>VWZL01001293.1:62128-123688 GCA_013396915.1 Stercorarius parasiticus | reverse complement strand
CCGGACACGCTCCAGCCCCTCAGCCACAGCTCTGCTGCAGTCGGGGCCACAAAAGGCTTTCCAGGTGAAATCGCAGTAACCGGGAAGGATGCGGAAAAGCAGGCGGCACTCACAAGCCGAGCAGGACCCCGGCCTTATACCTGCTTCTGCCCCGGGCAGGGAAAGCTGGGGCCAGCGTGGCCGGGGGCTTTGCGACGGGATGGGGTTGCTCCAGAAGCCTCAAAACCATAGAACATTTTAAATTCATCCCCAAAAAGCCAAAAACTTAGCATCAGCATCGTTGTTAGAGCCCGTTGTGCGAGCAGAGGACAAGCCCCACTGCAGCCCCTTCACACCCCTGGAGACCCCCCCCCTCCGCCCCCATCTCTGGACCTGCTGTCTCCCAGCCTCCTCCACCCTGCGGTGCTGGGGGTCTCGCCACGGTGGGCTGGGGTGGGCTCTGCCCCCACGGGTCACCGCCGAGCCCGGGAGGTGCCGGTGGGGCAGCTCCGGCTTCGCCCCAGCGTTCCCTCCCCTCCTGCTCCGCCAGTGCCCCTTCCCCACCTCCCCACCTCCCGCATCCCGGCAGAGCCCCCACCCCTGGAAAGCGATGGGGGGAGCACCGAGGTGGCCGAGACTGGATGGAAACGGGGGGGGTCCGGCCAAAATCACCCCCCCGGCACATCCCGGGCAGGGAGCAGGACCCCCTGCCCCCTCGGCCCCCGCATGCCGGCGGCCCCAGGCAACACATTTCTGGCTCCAGCCTGCCTTAATTAATATTTTTAATCACAAAATGAGTACGCTGACACGTTCCGCTCACAGGGCGTGTGCGCCGGAGGAATGTGCCAGCGCTGACATTACCGTTAAATCTTTGGAGGCGGCGGGGGACGCTGCGGGGAGAGGGAGGAGAGCGGCTCTGGAAAACCAGCGGGGAGGGAAGCGGGTGCTGAGGAGGAGCCCCGTGGCGGGAGAGGAGCCAAACCCTCGCTGGAGCGCGGCGATTCTGTGGGGAAAATCCTCCCTGGCCTTTCCTCGCCATCCCCGGCACCCTCCTCATCATCACTTCCCCGGAGCTCCCCGCGGACACGGCTGGATCCGGCCCCGCTCCGCACAAGCCGGGCCCGGCACATTAAAGCGAGCAATACCCAGTATTAATATTTAATTCTCTCCAAGCAGCTCATCCCGGGTTAAGCGCCCAGCAGCCAGTCCCACCGGCCCCGGGCAGAGGGAAATGGCATTTACCAACAGCTGCTTCTGCTGACATTTGATTGTTCAAACAAGGCCCAGGGAAAAACAAAAAGCTACAGTGCAATATCGCAGCCTTTAATAAGATCCAGCCAAGCCCTGCGAGCACTTGGGATAAAGACGGGCATTTCAATAAAAAGGCTTCTTTATGAGCAAATTAATGGGTTAGTATTCCCCACCCAAGCGATGCCATTTGGATTTTTTTTTTTATTTTTTATTTTTTTATTTTTATTTTTTCACATCCCACTTAACGGGCTTTGCAGAAACGAGTCCGTGTCAGTGCTTCCTGCAGACGAGCAGCCGAAGGCGCCGCTGGGAGGTGCCCGGGGGTGCTGGGGGGAGCAGAGCAGGGTCCCACAGGCCACCGCTGTGGGACGCAGCCAGCCCTGGCCACACGCAGCCTCCTCGCAGCATCCTCAGCAGGCACCAACAAACCTCTTCCCGAGCATCCTCAAAGCCTCTTTTCACACCCAGAAAGGTTCAGCCCAAGATTTCGCTCGCAAACAAGTGCCGGGGCCTGGGAAACACCGTTTTGTGTCTCCCAGCGCAGGTAGAGAAGCTGCCGCCTCCTTCACTGGAGCCCTGCCGCGCAGAGAAGCCGCTCCGACCCTGGTGTTTCCTCGCCAGGGTGGCAGAAAGCCACTAAAGCATGATGAATCCATTTAGAAGGCAGTGCCCGGAGGCGATGGCAATCGCTTAAGCTCAGGAAGGCAATCAGACTGGGCTCACAAACAGAGAAAACTCCTCAAAGTGGCGTTTCTGCTGATAGAGGGCGGCCGGGAGGGACAGGGATGGAGGCAGGGATGGAGCCACAGCGGGACGATGCAGAAGGGAGGCTGTACACGGAGCATTTTCCCACTAGCAAATACTATTCATCTGGACTAATCTAGGAAAAAAAATCCCAAAAACCAACAGAGAGACACCTCACCTTCACCACCACCAGAGCACGACCTGGTACCAGCATCTGCAGGCACTGGGGGCAAGAGCAGAACCTCAAGTGCTTAAGGCTGGGCCAACGCTCTTGTTCCTCCCCACATCAACGGCAGAAGCCGGACCTCGCTGTAATTAGCCATCAAATATTTCACGCTGCCTCCTTCGGGACAGCCCCAGCAGCAGGTTGTCCGTGGCCACCCAATTATGGTGAGAAACGAAGCGGTGACAGCACGAGGGCCCACCAACGCCCTGGCGCAAAGGCTTGGTGGCCCCTGGGAAGGTTCCTCCTCTACCCCGCGGAGGAACGGCCTTTCGTGGTGGTGGGTAGGAGACCCACGGGACCCGTCTGTCCTGTCGGGTATGGACAGACAGACTCCCCCCTCCCACCCTCTGCTCGTTAGCGGTGATTACCGCTAACACAAGGTTCTCCATCCTGTTCCATCTTCAGTTCAACCCAACGAGAGCGACTCGGCAAGCTGCTTAGAGTTACAAATTCAACGAGAAGAGCCCTTCAAATATTTACTGTCCTAAAGATCCAAGCCGGCGCGTAGCCAGGATGGCTTCCAACATTTGCACCTCACCATTGCAAAACTCCACCGTGTTTAATAGGCCGAAACGCTCAGCGTTTGGCATTTAAATAGCTCCTGCCGGTTTTGGAAGAGATTAGTAAAGTATAGAAGCAGCTATTTAACATTTGGGAAGCGCGGCACGTACACGGGAGTTATCAGTCACTCCAGGCAGATGGTAAATGTATCTCCTTTCACCACAAACTGAGCAGCAAACATTCAAATCCATCACCAAGACAACATATTTAAATCCCCTTCTATTTTCGATTCATACGGTTTTTTAACAAACTGCTAAGTAATGAAAATCAATATTTTCACCCAAGCAGTTGGGAGCCGGTCCTGCAGCCGCAGAAGGTTTCCTCGAGGCATTTCAGTCACACAAAATTACTCGCAACCGAGGCAAACGTGGCAGCCTGGGCGCAGGTACCCATTACAAGGGAAGGAGGCGCCCACTTTCCCTCGACCGGGCAAAGTTAGCTCCGATTTAACGGCACTTCGCCATCAAGGGGGAAAGCGTCACTTCAGGCACGGGGCGGCTACGGCAGAGGTGACCCCCATCCCAATTCTGGGGGGGACTTGCGCATTTTTAGCTGAAAAAAGGAGTTAAGACTTGACGGGTGCATTACAAGCAACCTCAGCTTGCAGACGACGGACCGCCTGTTGTCTTTGTCAGGGTATTTTTGAGTGAGCAGGTAGTTAAAATTATTATTTAACAAAACCCCTATGAACTCAAACCGAGATGCGCTTAGCAGAAATAACTGACAGTGGCAAGAGACCGCATGAACTTTACCCGGGCAGACAGAGACTAGACCTCTGTGGTCCTTATCCCGAATCAGCAAACTCCGAACCGTTGAAGAAAGAACATTTTCCATCCTACTTAGAATAAAAACCTGCTAAAATTCCCTGGAAGGGGTCATCTCCAAACCACCAAGACCATTGCTCATCCAGGCTCATCCGCAACCAGTAGGGCAGAAGGTACCGACTGAAATAAGGGAAAGGCCCCACGTTTGTCTTAAGATAAAAAAAATTTATTTTACAGTCTTATAAAGCAGCTTTACATTAAGCACAAACGTTGATCCATTTACTTTGTATATAAACATAGTAGAACCTTTCCCTCTGCAAAAAGTCATGTCTCGCCGTATATAAAACTAACATGTGCACATTGTGCTTAAACTGCGGAGTCTGTACAGCTTTACAAAGGACTACCCTTTACAAGAGCATCCTGTAAACAATTTATTGCATATTTAACACATGGTGTATATCCCACATGTAAAAAAAAAAAAAAAAAAGAAAAGTAGAAAAAAATAAAGTACAATTACAAGGTGAATGAAAATAGCAGCTTTCAGTGAATGTCTTGCACAATGGCCGAGAAAAACAGCACTGCCACACTTGTACAGTTGTGCTTGTGTGTCACTGGTTTGCATATACCCACGCGCACTATGTTTCCCATGAAGTCTATGTACAGGAAGCCTCACGGAAAGATTGAACAGATCTTAGCGACTAAGACCTTTGTCAGTTTGAAGACTGAAAACAAACCAAAAAAATCCCCCCAACTTAAATGAATTCGATGAAGTTATGGGCACCAATGTCCAATAATCCTCTTCCACTGCACAACTCCATTAAAAAAATAACAGGAGAACCCCACCACCACTAACTCGCTTCGGTTCTACAACCTCTGGTGGCGGTTGGTTTAATTTCCACATGTGCTAAGGCCGACAAAACCGCGATGGAGATGTTAAGGATAAGGTGGTCTGCCAGGACCGATGGCATTGGCATGGCCAACCTACGCTTCGGAGCTCACCCATCCATCCAACAGCTGCCGGGCTGCCTCTCACCACGCACTGAAAGATCAGCGACACTGCCATTTTTCAACTGGCATTCGTTAAAAAAAAAGGAAAAGAGGAAATTGTAGCCTCCATAAGGCACCGATACCATCTCTTGAGCAGTACCCAAAGAGTCTCTCTAGATTCTCCAAATCCAAAATGGGGCAAAAGATGGAGGAAACACGCAGGAGAAAGATGGTTCTGTGTTCGCAGTAAGGACCAGTCGTTCGTAAAGGAAGCACATTTTTCTGGGTTTTTGTATGTGTGTGTGCGCGCGTGTGTGTATACACATACGTAAAAAAAAAATTCACCTCTGCTACCTTTGGTATTGGAATGTCTCCGTGACATCCACTTCTCACATTAATTGATATGATCGTAGCACGCGTTTGCAAAGATCAAGTAATTACAAAGCCGTTTCAAATATCTGCAAGAAATAGAAAAAGCATCAAAAAAATAGAGAAAAAGGAAAAAAAAAATAATCAAGATGCGTATTGTCCTTGTGCCCAGCCTTTTTGTGATTTGAATGAACTTTGTCCTCAGAATGAACATCTTAAGCTCAACCCCCACCTACATGTACAACATGGAATAGGATCGGTGGGAAAAACCCGATTGCTAATACACGTCCTTCCCACGCTGGCATCCGCCGGGAGCTTTGGAGTCTGGGACTCTTAACAGCAAACACCAGCCCGTCTCAGCAGAGCTGATAACGCGATATTTGCCACGCTCCCAAACTAAACACCCCCGATCGAATGACGCAATCGCTTGGGTTTACTCTTCTGGATCAACCAGGACGCTCCACGCCGAGAAGGCGAACTAACAAATGGGTGTAAAGGATTGATAAATGGGAAAAAACAACCACCTGGTTTCTTCTGCATTACAACAGCCCAGTGAAAGCGTTTGGGTTGGGACGCGCGTGTTGGGCTATTGCACGGGCACCCTTGCGCGTTGGCAGAGCCATGAAGACAAAGCACTCCCAAGAGGCCAGCGCTGGAGATGTAACGACCCCTTACACCACGAGTAAGACAATAGGCAGAGGTGAAACTTGGTATTAAAGCACAGGTGGAGCTGGAAAGCCCTCTGGGGGGATTTTAATTTTTAAAATGCTTGATATTCTCAAGCAGGTTAAAAATGAAAACCACCACAGGAAAACCTTAATTAATTCCAATTGAATTTCCTGCACGCTACCCAAAATGAGCTCCACGTCACACTCAGGAATTCAAGACAAGTCTCCCAAAGAATGAAGTTGCCTCTGAGAAGAAACCTCTCAGATGTAATTAAAAAATACAGTACAAAACATCGGGCTCCACGACAAGAGATTCCAGCTACCAGGGTGCAGATGACACCAGCAAACCTGTCGGGCGACGGTAGATTTGGTTTTCTCAAGGGGGTGGGATGGTTGCAGGCTCTGGGAGGTCCGCGAGCCCCAGCGAGTTGTGCTTACGTGACGCGACTTCGAAGCCTGAACGCTGTCTGCGTGTTTTCCATCCACGCGTCTGTAAAGAAACCACACAGCTAAAGCAGCTCCACACAGAGAACTGGGGAGGAGAGGAAAGAAAAAAAAAAAAAAAAAAAAGGGGTATTTTTCACCCCAAGAAAAGAATCCATATTAAAAAAAAAAAATACCTTTAAAAAGATACACTGTCCACTACCCAGGCTACAAGTAAATACACATTTACGGTGTTACACCACATGATCTGTTACGCTGTTCCAACATATACACATATAACTCCATTTTAAAAGAGGCCACAGACTAACTTTTCAGGCAAGTGCTGGACTTTTGAGACCTGTATGGCTTCTGCAAATATTTTCCTAGGAAAAGGAAAAAAAACCACCCCCAAAACCATCCCCAAACTCAGGAGCACAAAGGGGTTTTGCTTTGTGCAGATGGTGGGGCACTAAGGACAGGTGAAGTTCCCGAATCCTACCCATCAGACCCAAATATTTTCACACTGGAATGCAATGGTTTCAGGAGATCAGTTTTAAGGATCACTTCTTTGAAACGGTCTGTAAAAAAATTTCCGATGGAACCTTGGAAGCCGTCCCTCCGGGAGGCAGCAGGCCCGAGGGGTTTGGTTGTCAGCTCTAGTTGTGCTTGGCCCGGCCGCCTCGCAGGTAACTCTTCCACCTCTTGACGAACTCTTTGAAGATGGGGGACTCGTCTATCGTGCTGAGGAGCTGGAGCTGGTTGATGTGGGTGGTGTGATAGTCCCATCGGGCCAGGTTGGGAGCAGTGCCCAGCATGAAGTGCCGAAGGTCGTAGATGGTCCCTGAGCCAGTGTCGTAGAGGGGAAGCATGGCCTTCAGGGACTCCATACCCCGCTCGTAGAGAACCCGCGCCTCCTTTCCCAGCTTCTCCCCGGCCGTTTCTTTTAAGTCATACAGCCCGATTAAGGAGTACATGAAACCGTTGAGGACGAAGGAGCTGGGGGAGGTCGGGTACTCCTCGTACCAGTCGTGCCGGTTCATGAAGACGGCTTTCACCCCGCGCTGCTCCGACGGCAGCTTGTAGGGTGCCGTGGCCCGCAGAGCCGAGCTGAGGAACGCGTGGTCCTTCGTCAGCAGGTACGCCCGCACCAGCGTCGAGATGGCCTGTCCTTGCGCCATGGCCGAGTACCAGCCCGGGTCCAAGGACTTAAATCCCTCCCCCAGCTTCCTTGTCACCATGATGGGCCAGCCGCCCCTCTCGTCCTGGTTCCTCAGCAGCCAGTTGCTGGCAGCAAAAAAAGCCGCCATGTGAGCGGTGGCCGAGATGGTGATGTTGTCCAGGAAGCCTCTACCCTTCGCTACCAGCCTCACCACTCTCTTGGGCATGATTTTGGTCTGCTTCACGGCTTTCGTGTTCGAGAGGCCAACGCCTTTCCGCAGGTCGGTGACCAGGTCTCTGGTGAGGGTGCTCCAGCTAGTCCTGGGACCGATGCCGTAGTAGATGTCTCGGTCCTTAAAAGCGATGAGCTGGGTGTTGGAGACATAGTGCACGGTGAAGAGCTGGTTCTTCTCCGTCGTCTCGAGAACCACGGAAATGCTCCCATTCGTTACGAATTTGAGATCAAAAGAAATAATAAAATCTCGGGTGTTCCCAAGCTGCAGAGACACTCCCTCGGTATTTTCTGCAAAACAAACAAAAAAAAGCCTTGTTCAGCGGGAAAGCACTTGTTTCTCCAAAACGTTTAAGCTGCAAAGTGCAGTTTCCAGAGGTAAGGCCTCTTACCAGGCAGGAGCCAAAAGCTTTTAGGGCAGCCCATCAATAATTCAATCACTCTTTCTGCGCGCTATCATATATTATTTAATTAAGCACAAAAGTAAATCGGTGAGCGAAGGCTGACTCCCGCAGCACCGGGGAGATCGCGTTTGCATGTTACATTAACCCACTGCAGCGCTTTGCTGCGGAGCAGAAGTGCCGGGGTCTCTTCTATCGATGGCTTTATCAGACGCTGCTGGTACCTGATCGATGGAGGGGTGTGAGAGACACCAGCAGAACCTGGGGTAAGGGACCGGGCCGCCAACAGGGATGTCTTATTGGACACGCTGGTGGGATGCTGACGGGGCACAGCAGCCAAGCTGCAAAAACCTAGATGCCGCCGGATTTTCCACTTCTGTAATTCAAAATACAAACCAACAACCGCCCTTTTGTTCCAAAGCAAAAATTTCACTTGGCAGAAAAGACCCCAAAAATGCGGCGCCGCCGGAGCAGTCGCATTTCTGAATAAAGCTCCGCTTTCAGCAAAAAAGCCAGGAGAGCCAAGAGGCAGGTATTTAGGATCCCCCTGCGACTAATAGTTAAATCTGCGACTTTTTTCTTTCCCGACCTGATGGTTCCAAAAACCAGTGCACTGATTAGTTTAACAGGCGGAAAAAAGACAGGAATATAGAAAAACTAATGTGCTAAAGTATTTATTAACCTCTCCACTGGCAACACTCAGTTGAATTAAAAAAAATAAATTAAATAAAGCTCCTAGGCAATACCACATAATGAAATCCAGTGTTCTCTTGCAGGCTAGATTTTAAAATGTAGAAATCAACTCCTCCCCAGAAAACCTATACTCGAGGATCAAAGGGCTAATTAGTTTGTAAGGCTGCGTGCAAATCCTGCAGCTTTGAAGGCACAGAGGGATGATAAACACTTTAAGACAGTCATCCTAAATTAACAGCTTTCCATAGAACAAAACTCTCCCGCGTGAGGCAATTGTTTCCTTTCTGCTCCTTCTCCCGGTGTGAAATGCCCCATAAATATTTCTACGTGCGACCAAGGAGTTGCGGCCCGTTTTCCCCACACGGTGGAGGCTTTTCCCCATCTCCCAAACTGATCCATGGCATTTTGCAACATGTTGTAAGGTGCGATTGTACAGTACCTATCATTCTGACTGAATGTCACGTTTGCCCATCTTTTACAGTAAAAGCTTCACTCCTTTGAGTTTGGCGGACCAGCATCTGCTTCGGGAGAAGCGGCCGAGCGCTTTGTGCCACAACATTTTGCTCCTATGAAAAATCTAATTAAAAAAACCTCACTCGCGATTCCTGTCAAGTAAGTTTTATGGTGCCTTTTAAATAAATGCTTGTGTGATAACGAAGTGAATGATAATGGGGGGGGGAAGAGCTTTAAGAAGGGAAGGAGAACTAAAGGCTGCCCGTTGTTTGCACTGCCTTAAGCGCCTATAAATCCATTACTTAAGGCCATCGAAGACAAGTGCATGCATGCCACGGCCTTCAAGCCCCGCAGATTACTCTGCCATCAATAAAGGATGAGGAGAGAATACATAACAGATCTTTTAGCCTTTCCTCTCCCCGTATTTATCTACTACGAAGACACAAGAGTGTTCGACAATTTTTTCCCTAGAGACCCGGGCCTAAGGTGCCAACTGAAAATTACTTCATTGTCTTTTTAAGTAATGGACTCATTAATTCTAATGGGTATTGATTGAGGGAAAATACATTACGTCCTTATTAATGAGCCCGTCCTAGCACAAAGGAAACTCTTGCATGAAATAATGAATTTCCCTGCTAAGTACGAAACAGAACACAGTAAATTGAAGAGACGGCAACAAAATGCGTCTTGCCCGTCTGCAGGTGAAGGAGAGCCCGGACCCAGCCCTGGATCTTCACCGTCCTCCCCCAGAGTCCCCTGCAAGGGGCAGCCGCTCCCTCCCGCTGCCTTGTTTAAGGCAACTCAGGTTAACCAGCTCTGAGGTCTCAAATTTTGCAGGAATAGTTGCATCCCGATCCAACCGGAGCGCTGCACGTGCTACGCTTGCTCCAGGCTGAAAATAGACCTTATCTATCATCTGTCAACATCTGCTTATCACATGTCAGCGCTATTTCCCAGGCTTCACAACTACTCCCATTTTTTATTTTTATTTTTTTTTTTTTGCTTCTATTTTGAGACAGAAGCTGAACGGCTCAGGAAACGTGACTGTAGCTTCTCATTGCCCGCCATGCATACGCTCACCCACTTTTTCATTAAAATAACATTGAAAAAGCAGCGATGGAGAGAAAACGGAGGAAAAGAAAAACTCCAGAGGCACAGAAATGAGATGACATTCTCAGGTGAGATCTTAAGGATGGGAAGTCACGCAGGATGAAGGAAGACACATTAATCCCAGCAAGTTAAAGCTCCCCTGGCACCATCTGTGCAAATTAACAGACGTGGCTTAGCTGCCACGCGTTTCGGATAACCCACCTGGAGCGACAAACTGCTTGACGCTGGTGAACTTGGCTTTATCAGACACTGTGGACAGAGAGCAGCCTTTGGGCACCGTCCAGTCCACGGACCTGCCGGTTTTGTCCTTCTCCTCGGCCGTTTCGTACACCTCGATGTGAGGCGGTTTCTCCGTCAGGTTTTTACTGTAGTGACTCAAGCCATACTGTGCAATCTGGATGGGGTAGAAATAGCCTTGAGGTCCCCACTGGGTGGATAACGGCACACCTACGAGAGAGGAAGGAAAGGAGTATTTTATCGGCGTGTTTTCAAAAAGCAGTCCTCCTCCATAACCCATCACTCCTTCACGATATTTCTAGGCTTCACCATTTTTAGACTCGAGGAAAGTCCTGTTCAAGGAGTGAATTGTTCCCATTTACACCGAGATCCGTAACCAGCCAAAACTAAGCAGATTCGAGCGGCAGAGAAGTCCTTATCACAGTCCTCCATACATTCTCATTTAATTGTTTACCGAAGCATCATCCTTATTTTAAAATACATTTTAAATGCCCTAACAAATTTCCCCCCCCCACCCCAGAGACCACTAAATCTCCAAACGATGTTACATCTAACACAATCCCTTTAATGCCACATAAATCTTTGCAAATTTAGTGTATATGTTATTATTAGATTTCGGTAAGAGTTATTCGATGCTAAAAGAGCAATTTACCCAGCATCCACAAATCTGCTCCAATTACCTTGGCTCCCCTAAGAGTATTACAAGCGCGGTCTGAAGTGATGCCTGCGGAGACCAGCCAGGCTCTCCACGCGGCACCAGCACAATATGCCCCGATTCTTCCACCCAAAGCTGCCCCTTGTCTTCAGAGCTACTGCTCCAGCCCCGCTGTCCCTGGGATTAACCCTCCGCACACGGCTCCCCATCCCAAAAGGCGGTACTCTTGCAGGAGAGCACATTTCATTTAGGGTTTGGGTGATCTTAGATTGAAAGAGTCTGCATCGAGCAGAAGAACCCCCTGGAGCACCACCTCTCTAGAGGGCTCAAAGCAGGAATACAACAGGGAACATCTTCTGTAGCCTGATGCGTTGCATTTCACATGCAAAACTCGTCAAATGAGCTCAGACAATCATAGAATCACAGAATGGTTCGGGTTGGAAGGGACCTTAAAGATCATCTAGTTCCAAGCCCCTGCCCTGGGCAGGGACACCTCCCACCAGCCCAGGTTGCTCCAAGCCCTGTCCAACCTGGCCTTGAACCCCTCCAGGGCTGGGGCAGCCACAGCTTCTCTGAGCAACCCGGGCCAGGGGCTCACCACCCTCACGGCAAAGAATTTCTTCCTAAATATCGTAACACTCCCTGATCCAGAGTCCCTCCCCATCCTTCCTGTAGGCCCCCTTTAGGCTCTGAGGTCTCCCCGGAGCCTTCTCTTCTCCAGGCTGAACCCCCCCAACTCTCTCAGCCTGTCCTCACAGCAGAGGTGCTCCAGCCCTTGGATCATCTTCGTGGCCCTCCGCTGGACCCCTTCCAACAGGTCCGTGTCCTTCTTGTGCTGAGGACTCCAGAGCTGGAGGCAGTGCTCCAGGTGGGGTCCCACCACAGCAGAGTAGAGGGGCAGAATCACCTCCCTCGACCTGCTGGCCATGCTTCTATTGATGCGGCCCAGGATGCAGTTGGCTTTCTGGGCTGCAAGTGCGCATTTCCTGCTCATGTTGAGTCTCTCATCACCATCTACGTGACAATGTCACGTAGCTCGAGATCAAACTTCCACCCTCCATTCCCACCATCAGCAGAGAAGCACCTGCAGAAAGCCCTGCTGAGCTCCTGCCTCTCCTGCCTGCCCTTCACCGGCTCCCAGGAGCTGCGTTTTGGGTGGAAAAACCCTCCCTCGCGCCATAAACTGCCTATTGCATCACCAGCTGCGTGGGAAATGAAAACAAACCATGTGGAGGAGACTTATTCACGTACCTCCATAAGCACGCAAACACACGATACTTAAGATTGGGATAAAAACGGGATTCTCCTAAAGTGTGGAGTTTTATTTGGCACAAATACCCAACCTCTAAATATGAATCCGAAGTGAGAATATGTAATTGTGACCCTCCTGCAGGAAACCAAGGATATTTAGTACTGTCATCCTTCGCATGCATGTAAGAAAAGAAAAAAGAAGATGGAAATAAACAAGCTGACATTTGCACCATTTTCCCCCTTGGCAACGTCAAGCTCAGAAACCAATTTCTTCTGAAATCCAGTACAATGAAAAGATTACTTAAACCAGGCGTAAAAAGATACACTTTTCATACATATTTTGGTGCTTTGTGTTGCTAATAAATATTACTGATGGAGATGGGATGGCTTACTGCTGCCTAAAGAGAAAACCATCACGGGAAATATTTAAATACCATGTATTATCTCAACTCCTGGAAGCCAGCTCGCGTACTGATGCTAAGCGTTTTCAGTTAAGGGTGCATTCACTGAGACTGAAATATGCAAAAAAAAAAAAAAAAAAAGAAATCTGCTCTAAGAGCTTGACTTGAAATTTATACAAGATGACAAGATTAAATTCTCCAGGTCATAGGACATAACAACACATTAACCTTGCAGAAAGAGAGAAGGTGAAAATGTAACGCGAGGGTTTTTTCATCATGCAGCACTAGGAGAATCTCTAGGGCTGGAAAGATGCAAGGCAAGAGCCTAAAACTGTCTGAGAAGGTGTCTGAATATTAAACCCCCTTCTCTACAAACGACAACTACTTCTCTTCTCCGACCCGTTTGCCGGATGCCAATAACTCTATTGCCTTTACAAAACCCAGGCTCTGGCACCACGTTTCATAACGACAGCTCTTAAACCACACGCTGCAAAAAAGCAAAGTTTCTAGACATAAATAACCCCCTGGTGGAGCGTTGAACTGGATGGTCTCTCCAGGTTTAAGTAGAGAACAGCCACGCGCAGCACCTTGCCTGCACATCCAGCAAGGCAAGACGCTGCAGAATTCCTCCCAGTTCTCAATCCGTTCTTACTAAAATTCGGGTTTTTGCGGGAAAAAAACCAAGAATTGCAGAGTCTGGTTGCCAGGGGCACCTCGCGCGTCTTCCACCTTTCGTACAACAACTGGTGGGTCTCCAAGACCTCGGGCTGAGCCCACCCCCCACCACCAAAAGCAGTCCCCATTGCTATTATTTATGTTCCCAAGCTGCATTTAATCAGCAACGACCGTAGCAATTAAAAAGGGAAAGCACCTCCTTGGCCCCTTGCGGTGGGTGTAAACCCGAGCGGGGCAACGCTGACACGTACTGGAGGTGCAGCTACCAGGATGGCTTTGCACCTTTGGGAGAGGGCCCAGTTTCAGAGCCCCGTTTCCCTTCCTTGGCAGGTGTAATGAGGAGGAGAGTTAAAAAAAAACAACAAAAATGGGAAAGTAACCTTAAAAAAAAAAAAAAAAAAAGCCCCCAAACCAATGAAACACACCCTCTCCCCCCCACCCCAAACAATAACTGATATACCCTATGCATTTGTTTGTGTCAATCCTTTGCAGATAAATTAATTGCATGACATGCCAGCTTCCTACAGTGACCATCTCACGGGAAGAGCTCGTATCAACACAGCCAAGCATCGCCAATCACAGAGATGCATGAAAATTAATATATTTTATTCCTTAAGTGAAAGTCGGTCTTTAGTTTATGAGGGGTAACAGTGTCACACTCCATAACAGTTTTATAATGTCGTTAATTTTTTAATATGAAGCTCAACAAGAATTTTCTGCCATCAAATCTTTGCTGAGACGCAGGAAGACCTTGCGTCCTAATTACCCATTGCACGGTTTAGTACAAGTGCAAACCGGAAAGGTTTTACCGTGTATTTATTCAGGGATGCTTCAACGGCTGGAGAGCTTTTTGACCCTTCAGCAGTTCCCCGCAACCTCCTCGTCTGGCTGGGGGCAGCGGCAGGGCACGGGGAGGGGGGGGAGATGCCCTGCCTGCCCCAGGCACGGTGACGCCGATGGACCCGGACCCTGCCCAGGACGAGCTTTGGCAAGAGCCAATGTCACCCTGCTGAGCAAAACCCTCCTGGCTTGCTCTGGAGCAGCCCAGCGGGGAAGGTCTAACTGCTGTAGCTATAAATTCTTCAATTTTCTATTTGACAATAATCGTGGCCTCCCTGACACATATGACAAGTGCCAACGGCAATGTCAAAACCTGCCAGCAGCACCAGAAGAGAAGCGCCCTGGCACCTCTGGAGTTTGCTGTGACCAGGAAAAACCAGAGACGCAGGAGAGGAGCTGGGAAACCCTGCCATGAAGCAGAGACCGCACACCACTTCTCAGAGTAAGTGTTTTTTTTTTTTTTTACGAGCCTATCACAACAAAATTAGGATCATTTTGCATCTCAAGTGATGGCAGCAAATTTTCAGAAGCATTTTAACTCTTTTAAGAAAAAAAAAAAGAAAATACTCGACACCAACCTTCGACGCCACTTATACACTTCACTCTGTCTCGAACCTCTACGTTGTAGCCCTCGAAGGACATGAAGACCCCGTCGGGGTGGTAAGGTGCTCGCTGTGTGTATACTTTGGAGTAGCTATGAGAGAATTCAAACCTGTCATAACCATCGTACTGCGCAATTTTCCCATAAACCTCAAAGTATTTCTCTACCCAGCTGAACGGCAGGAAGACCTCGTTGCCTTCCCTCCTCCCTTTAACGGTGTGCTCGTCATTGATCAGACAGTCAATCTCCTCGTACTTCAGCCCGGGGGCTTTGTTGCCGTTGAACCCCCCCGCGATGGGGGGAGCCTTCTGCTGCTCCTGGGGTGATGCCTCCTCGCTCTGCTGCCGGGCCGGGTCGCTCTCGGAGGCGGCGGCGGCGGCTCCTCGGCGTTCGGGGCCGGCGAGGCTGCGGGGGAACGGGCCGGCTCTGTCGGAGGAGCATCGGTTCCAGAGCAGCACCATCACCAGGGTGAAGAGGGCGCAGATGACGATCAGAGTCTTGTAGTTGACCCGAGCTGCCAAGCAACGCATATTCACACCATACCTGCAAAACGGAGAGGGGAGAGGCTTTTAAGAAGTGATGCTTACAGCTGGAGATGATGGTTCCGCTAATTGGGAGCCCCGGTGGAGCCTGTCCGGCGTGATCATCGCCACGTGCACGCCAGGATGGTGTCGAGTGGGAAGGGGACAGGCGGGGGCACCTGGAAGAGAATTTGGGTTTTTCCAGCTCTCCATAAGCAACGAGCTCAAACGTACCAAGTCACGACTCGCCTCCCACACAGCCTGCCACAGCAGATTGTTTCACCAAATGCAAAAGAAGCAAAGAAACAGCAGCGATCACGGGGCAACCGCTTCTAAATTACAAGCTCGATGTTAACGAGACGTTCAGCAGCCACCGGGACTTGGGGAACAAACTCCCACCGGCCTCAGCACGCAGGAGGAGGAGAAATCCCCAGCAGAATATAACCACCACCTACCCAGCACCACGAGAGAGGGATTTCCAACAAAACAGCCCTACCATTGAAACCGGGAGCCTAGAAATATTTGTAGTTCACACAGCTGAAATCACCGAGATGCCTATGTAAACACAGATGGCTATTTTTGGCCTTTTTTTTTTTCTTTTTTTTAAAGCACAAGCCGTAAACATTTTCTGAGATGAAACTCAGCACTCAAGGCTGGATCGATTCTTGACCTAAAAGCACCTAAAACATGCTTTTAAAACAATAACGTGTACGAGGAGGAGCGAGCGGGCTGGTACGGGAGGACGATGCAGCCGGAGACGGTGCCAGCGGCCCCAAGCCAGGAGCAGGGAAGGGGGGACTGGGAAAGTTCGGGACTGTCCCTAGGGGCAGGACCTCCACGGGCTCACGTGTCCTACTCCCCCAGGAGAAGGCAGAAACTATGTAAACCCTCTCTCGGGATTTTATTTTATTTTTTCTCCTCTGCAAGACAAACCTCCCGCTGCACGAAGCGCGCTCCGCCACCTCCGTGGTGGCCCCGACGAGGAGCCAGGCTGAGCAGCACGGAAATAAATCCCCAGCTTGACGGCGATTTCAGCACGTCTGCTCCGAAGACCCTACTTCTGCTGAGGAGTGATGTCTTTCAAACAAACGACAGGTGCATTTTTCAGATGCGCTGGAATATTGAAGATACACTTCATAAAATCCCTATTAAACAGAAGTTTAATTTCACCTCCCGAGTAAGCCGGAGGATCAGAGCCGCCGGGTTCGGTTTTAAACCTTTCCTTAATTGCAGCTCCATCTGACGCCCCCGGGGGGGCCGGGACAGCGCGGTCCAGCCATGATTTCAACCAGGTGCTCCAGGAATGGCTGCAGATATGGCAGATATTCCGCTGATAGGCAGGAGTTAACCAGACAGCAATTAAAAGGAGTTTCACCTCGAGTTCCACACAGCCCCCCCCCCCGCCTTTTTAAATGGAAATAATCAATTATCTCTCACCAGTTTTATGCCTCCATACTGTAAGCACCATCTGGTCGTTTAAAACTGGACTTTAAAGGATAAGTGTCTTATTTTCTGAAAGCCCAGTTTACTACAAGCTTTTAGAGGACATAAATTTATATATAATTGTATTTTTATGGAAATGCTAGCATAAGAATAAATCCAATTTTCTGCATCAGCAGATAATTTTTAGTGATGATGCGTTCAGGATGACCTCAACAAATACGCTCTGCTCTTTTTACACAAAGGGATGATTCACTTTTAAATAGGGAATGACATTTTTGACATGCTTCACCCCTACCTATAAAACTCAAAATTAATTAAGCCATCTGGATTACCAGGGGATGGGGAGAGAGGGACAGGGAAACACCATCACCACGCTTTTTACACCCCTATTACCCCATTCCCAGGGTTTTAAACAGACCCCCCAGCTGTGAAAAGGTCCCAGCTGTGCCATTATACACAGCTTTTATTTTATTTGGGTTCTGCTGCCTCGGAGCGGAGAGAATTGGGAGCGGTGCCGAGCGTTTCCCTCGCGGCTCCAGGGAAGAGCAGGAGATGCTGCAGGTCGGGTCCAGCCGCATCCGCGGCTTCCTGGCAACGCTGCTGAAAGATTTAGGTTTTATGAACTATAAATGAAGCGAAGAGGCCTGGGAAAGAAAAGTGGAGTATTTTCAGAGAACCATCACATTAAGTCTCACCAGTCACCGAAAAAAAATAATCTAGAAATATCAGTGCAGGAGAGGGGCTTATTATATGTTAAACGGATAGATGGATTTTTATTCCACTGCAGTCGAAAAAAAGGAATTCAGGATTTCAACAGCAGAAAGAGGTAATTTAAACCCATGAAGGGCCTGTGTTAAATTGCTTTATTCCCCGGCTGCTCTTATGAAAAGGATTTCATCCTACCATATTTAAAAGACTTAAGGAGTACAACACGGGAAAGTGGTTTTAAGATGTGAAGTAACACACCCACGAGAGCCGGGTTTCGTTCCTCCTCGTTCTGCACAGCTATACCTCGCCTCTCTAAGGCTCTGCACCCAAACGTCTCGCTGCCCATCGCGAAAGTCGATCTTTATCCCTCAATACTGGAACTACAGGTTTAAAGGGCAAATACTCCTCAGAAGGTCTGGCCAAAATTCCTTTAATTGCCAAATTACCACTTTACAGGAAGGGCTGGAGCAGAGCGACGCACTGCTGTTCCTGACACAGGCCCGCCGCAGCAACAGCGCAAACGATCTATAAATTACTACTGGTTTAGTTTTTACGCTGTTTACACTTACGTAGTTGCTGTACAAATCGTTATATAAATTCTAATTAAAATGCAATGAACTAGCATTTCTTACAGAGCAAACGACTCGTTTCAACTGTACCCCCAAACCAGGGATGCCATTAGAGAAACTTAGTTTGCCAGTTCAAGTGAGGCGTCAAGGCAGCTGAAACACTGTTTTTAATGTAAAGAACAACTGGATTAAATAAAAATAAAATCTCGCTACCGCTGCTTTATCAATGATGCCTGGAAAAAGGACAAATCTTGGTATTCCATGCTGTGCATGAGGAATGCAAAGTTCCAGCTGTGTATCTGAGAATGACAGGTGCAGTTCCGGTACTCAGGTCTTACATAAAACCAAGTTATTCGGATTCTAAAAATACATACATCTCTCTCTTAGGAAGTCCCTCATATGACAGGTTTTTTGATCTGCAAGCCGGTGTTGAATATGTTAAAAGTAAGGGTTTTTCTGAAGTCCAGACTACTGCTAGGTTTCTGTGTACTCAAGAGGAAAATCACACACACACATGTATTTGGGTGTGCGTCTAGAGTTATATACACACACACAAATTCTTTTTCAACGAGCGCTGACTTGACCGTTTCCTTTTGATCAAGGCCAACATCAGCCCAAACGCTAATTCTCCAGTTCATCACTTCGCTCCCCTCCAGGTGTGGGAATTAACTGGAGAGCTACCACGCTATTCAGCATTTCTTTGGTTTTCCAAGAACCACTAAGATGCAACTATTGCAACAAACCGCTGCAGCGTCACTACGACACCTCAGTGGGAGTTACGCAGGAGTGTTAATCTGGAAGCGGTAAATTCCAGCCGATGTTGTGTCGCATCCTCCTCTCTGAGGGATAAATTTTCCACTGCAGCAAACGATGAGATTGATGCAACGCATCCACGCACAGATGTGTCCACTGAATCCTCCCGACTCCTCCGGAGCGCTGTTTAGACTCACACCAGAGGCATCTACCAAAGGTCTTGAGGCTGAACCTAATTTTACCTGAAGGTCAGAGCCTTTTCTCGAGCTCATCTGACCACTGACATTTCATTAACTTCTGTCCTTCAGTTTTAATTTTTTTAAAGTTTGTATTACCAACATTAAATTACCCTTTGGCATTATAAAATACTGCATTTTATACACTGTGACAACGATTGGCTTTACTGTCGAAAACCAGTAAGAGGACTCTTTCTTTTTGAAAACCCTGAGACACCAGAGGAAAATTTCAAGCCCAGGAATGAAGACGTCTCTCCTCCACGCTCACTGCTCCGTGCGGTAAGTACCAAACATCCAGGGGATAGGACAGCCCTTGTATTAATCTGAACAACTCTGGAAGCAAAAAAGGGAAAGCAAAAAGAAGAATAAAATCTAGAAACAGAAGGCCAGTAACGTCTCTAGTAAACCCTACAAAAAGGTGAAGCGAAGAAGCCATGGTTCCTCGGCACAGCAAGTTCCCTGCTGTTTCCGGGCAACTTGTGAGGTTTTTATTGAGGGGCTTTTTTCTTTTCCACTCCCCATTTCGACTGTTTTAACAGGTGTCTTCTGGCACGTCGTCCTCCCAGCCCCAACGCAGTGCTGCTGTTGGATCCTCACCATTTGTAGCTTACTTCAGTGTGAGGTCTGGTGCCCCGTGCCCCTTCACAACGCAGCAGGGATGGACGCATTCAAGACATTCATTTTCATCTTGTATTTTCAAAACAGAGCTAAAATAACTAACTTGCAATTCCTGGTAGGCAGTTTGCCTTTTTCATGGCCCTTACACGAGAGCGAAATGCAGTTTCTTTTCCTGATGAAAGCTCATAAAACCAGCAGCAGGATTGCTGGCTGTGCTTTGTGGGATGTGATGGGCAGGCGGAGCAGAGGACGGGCACCAAGTCCCAGGCAGAAACGCTCGGCACGGCATCCCTCCTGGTGCTTCACTCATCATTGCTCAGCTTTGAAGCGCAGGATGAACGCGGGAGGCTCCTCTCTTGGGTACCACCATCGATTCCGGCCATTTGTACATCCAGCAGGGAATGGTGCAGTCGTTTGGCACAGGGCTGTGTTTGTAAGCCATGTTCTCCAGCACAAGGAAGACCTCGGCGCATATTCGAGGCGGGAAGATGCAGCTCCCCAGGTACAGAAGCACCGTCTGCGCCCCCCAGGAGAGGGGAAAAGGAGGATGCACTCGGAAAAGCACTTAATTGACATGATGTGGTGAATTCAAATCAAGCAGCGTGGAAGGGGGTAACCCGCAGCAATCCTCGGACTCACCATCCCCACCTTGTTTCAGAAAGTGAGCTTTGGTTTCTGCAGAGGGGTGAGATGTCAGTGCTGCTGCTGCCGTCCCCATCTGCCCACCACAGCGTTTTATCTCCAGCGCCCGCGCCGGTCCCCACGGGCTCTGCGCTTCCACAGCCTCCACGTGTTTCAAGGGGAAAGGGAAGGCTCTGCCGCGAGGACTACGCCATCCTGCTGCCCAGAGCCCTCCCAAAACAACACATCTCCATGGGTCGTTCAAGTCTCACCGCCATTCAGAGTTAAAAAAGAAAAACCATTAAAGCAGCAGCGTTTGATTCACTGGACACAACAGTTTGTTTAAGAGCTGATGCATTTTACCCAGGCGAGAGGCGAGAATTATTTAAAGCTTTCTCCCAGCTCCCAAAGGTCCCATCTGTGCAGGTTACTGGTGACACTGTGGTGACAGCGACAGCAGGGTGAATGCAGACAGAAATACAGCTGCTGGCCACATGCTTTTAGTTATTTTTTAACCATTATTCCCATTTCACCTGGATGACACAGATACAAACTGTGCTTTCAGACAAACACGCGATACGAGCCGCCGGTGGCTACTTCTGTGCCATCATTTATTTCTTTTTTGCTCACATTGCATGGATCAGCTTTTAATAAACCAGATCAATGATTTTCCAGCCAACAGAGACGACTCGCATTTAACTCGAGTTAAAAGCCCCCGAGGATGTCTCACGTGCAGCAAGAGCCCGACTTCCACGGTCCCGCAACCACCCAATGGCAGGAGCGAAGAGCACGAAGTGTTTTGAGCTGGTTAAAAATACCGAACGCCTTCCTGAACAAATAACTCAGTAAGGACTCAAGAAACCACATCACAAAGTACATTTCCCAAGAACGGGTCGGTTGGCAGCAAGTTAAAGCATTCACATTGAAATTCTCCGTGTTTAAACAATAACCAAAAGTAAGTTGCCCGCTGAGTCTCGGAGGTCTCCGAATAGTCTCACGCACCAGCTCCGTGTTTGCTCGGCAGGAGGAAAGACAGTATTTTTACTAAGAGCAGGGATTTCTGCTGAATAGTGATAAGCTACCTATTTACTTTGAAGCCTCTGTGCCAGACTAAGCCATTTAGTACAGAGAAAAACCCGCCCTGAACAGTGACTGCCGACCTGAGATATGTAAAACTCAGTATTTAAAGAGAAGATACACTGCACAATTTAAAAAAAATAAAGCAACAAGCCTAGAACGTCAATATATGCCCAAACCTAGAAGTTATACTCAGTTGCGTACAACCCTCGAACAGAATTTTTTTCCCCATTTCCTGTTTATTACACACAGCAAAATCCTTTTTAGGCTAGTCATTACAATGTTAGATAATGGAAAAAACAAAGAACTCCGGACGTGTTTTCAAAAACTGTGGAAAATTCTTTTTGATAACTGTAATGACAGTAAAATTTCCGATCCTTTGCCAAAGCTTACTTACGTCTTAAAATGTGATATTTATGAATCATCTAACTTCCTGACAGCTCCGCACTTCCCAAAGATGTCTTACCTGCGTCCTCAATCTGCTCCCGTTGGCTCCTTGGATATACCTCCTATCACCTGCTTGGTTATGCATTTGCTTCCCCATTACACATACAAACTGGCACCGGTTTGCAAATCACTGGACCTGGAGGTGTTACGCATTGAGGAAAAAACACTAAAAAATATTCTGGCAATATGAACAACTTATCAGAATGCTAACCTGGGCAAGCTGGTTCCAACAGACAAACCTATCTTTTGATATTTTATTTATACTTGATCTGCACAAAGCCTGTATTCAGTTAGTATTTTAATAAATAGCATCTCCATTGCAGCCCCTCCGCTGGCTCTTCAGCACAGATTTACTATCTAATCCTCCCTGCTCCCAGTGCTCCATCTGGGGATGATTAGATGGAGAGGAGCTAAAATATAAAGCAAAGCAGCCATATCCAGCAGCTTATCCTACAGTGCTCCAGTCCAATTAGAGCCTAATACAGTGTTATTTGTATCAACACATCTATTATTAAGCATCAGCAAAGTCTGTTGCTCTATAATAGTTAATTCAAAAACTCACAGTGCTTTTCTATGGATCTGGATGTTATCGTTCCTTATTAGAAACCGAGATTTTCATCAAAGTTCAGCATCAGGCACGTTCAGTGCTGGTATCCACGAAGCTACACCATTTGCAAGGTTTTCCAACAGGTTTAGCTGCTGCCTGGAGTGACGCCGGGAGCGACTGCACCCACCCTGGCCCCGCTCCCACAGGGACAGACGTCTCCTCCTGCCCGCCGGACAGACAGACCCAAGTAACACGGGTCAGAGCAAACTACTGCCCCACAGAAGAGCTGGAATTTCAGTGACACGCAGGCCTTTCACTGTCATGCAGTCAGGAACGTTTTATGATCTCAAATTGGAAAAAAAAGAAACAATTGGAAAATGGGAAAAAACTTGCGCGCTTCATTGCAATGAAGCCGACAAGTTGCGTCAAGCTGGACAACCAAGTCTAAGCCCTGCTTTCGACAGGAGGTGGGGCTAGATGATCTCCAGATGTCCCCTGCAACCTCGGCTTCTCCAGGAATCCCCAGTAAGACGCCCAACGCTGAGAAGGCGCGCTGACGGAGCCAGTGGATCACACGAGATCTCCCTATGGTGGTCCCACACCCAAGCACTGGCCTTCTCAGCTCCTGCGTACGCTGCACACTTTAAAAAGCATTCGTCAGCCCTTTAATTTTAAAAAATCTGGTGTAGCTCAAAGAGCAATTGTAATCTGAACTAGACAGAAAAATAGATTTTTTTTCTAACATGCTTGGAGGGTGTTCCCTTGGCCTGCGCTGCAAACCATGGGTTTATCCGTGTTTCTTTGCACGACTGCTCAGTCCGCAGGCACTCGGACCGACCAGCCAGTCCCAGCCGCTCCAGGCTCTCAGGCACCAAAGAGACTCTCAAGGTGCCTTTGTTTTCCTAGTAAATCTAGTACAGAACATCACTACGAAACTCTGAAGATGAAGTTATTTGTGTATCATACTTTCATGCCGTATAGGAAAACCAGTTAGCAGGAACTGCTGCTGCAATTATGACCCATTTATTGTACAGTCTAATAAATCTACTTGCTTTCCAGATGGATTAAGCTATTAAACCCCTCGCTAATGGCACAAACAATAACTCCAAAAACTAGCTGCTGCTTACGGAGGCATTACACTGCCTCTTTCCAAGCTATCAAGTATTATATTGTTACTATGCAGATTAACGAAGCAAAAGATGAAACCATTCCATCAGTCTCCCGTATATTTAGGCTTCGAAAGCAATGCCCAAGCACATCTCAAGACAGCGGCATTAAGGGCTGTAACAGGAGCCTCACAGTATTATTTTAGGGAGCAGAGCTCTCTCCCGAGGCAGGACCGGAGAGCCCAGCGCATTGCCGGGCTTACAGCACCCTTTCCATAGCAGCGCTCTGGACGGCACGAGCTATGGCCATGACCGGCCTCTCACACGATCCCAGAGTGGTCGGGGTTGGAAGGGACCTCTGGAGATCACCCAGTCCCACCCCCTGCCAGAGCAGGGTCACCCACAGCAGGTGGCACAGGAATGCGTCCAGGCGGGGTTGGAATGTCTCCAGAGACGGAGACTCCACCACCTCTCTGGGCAGCCTGTGCCAGGGCTCTGTCACCCTCACAGGAAAGAAGTTCCTCCTCGTGTTGAGATGGAACTTCCTATGGTCAAGTTTGTGCCCGTTACCCCTTGTCCTGTCGCTGGGCACCACTGCGAAGAGCCTGGCCCCATCCTCCTGACACCCACCCTTTAGATATTGGTGGGCATTGATGAGATCCCCTCTCAGTCTGCTCTTCTCCAGGCTGAAGAGCACAGAGATGCTCCAGCCCCTCATCATCTTGGCAGCCCTTTGCTGTCCCCTCTCCAGCAGTTCCCTGTCCTTCTTGAACCAGGGAGCCCAGAACCGGACACAGCACTCCAGATGTGGCCTCCCCAGGGCAGAGCAGAGGGGGAGGATGACCACCCTCCACCTGCTGGCCACACTCTTTTTAATGCCCTCCAGGAGACCATTGGCCTTCTTGGCCACAAGGGCCCATCGCTGGCTCCTGGGCGACTTGTCCACCAGGACTCCCAGGTCCCTCTCTGCGGAGCTGCTCTCCAGCAGCTCAGCCCCAACCTATACTCTCCTGGATGCCGCTGCCACCACATTCAGCCCAAACTGCTCCTCAATCAGCTCTGCCTTTCTGACAGCAGATTTGACGTCCCGGGACACGCCAGCCAGGAGGGGAAGCAGGGAACACACGCAGCCAGGATTGGGTCAGGGGCTGAGGAGCTCCCACCGAACAACCCCAGTGACCGGGGTGAGGTTTAGCAACTTTAAGGAGTAACTGAACTGTCGGTTCTGCTTTACAGTGATCCTGGGACCTACGGGGAATAATAACCGCAACTGTATTTCACTTGGAGGAGCAAGCAGAGGTGTGCGCTCAGCTTGCACTGCCCGGCACAGGCATTAGAGCTGCGAGTTCTGCTCAGCAGCACGTTATTGCCTTCCTAGAACAATGTAAAACGCCTCATTCCAACTATTTGTCCCCATAAAGTAAAAAGGCAACAACAAACCAAACAGGGGAAGCCCCTTCCTTACACCTGTTTCTTTAAGGGCTGTTTGGCGAGACGCGATAAGCGGACTATCAGGAAAGTTCTCACTGTGGGTTAATCATTCAGAGCAAGCACAAAACACCTAAAAAAGGTGAGTGCAGGCAGCACTCGCTGCTTTGTGGACACAGCCACATCATCGACTCCATCCCTCCGTGCAGCCTGGCTGGCAAGAACAAGCCCTTGGATTGCTTTGTTCTCCTGGATCACGAGTAACTTCCCCCTAACCAGGCACGTGAGCACAGCCCTGAGGAAGAAAAAGCAGACTTCACATCAAGAAAGTGAGAGCGAGCACACGTCCTTCCTCTCCCTCCCTCATCCCCGTGGCACCCAGGGGCGATGCTCCAGCTCCCCCCCAGCGCGGGGGAGGCCGGGCAGCCAGCTTGCACATAGAGCGCTCCAACTATCTGAATCCTCAGCTGCAATAAAGGCAAGTAACCTCAAAGGCTCATAAGAGCCAAATTTGACCAGTTATTTACATTCATAAGCCACATGTTTTTACCTAAGTGAAATCCCTTGATTAACACAGGTTTTGTCCTTAAAAACAGCCTCCACAGCATCTCTGTTCTCGGCTTCTCCAGTCCTGCAGGCTCCACACAGACCACATTTAATCATCGGCGCTGGCAACTATTGCATTATCGTGTCAGCTCCTATTTGTTACAGACTTATTAAAAAAGAGAAGCATTTTATACTCATGATGGAGAGCGGCAAAATTTTCAATGAATATCAATGCCCATCCCCGCTCTGCTCCGGCACACGCGCGGTATGGAAGTGTGGGGACCAGCTCCCACCCAACAGCACTATGGCTTTCACAGCAACTCTCTGCCTTTTCCAACATCCAAGCATTTTGAGCTCAGAAGTGATTTTTGTCCAAAAGTTACTTTAACTGCTTATTGGAATAAGCGTGATACAGAACATTTAACGGCTCCAATTACGGCTGTGATTCTCACAACACATCATAGCCCCAAATACCCACGTACCGGCTCTGTTACGCAGAATAATTGTGGAAACGTGCTAACATATAAAGAACACACTTTTTTGGCAGCGCTCTCTCTAATGGACCAATACACTGATTTATATCCTATAACAACTTGGCTGACAGAAAGCCTGCAGTACCTGCCAGCTGCTTAAATCATTATAACCTTTATCTTAAAGGTGGGAAGGTATTCTACATTTAAACCGCAGCCAAGGTATAGTCAAATTATAAGGAAAAGAAAGAGAATATATTTAGACGGTAACATAGCACACACTTTCTACGTGGGTGGGTAATGTTCAGCCAGGTATTGAACCAAATGCACAGATGTCCTGGTGTAAGTGTCCTGGGGGACAGAGGGGACAGAAGAGACAGGAGCGCCCGGCTGAAGTCTCTGCCACCCCTCCGGAAACTCATTACTCGGATCTCAGCCTTCTGCTGGAGGCCAGCACGAAAACCGGCCTTTAAAATTCCTGTAACGCAAGGACTGAGCCAGTACAGCGGTAGTGATCTAAATTTTGATCATGCCACTGGAAAGAAGATAAGCCACGTAACTCATGGTCTATTTAGCCCTAAAAAGTCAGACGGCAGCTACTTTGGAAATCCCTTTCTGCAGCCCAACATTACGCACGTACATCTCCAAGGTTGGTAAGACACAAAAAAAAGCAGAATTATCCCCTCCCCCTACTCTTTTCATGGCATGGTGAACAGCTATCAAACCCAGATACCTGCAGTAAAGTTTGGAGGGTCTTTTAGACAAAAAAAACCCCACCCCCTTTGTGGCTTTTTAAGTCACAGATACAGGATTTCCAACCTAATTCTAGGCTGGATTTCTAAATCGTACAAAAACCCCCAGCGTTTAAGGTGCACACACCATGACAACACAGGACAAAGCATCCATGAGGTTATAGATCTTAGCGTGTCTATGGCTTATGGCAACAGAATTCAAATATCAACCCTGTGCTTAACCAAGCAGCTTTAACCAAACAAAAAAGCCGTGTCTTCCTTTACCCAGCCCCATACCATTGCCCGCTGCAGGACGAGCCCTGCACGTCACCCACGGCTGCCACGATCCAGATGGGGGAAGTCTCTTACCGCTTACCTGGCCCTGCCAAAAACATACACGGGATGAACCGAAATGCAAAGCCCGAAGCTCGGTTTCCCTCATTTTTGAAAAGAGGGGGCAACATCAGAAACCCCCTCTCCGCCAGAGCCGGGCTGCGGCTGCCGGCACAGAGCATCGCTCCTGCCCGCCCCACATGCGTCTTCCCTGGAAATTAACGGAAAGTGAACGCATAACCTAGGGTCCAAATGAGATTTTTCACTGTCGCTTTACGTTTCACTGGCTTATCAGAAATGCTTGCAAGTTGTCTCCTGCAGTTATGTACACATTAGCAATTACATTCTGCGACCAAATTCTTTCACCAAAGGACATGACGCCGTCCCCCAGGCGTGACGCCGAGCCAGCTCGCAGCTGGGCCGGCTCCTTCGCTTTCCTAATGAATTAGGAAATAATGGCTGTAAGTATCGAGCAGCTGAAGCAGCACGAGCTTCCTTCATTCTGAAAAAAAATGCATTTATCTGTTTTGCTCTCAGCATATGTTCTGGGAGACCTTTTACATGAGCAGAAAAGGAAAATCTTTCACCCCGGTGCCAACAGAGGCAGCACAGCTCAGTGCCCCCGACCGCGTTAGACCTCTTGACTCTTCTTGCTGCCCAGAAAGCCCCACGTTCGCTTTGTGTTTCTCATTTCTTCCCCACCAGGTTCCCTCTAGGAGTTTCCACTTAAAAAAATCCCAATTATTTAGAACATCATCGCTTTCTTCCTGCCGTTAAGCAGCCTGATGTGCAACCTGCATGTCAGTGGGAAAGACGGCGCCGTGTTTTCTTTCCCGGACAGAGATGCAGGCGCTTCTGCTGCCAACTCATTACACCGCCTACAAGAATTCAATACAAAGCGTGCTCCAAATTACAACTCGGACAGCTGGCAAGTATCTGGCGTGCCTGCTCGCATGCAGCATTCGAATAAAAATAGAAGAACCCTTCTAGTCTGAACGCTGCCACCATTTAAAAGGAGCGGGCACAAGACTTTGGGAGAGTCGCACGCCTCGCCCTAAAAATTACACGGTTATTATCAAGCAGATAAACTTTGAAAAACGCGGTCCAACATCTTCACGAGAGCGTGCTTTTGTTTGGCAACGGCTAGCGAGCTTCAAGTAATTTCTGCAGTTAATCAGGGTTCATCTTCCAGTAAGCGATGGATACGCAGGTTCTTGGAGGACGGCGCTGCCGCAGGCGGTGCTCAGCAGTCGGTGCATTAGCAGTTCCTCTGTCACCTGCCTCGAAGTGCTCCCCGGAAAGCTCAAATCCCTGGGAAGCCCCAAAACCCCCCAGTTCTGGTTCACTGATGTTTACAGTTCATTAGTGGCACAAGCCATTCGCAATGGTACTCGCACATCCTCTGAAGGTACAGCTTCATCGGCTCTTTCTTTCACTGTGCAAAAGCAGGGGTTAAGGAAGTCACACTGCTTATCGCAGAGAAAGAAATCAAATCTAGTTTAAGTTAGAGGAACTGGCTAAAAATGCCTCATTTCTCCTGCTTAGCAAACCCCGGCACTCCATACAAATGGTTCTCCAGGAAAGAGTTACTGATGGGAGTTCCTCAATTGCAGAATTAAAGGTTTCAGTGGAATTTTTGCTGCTTCAACTCAATATTTCTGAAGGTAATGACAATAAGCAATGCCACTTGAAAGCTTTAATAAAGGATTTTGCCAGGAAGCTTTGAAGCTTTGGTTGTAATTTCTTTCGTGGGTATTTTCTCATAGTGTTCGCTTTGAGAAAAAAAAAAACACTGGAAAGACTTTTCCTCAAAGCACATGATGGAACGTATTGGTGGCTGAAGCTCACTACTGGTGAACACGAGCTACGCGGGAAGGCAAAGCATAAGGTTTTCTGTCCGAGCTGGTGTGAAGGACGAGCCGAGAGGGCAGGGACCTGGGCGACAGCCACCCCGGGGTCTGACAGCACGGCTCGGCCACCCGCAGCACCCAGGGCCGAAATAAAGCAGCGCCCGTGCGCGGCCCCGCTCCCGAACTAACCCTTCCTACAGGTCCATGCATGAACACATACGCACCAGGGAAGGGCGTCCGAGCTGTAGGTAACGGGGCGCAGGGTCGAGCAGGAGAGCGAACACCAGGCAGTGGGGTCTGGGGTCCAGGAGACGCCTGTTTCTGGGGGGAGCTGCTGCGTTTCCCTCTCCCGATCCTTCAAACCAAGCTCTGTCTGGCACGTCATTCTCCAAATAACAGTCTGTCCCAGCAGAGTTTATGTTTAGACTCTGGCGTTAACCCTGGCAAATGTGTTTGGAAACCTTCTGTTTCTAGATTTTTTTCATATTCAGCGCGTCAGAGATTACTGGGAGGCAGCAGCGCTGGGTACTGGGGAGACCAAGATATCACACAAATCCTGGTTTTATTGAAGTTCACTGCAAAGGCTGAGCTGGCCTTTACGTGTGGCACAACAGAAACTTTAATTCTGTTTTTTTTTTTTTTTTAGAATACAGCCCCTGAATGCACATAGGCATGTAGTAAGATATAAGATAGAGATATCCTTTTATTTTTACCTTTTTTTTTTTAATCCTACTTTTCAGCTCCTTCGAAGAGCTAATGAAAAGGGAGGGCAGAACAAAATCAGAAGTGATAAAAAGCACGCTGAAAGCTACTCGATAGCAAACTGCTTTGGCCATGAATTATTTTGTATGGACATGACAGTGAATTATTTATTTTTAAGTACAGGAGGTGATTACTATTAAACATCCAATAGACAAAAAAAAAAACCAAACACCAGTGAACAGAAAGCTCAGAACAACTGCTGAGAAGAGATAAAAGGTTTTCAGAGAAGACATCTCTCTTCAGGAAGAGATACAGGTCAGCAAAGCGCAAAGAACCGTTGCACAGGGAGAGATGGAATATTTCTGTCTATGGCTCCTGTGTTCTGATTTTCAAGATTCCTTTGGTTCTTTTCTTCCAACAAAACTGGGATGCGCACCTACAATTATAGTCTTGTACGCCCAACGCGGAACCTAACACCGGCTTGGCAGCATGCGTAGCTTTAAAATTCTAGCAAACAAAATATAATTCGAAGTCCATCAGTCAAGACCGCTTTCCTTGGTAAGAAACTGAACTGCAAAGTCTTCAGATTTCTTATTCCGAGCCACAATGCGGGATCAGAGATCAAACGCAGCAGCAGGACCCGGCCGGGGGACGCCATGTGCCTATCTATTTTCCAGCTCTATTTGGGAAGGCCACGTCTAAGTTTAAATAGTTTTGCCAGCTGGAGCAAACAGACTTCATTCTTAAAGACAGCAGGAAATACCAGACATTAAAACTCTACTGTAGTGCCAAATCCTTAATTTTTGTGACTTTTGTATGCCTAGCCCTGCTTGAAAAATAAATTCACATCTTACAATCATTCTACCCCAATATTTTAAGCATCAGGATATCTCAGTTCTTCTAATATTTGTAGACAGGAGTATTTAATCCACAATTTAAACCTATACTATTTAAACCAAACGCAAACAAGCCTAAGAAGCAGCTGCACTCCACCAGGAACGGGTCCCGGGGGTGTCATTTGACCAAGAGCACCAAGATGCTAAGCTGCGTCAAACTAGATGCTCAGGGAAGCTGTGGATGCCCCATTCCTGGAGGCGATGCAGTGACGGGACGAGGGGTGATGGCTTCAAACTGCAAGAGGGGAGACTGAGATGAGATCTGGGGAAGAAATTCTTGGCTGTGAGGGTGGTGAGCCCCTGGCCCAGGTTGCCCAGAGAAGCTGTGGCTGCCCCAGCCCTGGAGGGGTTCAAGGCCAGGTTGGACGGGGCCTGGAGCAACCTGGGCTGGTGGGAGGTGTCCCTGCCCAGGGCAGGGGGTGGCACTGGGTGGGCTTTAAGGTCCCTTCCAACCCAAACTGTTCTGTGATTCTATGATTTTCACAGGGAAGGCGGGACACGGAGCGGCTGCTCCATCCAATGGGTGCAGAAGGGCCCAGGGAAGACACCACTCCTGGAGATCACCAGCTACCAGGGGAGCAGGAGCTAAAGCACCGAGTGGACAGCACAGGGCATGGTTGGCAGGACTTTCCTGTTGCTGTTCAATATTTTCCACTAACAACGACAGCCTCCATCATCCAGTAAAGCTGCAAATTTAGGAAAGCATTGGAAGTACAGTGGAAAACAGGATGCTCAATAAACTAAGAAACTGCTCCAGAAAATAAAAATGTCAACAAATACAAGTTCTTCAGACAGGACTAACCAACTGTACAAGGAGAAAACAGAAGTTGTCCTACTAAACAGGATGGCCTTGGGGTTCTTTTGTGTTTTTTTTTATTTTTTTTTTTAATTTTTCTTTTTTTAAAGTACCTAGAGCCTATAGTGCAGTCCAGAATTGCCTCCAGGCTCTCATGACAAAAATCGCACCGGGATGGGTATCCACGTGGAAACCCTTCTGCTCTCCTCAGCACATCTGCAGATGCAGCCAGAACACTGCCGGGGTTTGGGTACCACTTCAGGAGGACACGGACAACACGGAGAGCATCAGCAGGGACAGACCCACGGCACCCTTCTGTGACGGCACCTCCCCGGGGCCCTCTTCAGGCTAACTCACACTTAACCTAACAAAAAAGTCCTAATGATCAATTAAGCTCTCAAACTCTCTTCCAAAGCAAGTTTCCCTTGTCCAGCTCAACCTCAAGACACAGTAACTCAACCTGAGAAAGAAAAGAGCCTTAGCCTTTCAAGAAAGAAAAAAAAAAAAAAAAAGGAGGGGGGAGAGGGAAAGAAAGCTTGACTTCATCTGGATGTCCTGAGATATAAGAGATGGAAGTGAGCAAGCAGCTCCCAGTGTTTTCTACCCGTCTGTCTCTGGCTGTCAAGCCCCTTCCGACTCACCCTGTGACCTTGTGGATGTCCCGAAGCCATTTCTCACTTCTGTGGGAGCACGACACAGAGTCTGGTTTTGCTGCCTCCCGCCACCTTCTCCTAAGGAGGAGAGGGACCGCTCCACTTCTGCTGGGATGGGGTAGGTTTGGATCTCGCTGTGCCAAGCGGCTGCCCTTAGGGGGTCCTGCAGACCCTTGCAAAGAGGGGACTGATGGTTTCTTCTCCGCGCAGCCCACTGACAGCCCGCGGGGGGTTCCCAGGGCAGGAAGCCAGGCGCCCTCCCACGCACCAGACCTCCATGCCTCGGAGGGAGCTGGAGGGACAGCTGCGCTGAATCGCTTCTCACGGGCTAGAAAAAGAGATGAAATCACTCCAAACTCCTTGGGGTCACGGCAGATTCAGAAGACGAGGCTCGCTTCATTTCCATTTGGGCAGAAAAGGCTGTGGTAACGTCCGTGTGCAGGAGGCAGCTCTGCCTACGTGCAGAGTCCTGGCTTTGCTACGAAAGGTGAGCAGCGTCTCGGTGAAGTTGGCACAGTCCCTCCCATCACACCTCCTCCCTACGCAATAACCGTCACCAGTGCTGGGACACTTACGTCCTCGCAATAAAGCTAGTTCTGAACACCAGAAGTCATAAACTCACACAAATACCCTGACTACACACAGCTGTCCTTCCTTATCAAACTCTGTTCTCCATTAGCCTTTGTAACTAAGGCTCCTTCCCACTTCCACCTCGATAATGGGGACTGAAGGTGTCTCGACTGCGGTTTCTTACAGTCAGGAAAGAAAAGAATTTACAAAGAGACAGTGCTCAGCTCCAAACGCAGATTTACAGTCAACGTTAATCCAGAGGGAGTCTCTAATGATCTTCTTTGGCTCCACTTCTCAAGACAGATTTTAGCTGTTCTTCCCGTTGCAATACGCTGAATGATGTTCTTATAACAGGATGCCAGCTATTCTTTAAGAAGTGGCACTCGATTTTCTTCAACTTCTAAATGCCGAGCAACCCACAGAACAGAAAGCTGCAACCCAAATTTATTGCTCTTGACAACATAACCTTTCTCTTTTTCTGCTTGGGATCAGTCTTACCCAAAAAACCCTAGCGTCAACCGTAGCGTCTAGCAATATCATTAAACAAAAGCCACGGACAACAGATACTTCATGTGTTTCAAGGGAAATAACCGGCACTGGAACAACCTCGACCCCAACAAGCGCAGACTGATTTTGGTCTGCGGCTACAGGATGGTTTCCATTTCCTCTACGGGCTCTTAGTTTGATTGGATTAACTTCAGCTGCAAGCCCTCCGGCAATACTCCCAGTTGGATTTTCGCATTAAAAACAATGTGGGATGGGCTTCTGGAGCTGCTGTTCAGCTGGGGTTGCGGGGTTTAATGCCTTCTGCGCTAGGAGGACAGACTAAGCATCGGGCAGCCACCAGGTAAAGACTCTCGTGCTTGAGGGTGCTGTGGCACCCCTACAACAACGATGTCGTCTTTAAACTATTTTCGTATTAAGCAGCTGCCGTCAATACCCTTCTCCCTAAATGCTTCTAAACATCCCAGATTAGCTGAGCTCATGACCTGGGGCCAGACATCCTTGCACATGACACTTTTGGATTACACTTGTGCCCATCCAAACCCTTGCACCCAGCACACTACATCACCCAGGACCACAGGGTAACCTGCCACTGAACCTCCTCTGCTTTTTAAAATACCAAATACTTTTAAAAAGTGAGTAGTAGGAGAGAAAAATTACTGTCCGCTGCAGCCAAAACCACCATTTCACTGAGAGCAGGCTGGCGCTCGGCGATGCTCTCCCCTCTTTCCCAGGCAGTTTGTTTTAAGAAAAGACATAGCACAGAGCAAGCCCTCAAGGACAGCAGCACGCTTTTTTTTTTTTTTGACTCTCCACCTCCATTTATCGTAGACTTTTTATTGGCTTGCAACTTGCCGTGCAAGTGAATCCAAACGCTGTGGGATTCCGGTGGAGATGTGGTTCGGGGAACAGCCCGATTTCGCCACCACAGACTGCAGATGTGCACAACTTCAGCTCAGCGCCTTGCTTCCTGACCTCTCCCTGCACCACTTCCCCAGCCCCAGATTTTTTTCTTCTACTCTCTTCTTGCATCTTATTTTACACGCATTAGCTAACAGGAGTTTCGCTACAGACTTCAAGAAAGACACAATTTCACTTCTGGATTCCACATTTCTACCCTGTGCCCGTACGACGGGCATTGCCCAAAGCCTGCAAGCAACTCCCCCGTCCCAGCAGGGACTAGAGGTGGCGGCGGCCGATTCCAAATCACGGGTTTTCCCTGCTAAAATCCAGGCAGGCGCCAGCCCGGAGCTGCTGCAGACAAAGTCCTCCTAGGTCCCTATCAGGAGGGCAGGAGAGCTAAATCAGAACTCGATATTTACACCAAATACTTTGAGTTAGCCCCATTTAAATCAGCAAAGATGCATTCAGTATCCTCAGACACAGAAGCTGCACAATGTAAATCCTCAGAATCCCAAGATTTACCCGCTACTTCTTACAGAATTCCATTTAGGAAAAAACAGCTATTAACACGAAACAAGCAGGATAAAGGCCGTTGTCTTATTCAGTTGTTTTCCTGCAAAAAGAGGCCATAATTCCCTCTGTCTCCCCCAGCGCTTCAGGTAAACGGGAATGATTTGCGATAGACGTGTGGTCTTTGATCACTACTCTGAGACTGAGTCTAATGGACTGTAAACTACCTACCTCTCCCCTATCAATAAATAATGTATGGATATGTATTCACGCAAACACACACGTATAATGCACTGGGGCAGCAAGTCGGAACCGGCAGGAAAATACCCTCCTCTTTTCCAAAATAGGTTAAACCATCACCACTTCATGCACCCGTTCCTGTTGCTAAAAGAAACTCCGTTTTGTGGTTTACCTGTCTGGGTTTTTTTCCCAATGCAAGTTCTGCTCTGCAGAAGTAGGAGTCGATTTTTCTGTTTTAAATAAACTGCTGTGAAACATCAAGCAGCCCAGTGCCTCCTCTCCCCCGCAGAAGGTAGGCAGCATCGCCACCACAAGCTTAATAGCAAGGAAGATTTCAAAGTAAGAAAGAACAAACAGGAAGGATGCAATCAAGTTAGCTATTTTGGGGAGAATCAAAGCAAACTTTGAAAAGCTTTAAAAACAGCCTAAAATTTAAGTAGGTCCAATATAACTCAGAATTCCTTCATTATGAAGTATTTCCAAAACGATGGGCATATGCAAAAAATTCGATTTGCGAGAAACCGGGACCCATGCAGAGGATGTTGTCCGCATTCTCTCGGTGACTCTCACTCATTTATTTCCACAGCCAAGGTACGAGTTACAAATCCTCGAACTGAACAGAAAACACTGAAGCAAAGGTTCCCGAGCAACCCAGCTACACAAGGAGCACCGGCCTCTCTCCCCTCCACATCCTCTACTTGAAACCATGAAACACACACTTCACTGGAGGAGGAAGCAGGGAAGAAGAGGAGATGAGTGGATTAAATATTACCTCCCAACCCGAAACACTTTTATGGAGATTTCCTGGGAGACCTTTTGTCGTTAAAGCAAGAAAGAGCACATTCTGCAGCAGCAGTTCCTAAGTGCTCATCTAAATACAACTGCGCTACTTTTACCTATTTTTACACTAGTATAAATATCTGGTTTTGCTGTGCAGGTTTCAGAAAAAGGTACGGTATTTCCAATTTTAAACCGGCCTTAGAATATTTGAATATTGTGGTTCAGCCCTCTGATGATAGTGTTTTATGTTAACTCCCGCTGCCTCACAGCAAACAGCTAGCACCAATCGCTACATCCCAGAACAGCAAAAGGGACAGATGCTCAGGTCACCAGAAGAAACTCTAGAGACCAGGCGTCTCTATTCTGCAAAGAGAGAGAATAAATTTTAAGTGTTTTAAGACTTGAATACCTTTGCCTCCTTGGAGGAAGAGCTTTTATCAAAATGAAACTATCTTTACTAAAAAGACAAGACAACATAAACTGTTTATCCTTGGCTAAAAATATTCAGCGTGAAGCCTCCAGCACTCAACAAGCTTGAGGAAATCTCCACTTGATGAAAAGTCATCACTCAACAGGTTCCCTTCCAGAGACTTTATGAACGTCCTCATAGTTCAGACAGCTCAGTTCCACACACAGGAAATTCACAGAATGGTTTGGGTGGGAAGGGACCTTAAAGCCCACCCAGTGGCACCCCCTGCCCTGGGCAGGGACACCTCCCACCAGCCCAGGTTGCTCCAAGCCCCGTCCAACCTGGCCTTGAACCCCTCCAGGGATGGGGCAGCCACAGCTTCTCTGGGTAACCTGGGCCAGGGGCTCACTGCCCTCACAGCCAAGAATTTCTTCCTGAGATCTCATCTACATCTCCCCTCCTTCAGTTCGAGGCCGTTACCCCGTGTCCTATCATACCACTCCCTGGTAAAGAGTCCCTCCCCATCCTTCAGATGAGATTATTCGGAAACAGCAGGAGCTGACCTCCAAACCTTACCCTCCGTTGAAGGCAGAGAAGAAAACTTCAACGCCGGAGAAGACTGGCCCCAGTGAGAGTCAGCGGGCACAGCACCAGTCCACCCCGGTTCCCTGCTCGCCAACGTGCAAGACGATGAACACGAGGAACGCGGAGTTGAAAGACGAAGAACAATCACGACGGGAGGAGAGCTTTATCAATCTACCTATACACAAACACAACGATTGCTTTATAGACAAGTTATGTCTGTCCCACAATGAGGTCATTAATCTAATGAAAATATATCAAGAAAAATGTGTGGAGACTGACAACGATACGATACCTCATCATTAATCTTGACCATATAACATCGCTACAGGCAAGAGAGCTATTAAGATGAAGACACTTAAATCACTCTACAGATGGAACTCATCACGCCACTATAAAAATGGTTTATTAGCCATACACTTCAGAGCATTATCTGAAATTTTCTAACGCGCCTGTATTTAATATTTGTTGCGGCTTTATTGTTGCATCTTAGTTATTTTAAAAAGTTTGCACTATTGACGATAGGTCTGCCACTGACCAAAGCAGCACTGCAAGCACAATTTTCTCACAAGCGGGCTTTTTGTGGGGAGTTTTTCTTTTGAGCAACTGGCAATGGCATTGCCAAAAAAAAAAAAAAAATAAATCTGCAAACAAGCAAAGATCCAGTTAGCAATTAAGCATTAACAATAGTTTCGCTGATTGTACTGTTTATGCCGAACACGTTCAGCAATGTGCATTGCAGCAAGAGACTGCCTATACAGACAGGATAAAGGGATTCGCAGCGTTTCTGTGCTAGCAACTCTACTGAAAATCTAAATAAAAAAGACTTTTCAAAGTAAACATTTTAAGCATGTTTAGCGTATTTCAATATTCTCTGCATATATAAGCATTTCTATTTCACGCATTATAAGCATTTCTATTCTATGCATTAGAAGCATTGACTAATAATGCAAATGGAGCAGTTTTGTCTTCTCTCCTTGTGTCGCTGATCATTCTCAGAAAAGATGGTGCCTGCAAAATACCAAATACAGGCATGAAACGCTAAAACTACCACTTGCGTCTGCCGTTTGCATCGCTGACACTGCTGGCTGCCGGGCACGACAGAAAGCAGGGAGATTCCCAATATTTCAGTGTGGAAGACATCAACCCACCATGTCAGACAGCCAGAGGCATCGCTCTGCCATGCGAAACACGTGGATTGCCATAAGATTTGTTAAGGGCAACCATCAAAAGTGGAAGACGACTACCTCCACTACTGGACGTTACCACAGATCAAGGAGGTTGACCCAAAAGCATTTCCATTCCAGCTGGAGCTCACACGGCGTTCCAGGAAACGCACTCGTATGGCTTAATGTTGTTCGACGGATGCGAAGACCAAGTATTTGCTTGTGAGCAAGACGTACAAAACACCATTAGCGAAGCTGACAGAGAGAACGCTAATGCCATATCCATCTCAAAGAAATTGTCGGTGGCTGCGTCTTCCTATTTGAGTGGTTACTAGCTCTCACGAGTCACTTGCAGAAGACAGGGGAAACCCAATTACCGAAAATAGCAATATCTTTGTCAAAAACCAGCAAGCAATTAGATCTCCCCTACACACGGAAACATGTATTAAAGCTAATTATTGTACATCGGTCAATGTAATTGCAACTCAAATGCAACATGGTCCACGTAATTAGTTGGCACTAATGGAAACCTCATAATGCAACAAACGTACTAAAACACTCTGCGTCGAGAATATTTCCTCACAGTACCAGGAAGTCATGCTCCTTCTCTTGTCAAATTTAAGGAGCACTTTGGCAAAGATAAGATGGATGGATATCCCTCCCCCTTCCCCGACACCAGCACCTGGAGTTACTGAGGTCCCCACACCTAAAAGAAGGTGCCCGGTTGACAGAAGGTCCCCCATGCTCCGGTTGCAGCCTGTGCACGCCCCAAACAAAGCCAAAATCCAACCAACAAAGCACCACCTGGATTTTCCTTACAGCCAGGTGGCAGAAGATGAGAACCACCCAGGGAGCTGTTTGGGGTCACCACTGAGCTGCCCAGGACCTGCTGCTAGAGGCTGCAGCAAGAGCTACTCTCAACGACTTGATTTGGGCACAGATATCAGCTTTGATACCCTCAGTAATACACACGACCAAAACATATTTTGGTTTTGCTGTTCTTGTTAGCTCAGCTTCCTTTTGTTCCATTAGATACAACCCTTGCTGTTGAGAAACTGCTTGCACAACTCCAAGATACCCTCAGAGAGGGCACGGCAGTATTTCCCAGCCGTCAGCTGGCTCCTAGGCCAGTTTGCCTTCGATTTATACCGCTTGGAGATGCTCAGAGACACTCTGCCAAAGTGGGAACAGCAGGAAGATAAAGGAAGATTTGCAGCTGCAGCTCCTCCCACCAGGATACCCAGAGCGTTATTAACTCCTCGGGCAACGAGAACACGGGGGCACAATTTAACAAGCATCTCTGCTGCACCTGGTACCTACTAAAGCATGAGAAGAGCCACATGCTTACGAAAGACCACACTTTACAAAGCCCAAAATGTCGGGCAGAAAACAAACGCTATTTTGTTGCAGGTTTCAGAGAATTAGTGATTAGTGTTAACTATTAAGTTATTATACCCCTTCTGCCAGGTGTATTTCTCCAAGAAGAAATAAAAAAAAAAGTAGTTTCACCTTCTGTGAAGGACATGGCTGAAAGACCAGTTTTTGACTGCGATGGGAAATCTTTTTGCGATGACAGAGGGCTAATTGTAGGCTGGGTGCAGCCTGTAACCGTGCCCAACTGGGCAAGTAGCGGCCAGCATGCACCTGGCAGCAGCTCAGTGGCCATCAGACGTACATTACCCTGCGAGCCAAGCCTGCAAGCAAACAGCACAAGGAGGTTTTATAGGAGAAATGTTGAATTTAATAGAAAAATTCTTCATGGTGCAAGTTTTTCTCAGAGCAAACGGCCATCACTCTCCTTTGTAAAGGCTGATGATCTGTAGGCTCCAACAGTTTTAAGTCAGTTTAACATTTGGTCTGGTTTTGTTTTAGTTGCAGATACCAGCCCAGTTCCTCAGTATTTTTGGGCTTGTAATCTAACATCACCACTTCTCCGTCAGTAATATACTCTGGCCTAATAAATGAGTGGTTTAATGCACATTTAGTGACTTATTTCAAGTAGGTACAAATTAACCAAACCACCTTTTCGCCATCTGCTTGGAGAAACAAATTCCCACATGAGGATAATAAAATATGGTGATGTGACATTTCCCCGGCCGCTACAGAAAAGGACACTTGGGCACAGCCCCCGAAACACAGCCCGTCTCACCTCCGCAGGGAAACGACACGAAACATGCCGAGCTTGTGGAAGTTTCCAAACAGAAACCGGTCCTTCGGAGAGAAAAAAAACAAACAGAAAAACACAACACAACAAACCACCCCAGCGCAGAAGCGGCTCTGGATGTGCCCATCTAGAATCCACCACCATCATAAAATAGGCAGGAGGAAGGGAAAGCTTACGCATCTGTTTCCAGCAAGGGAACTAGGTCACTGGAGACGCAATTAACAGGCTCGCTGCAACCATCTCCTTCCACCCAGCCACGGGGCAGCAGATCCCAGAAGCGCCTGATGAGCTGGGAGGTGGATGCACAGGAGCGCCGGGACGGTCACAGGACTGAAACACCCCCTTGTTCACCACAACCTGCTGAAATGACAGTTTTTCAGATGCTGCTAGTTAGAAGTTAGCTGAAGCCGTAATTAATGCGACGATGATGAAAAGCTTAAAGCTTCTCTTCTGTCTAAAGGCCACCTGCATTTTAAAGGGGATCTTAAACTTCATCAGGTGCCCTCAATGCACAGAGACTCAATTATTTAAATATATGATAGATCAAGCCACCTAAAAAAGACTTCATCCTAATTACTACAGTTGAACAGTTACCACTGAAGCACAAGTAGAGCAAGAAACCATCACAGAATTATTACAGAAAAAGCTAATTTAACAACCAGCTCCGGAATCATCAACTGAGGCCATCAACAAGGATGTTGATTCGCAGAAGGGCATCAGCCTCCAAAAATAATCTAGAATGCCCTCGCCGCTTTGGAAAGGCAATATTGACCTGGAGATGTCACATGAAAGAGGGACTGACGCAGAAGTCGAAGACACAACCTGGTATCCACGGGCGTATTTACCCCCAGGGTGCAACCAGCGGGTGGCTCCTGCCTGGAGTAGCGAGCGGGACGAGTGACCACGCAGGCAAAACGTTCTGTTTTGACCAATACTGTCCAAGTTTCTTTAGGAAGTTGTACCCACACGCCCCCACACCCTCCGTGGCCAGGAACAGAGTATTCTCCGAAATTTTCTGTCCAACAGCTGTTCAATGTTCAAGCATAAAAATAAAATTAACACTAACCTATTTTCTTCTGGATGCTACAGGCTCCCTTTTTCATCTAGAAATTCAATGCATTCACTCTTTATTCCCTTTCAACCCCACTGACAACCTATAAATTATTACTTTATATTGCAGGGCATCCAGAGGCTCCAGCCAGGGTCAGGGCAACGCACTAGAATAGAGACACCGGCTCCAGAAAGCTTCTCAGTCCTGGTCTATCAAAACAGCCTTTTAGTGGATGCGAAAATGCTCCCTGCTTGTATGAAATAAACTGTTCAGTCTATGTCAATAGCTTCTCTGCTGCTGTTCCCCCCGGCAAATTAATTATCAATCCACTCAGATCTTCACCGTATTAACTGACGCGATGTCATTTAAAACACATTAAATACAGCAATAGTATTTACTTGGAAATTTGAATAATTCATGAAGGTAAAAAAAAAAAGGTCTACACAAAGCTAGGAAATTCTGCAAACATCATTCTTTCATCTACCACCCTGCCCTGGATTTTTGTTTTTTTTTAAACCGAAACTGAACCTGGGGGCAATTAATATCCGATACAGTTCTAACAGCAGCAAAATAATTTTTAGCATCTCCTTCAAACCCCTGTTTCATACCATCCATCACTTACAGGAAAACACGATCAAGACAGGAGTCTATGAATAACTCTGCTTTTTCTCCAGGATTCAATCTAGACTGCTTCTAAATATGTATAATGCCCAGACTACATTAACACATTAAAGCTTTGTAGATTGCCATCAGTGCTTCTGCAGCTTAATTTCATCTGTCCCTCACAATTCAGATCTTCAACTACTTTCATCCTAAAGAAGGAAAAAAAAAATAAAATCACTCCACTTTAAATATAAAACCTCATGATGCTCACATAAGCAGATTGCTAAGCATGTTTAAGAGGATATATATTTAAAACCTGGCAGCAAAACTTTATTCCCCTACTAAACAGGAGTATTCTCTCGGATTCTATTCCCTCGATGTTAATAAAAAGCATATTCTACGATCAGTTAAGCTTGAAGAAATCTGGGAAGGATGATGAGTTTGACAAGTCAAACAATTGAGGAGTAGACTCGGAGAATACAGCAAGTGATAGAAGAGGGAACATTTTAAGCAGCTGATAAGCAAAAAACCCCACCACAAGGGATTCAGCGTGTTTGTTTTCGGCTCCAGCTGCACAAAGGCTGGAAAGGCACAGAGCACTAACACAAAATGGATGCTTTTTCGCAAACACCACCTTAATTTCCAAACAATTTTGTCCGTCCGGTTAAAAATTCATTTCCTACTTCTGCCTGATAATTTTAATTGCTAACACAGCTGCTCTTTTCTGCTCATTCAAAAGCGACGAGAGAATTTAAGGCATTCTGTGCCCGAGACAGTCCTGCTGCACAAAGTAATTGGAAATGACAGATCACATACAGCAGCGCAGGCTTGACGTTTGTACATCGAGTTCTGCAATAAACCTCGGCAGATTCACAGGAGGACTCCCCCCAAGCTGAACGAGTTCAGCAGCAAAAGCCTGGAAAATAAAACTTACCAATTTCACATTAAACACACGAGAACAGCACGTATTAATTATTGGGCAGAAGTTTAAAGTTTCCTTTAATCATTTCGAAACGCTTTGAAATCCCATGTCTGGTACAACAGCTCCGAAAGAGCTTTCATCTTTCAGCTGCAAGACAGGAGGCACACTGGAAACCCCCGACAAGATTTTCTACCCTCCAGTTTTGGCATCTCTCTTTTCAATCAGGTTTCCTAAAGTTGTGCACAGCAAGATACACCACAACTCGTAAAGAAACTGTTTAAGTACAAAAAAACAACCACTAATTTTAACGTGANCCTATTTCCCCTCCCCAGCATCCTTCAGCAGTTCACCGAGTTTACTTACCGTCCAAACGGGGAAAAGAAAAACCTCTGAAAATTCAGTTTGAGGCATGAGAGCCCCTCAGCTGTCCCCAAACCCCCCCCCAGCAGCACAAACACGCCGGTGGCGTCCCGTCCTCCGGGGCTGGCTGAACCTGGCTACGGCCACGCCACCTCCTCTNCCCTGTTTCATACCATCCATCACTTACAGGAAAACACGATCAAGACAGGAGTCTATGAATAACTCTGCTTTTTCTCCAGGATTCAATCTAGACTGCTTCTAAATATGTATAATGCCCAGACTACATTAACACATTAAAGCTTTGTAGATTGCCATCAGTGCTTCTGCAGCTTAATTTCATCTGTCCCTCACAATTCAGATCTTCAACTACTTTCATCCTAAAGAAGGAAAAAAAAAATAAAATCACTCCACTTTAAATATAAAACCTCATGATGCTCACATAAGCAGATTGCTAAGCATGTTTAAGAGGATATATATTTAAAACCTGGCAGCAAAACTTTATTCCCCTACTAAACAGGAGTATTCTCTCGGATTCTATTCCCTCGATGTTAATAAAAAGCATATTCTACGATCAGTTAAGCTTGAAGAAATCTGGGAAGGATGATGAGTTTGACAAGTCAAACAATTGAGGAGTAGACTCGGAGAATACAGCAAGTGATAGAAGAGGGAACATTTTAAGCAGCTGATAAGCAAAAAACCCCACCACAAGGGATTCAGCGTGTTTGTTTTCGGCTCCAGCTGCACAAAGGCTGGAAAGGCACAGAGCACTAACACAAAATGGATGCTTTTTCGCAAACACCACCTTAATTTCCAAACAATTTTGTCCGTCCGGTTAAAAATTCATTTCCTACTTCTGCCTGATAATTTTAATTGCTAACACAGCTGCTCTTTTCTGCTCATTCAAAAGCGACGAGAGAATTTAAGGCATTCTGTGCCCGAGACAGTCCTGCTGCACAAAGTAATTGGAAATGACAGATCACATACAGCAGCGCAGGCTTGACGTTTGTACATCGAGTTCTGCAATAAACCTCGGCAGATTCACAGGAGGACTCCCCCCAAGCTGAACGAGTTCAGCAGCAAAAGCCTGGAAAATAAAACTTACCAATTTCACATTAAACACACGAGAACAGCACGTATTAATTATTGGGCAGAAGTTTAAAGTTTCCTTTAATCATTTCGAAACGCTTTGAAATCCCATGTCTGGTACAACAGCTCCGAAAGAGCTTTCATCTTTCAGCTGCAAGACAGGAGGCACACTGGAAACCCCCAACAAGATTTTCTACCCTCCAGTTTTGGCATCTCTCTTTTCAATCAGGTTTCCTAAAGTTGTGCACAGCAAGATACACCACAACTCGTAAAGAAACTGTTTAAGTACAAAAAAACAACCACTAATTTTAACGTGAGGAGGAACTTCTACCCAAAAATTAGAGTCACAGAAAGCAGAGCTTCAGTTATGTATTTTATACGGTATCCCAAAGCTTCTGTGTAAGCACAATAGGTTAAAAATCCTGCCTCTTCTGCACTCCCAGCTCGTGCTTACAGTGTGGATAATGATATACAACATACAAAAGAAGGTAATTAACATACTTCTCACATAAAAACAAACATCGGGGCTAACAGCACGCAGACCTGTTCTCACGCACCACCTTACCCAGAAGAATTCACCATTGATACTGCGGGGCGCTGGAGTAATTCCTGGATGCCATGGTAACACACCGACAGCTCACCCACTCCCACCCTTCGGCAAATTCATGCAACTCCTACNAAACACGCCGGTGGCGTCCCGTCCTCCGGGGCTGGCTGAACCTGGCTACGGCCACGACACCTCCTCTGAACACACTGCCATATGCCTTCCGCAGCTGCGAGTTCGTAAACTGGGTGAACGTTAACCATTTAGACATGTTACAGAAACTCCAGCCCCAGCGTTAACCCAGTACAGCCATTTATTAAGCAGGGAAGAGAAGCATCTGCTCCTTTTTCTTACCTTAAGCAAAGGGAGGTCTCTGAATTCTAACGCATCTCAGCTTTTTCAGCTTCAAAAACGTATCGGTTGGTGAGTTAAAGTGTTTTCCCTCTCCGATTTCCTACAGGGGAGATGTGGAGAGAAAAAAAAGAAAAAAAAAGAGGAAAAATTGAAGTACTTAAGGATCTGCAACAGCCATCGGAGTTGAATTTTTTCCCCCCTCTATCTGTAAAAATCCTCTTATTCAGTCCTGCCTGCTCTTAAGACAGAACTGCTGACGAATTTCAAGGCTCAGCTCTTGACATGCAGAATCACTGAAGGATCAAGAGCATAAATGTCACTTCCTCCAGGCAGCACATCAACTGCAAAGGAGCCTAATCTGCTCTGCCCACCGCAATCCTGCCCGGCCGAGGAGTAAATCCTGACATCTGCCTCACGCCAAGCTTTCATTAAACCTTTCTGAAGGATTCCAATTTAAAGCCCCTATCTAAAGGCTCCCCGTTTTAGCTAAACCATTATCTAGTTTCACTTGAGAAGCTGCACAAGTGGAAGAATATCAACTGAAAAACTAATAAAACAGAAGTCAAAGACTAACCTTGAAACAAATTACAGCTGGCTGCATCTGAGCGGTAGCAGAGGCTCTGGAATCATTAAATGAGCTTCAGAAGAGATTTAACTAACCAAATTCCACTGCAACGCTTTATTTATGGTATGTGTGCCGGTCCCAAAAATATTTGCTAAGGTTTTTCCATCTCCTTTATTGCTTTTGCATGTTTCCTAATCGAATCCAACAGGCACAAACCCTATGGAGGTTGGGAGATTATTTTTTATTATTTTTTTTTTTTTTACAGTATTTCATAATACAGTCGCCTAAAGTTCCTCAAAATAGAAATCAGATGTCATGAACACAGCATCCTGAATACACTCTATACGTGGATTAAACAGAAATCAGGACATGGGCATCGACTTGAAACGCCATATAATTAGCTCCTAAAATGGCATTTTAATGGTCTCTGCCCTTCCTCAACTTGGCAATAGCGTGTATAATTACTCTCTTATTAGCTCTCTGCATCCTTCCCTCGCATTCCCAATTTAAAATTAAACAAAAACTCTTCTGTTGGAGTTTGCCTTCAAGAAGTCTTGTTTTAAAAGGATTACCCGTCGCTAAAAGCAAACTGGAGTCCATAAAAGGAGGCTTATTCGGGCACTTGGAGTCTATTTCTTTAGGTATCTAATACACACCTGGATCTTTAAAAAAATCTATTTGAATTTTCTTCCTGAATTAGCTCAAGAAAGTAAATTTTAATCACCCATTAAAACGTATGCTAAAGCAACTTGAGCCTGCATGGTGTTTCTCCCTATAATCCTCACGCTGGAGGCTCAATTTAATAAACAAAGGCAGCTCTAATAATTCAAATCTTACTTTCAAAGATGTGATGTGCCTGTCAGAAGCTTTCTGCAACATACCACTACGTTTCTTCAGTCTCTCTCCAAGGCTTTGCATACGTTTAAGCCTGCGTCTTGCCTTTTGAATGCTGATAACTGCTCTGTTTCTTTTCTCTCCTTTCAAGGATTAAACGCAACCGCACAGACATTTTTATTAGTGCATCATGCACCATTAAATTGTCAGCTTGTCTTCCCTGATTCTCTTTTAAAAAATAAATACCTGGCCTTGAAAACATCTTTACAACAAAATACTCATTTTCTTGGCACTTATTTATAAACTGAAGCAAACAAAGCCAAAACCCGACCAGCAAAGCACCACATGTATTTCCCTTCCAGCCAGGTTGCCGAAGACGAGACCCACGCTACACAAAACATGTATTTTTAAAGCCCGTGCGGTACGTTCACATAACATCTACCAGAAAGCCCTTCGCTTCGCTCCCCCAAGAGATTTATTTTTATTATTTAAGAGTTCGCCCTACTGCCTTCAAGTGGCAAAGCGAGAACTCCCCCGTTTTGCACTCTGGTCACACGGGAATAACTCCCAGAGAAAAAATACAAGATCTCACCAGGAGAGAACAGTGATGTTTTCACCCAAGGCAGTCCAACGTACACGAAGGATGGTGCCAATACACGTGCTTCGTGCCCCACACCGAGAAGATGATGGCTTGGGATGCTCTGCAGCCACTTCCTAAGGGCCCTCTGGATTTTTAAGACCTCTTTTTGGCAATAGTTCTATCTGGGAGTGAATGGGCTCTTTTCCATACACTGCGGCTTCCTTCTCTCAAACTCCAACCTACTGCCGAAGGTCCCCAAAATTTCCTTCAACGGGGCTGTGCCTTGGCACAATTTCCAACCAGTCCTAACAGGAGAAAAACCAGCCGGCACTGCAGAAATTCTATTCCTGCCCAAATCAAACCTGTCTAGAAGATTCCACCCAGCCAAATCCTTTACCTTGTCTCTCACTAGCAAGTTTTAAAAGTAATCAACATGTTTGACTTAGAAGGCACAAGACCCATTGACACTTTGGATTTGCGCATTCCTTCTATTTTTCAACACAGGCAGCAGAAATATCCTAGCACCTCTTCATCGAGGAGAAATTGTCTTTAAAATACTGGTAAAATTCTAGAAACCGTTGCAGTCCTGGGCGGCTTGGTTACAACGGGTCAGCAGAGAATAAACATGGAGCGTCTCTGCAACAGCTTGGACACGGTCAGGAGAGTCAATCCAGCCAAGCTGGGTTTCTCTCGGCTCCTGGCTTGTGGAAGGACCAGCTGCAGAGCCTGGAAATAAACCCGGGAGATTCCTGAGGCTGCGCCCGGAGCAGCCGGGCAGGGGGGAACCCCCCTTTCCCTCCCAAGGCGAGAGGCGGCTCCTGCAAACAGCCTGCGGCGGGGGCTGGAGGAGGGCAGCGCTCCAAGAGCGCACAAATCCCCGGGGGGACCTTCGGAAAGAGGGATGGGGGATCTCGCCGCAGAGAGACATTCAGCCAGCTCCACCAGGACTGCGGTAGGTGGAGGGTTGAGGGGACAGGAACCCACCAGGAGAAGGCACAAGTGACACTTAAGGCGGCCCCAAGGGAGGGAGAGCGGCTGGTTTCCATCCAGAGGAGCCCAAAGCCGGGTTGGAAGCAGCAGCCCAACGCGTCGGCTTCCTCAGGCGGCACCTCAGCAGAAAATCTGTTGACTTGCAGGTTGAAGGAAAAAATTCACATATGCGCAGCTGCACAGTTACCGAGAGCTTTTACAGGTACAGGCATAAAATGAAAGATTTCTAACCAACGGGAGAGACAAGTTTTTGCTTCTCTGCTCCCAGCCATCTGCTTCGTTTTAAGCCTCGCTCCACTCAGCGTCACTTCTCCAAACTCAGCTTCAGCCCCGAGATGAAGCTTTGGATTCCTTTTTATTATATGTCGGAAATCACAGCGATTCCGGCAGGGTTTGGTCAGTCATTAATACATGTACCCGGCGATTAGAGCCTTTGCTCGCAACCTGCACTTTCAGCACAACCACAGCAGCATTATCAGATAAGGTGTTAACAACTTGCTGGTCGAAATACGGTGGTACAGCAATAGGTAAATGCCAGCTGCAGAACGGCAAAACAAACAGCCAAGCACACAGATTTTACACAATCAATTCCAGACTCCCGACTGAAGTTGAAATCCTGTTTCTAGATACAGGCTGATGCTTTCTAAAACGCCGGGGGAATGCAATACCCTCAAAGGCAATTAAAACAGCAAGGACTTGCGATGATTTTTTTTTTTTATTAAATTTTTAAAAATCATCAAATTCAATTTTAATTATTTTAAATTTTTTTTTTAAAGAGAGAAAAAAAGGACTACTTGTTGCTGCCCACAGCTTGCCTTAGGAGGTGCAGCCTTTCCAGTAGCAGGGTAAGGTTGGGCGACAGCATCATGCCAGCTATTGTGCAAAGTTTTAAGATTCTCACATAAAAGAACAAGACTTTTCCATTTCTGATAATGAACGTTTGGACTGCAGGCAAAGCTAACCGGAGAGGGGAAGGGCTAAGGAAAGCTACAGAGGAGGCAAGTACTCAGCCCCCCCAGGAAGGGCTTGCAGGAGAAGCCAGAGGTCCTCATCCTAAGGCTCTCAGGATACATCCCAAAGACAAGGTCCAAAACCAGTTTAACTAATTTTGTTCACATTACTCTCATGAATCCATAAAAATAACATTTTTCTCTTCACACCCAGATAGGAGGATTTCATCTCGTTTCTATCAGACAGAACAGTAAGACCTCATATTTTACTTTGGTGATCTATAAAACAGAATTTGTTGTTTCTAAAGCCCAAGATTATTAGGAGAAAAAAAAAATCCCTGCTCTGCTTCCAGCTGTTGCACATTTCTGACACTGAGCCACATCTACAGGCACAGGCAGGACACACAATTCCTTCTCTCAGCTGCATTTTAATATTTTCCCATCTGAGTCAAGAATCTGACGGGTTCAAGTTACCCAGTTCAGATCAGGCATCTGACGCGGCCAGAAACCCCAAGATTCCTGCTCTCGTACAACGCCTGTGATCAACGCGGCTCCTCTAAACGTCTCATGCCCATCCACGGGACAGAGACGGATGCTTTTTCCAGACCCTCCCAGCTGCGCAGGACGATGGTACGGACAGTCAGACGAGCATCGTGGAAGCTGCAACCCGATGTCTCCCCTGAGATGCCAAAGGCCAGCGGGGACTCCCGGGTTTAAGGTTGGCATCAGCCTGCGGGAAGCAGGCAGAGGAGAAAAGGTGCAGGCGCAGCAGCCTGCTGCCAGCGCGCCGAACACCCGGAGCTTCACACTGACATCCGTCATTTATTGAGAGCGCTTTTCAATTGGAATAAGGTGGTTAAAGTGATAGCACCCAATTAACCGCTCAGTAGGAGGACGGCATTAATATTCATGAAATATTCAAAGCGGGCACGGGATTCTTAATTGTCTGAACCCACACGCAACAAAGCTGCGCTAATACTGCGCCATCCCCCCCGCGCCCCCCCAATACTTGAAAAAAGTAATCAATATTCACTTCAGTAGCCCATTTGCGTTCAACTCTAATTTTTGCCAGTGTTCAACTTTACCCAGTTCTGTTCCTGGCAAGAGGGGAATTTATGGTCCCATAGAAAGAGGAACCGGCCTGACTCAAGCCCACAGGGTTAAACCCAACTAACCCAGGCGCCGGGTGTTGCCGCAAGTCCCTCAATTTGAGCCATCGAGGCAGGAAAACCATCCTTCCCAAGTGTTCAATCCCAACACAGCTGGTTTCACTGACTGCCGTGTAGTGCAAAGAGGTTATTTAGATTAAAAAAAAAAAGCGTCCATTTAGTGCCCGTTTATGACTGATGTACCCTGTTGGGTTATGAAAAAAATGAGATTACAAAAAAAAATATATATATGCTCAGTTTAAATTATTTTGGAGACAGTTCCAGGCTAAACGCGAAGGACCTGCCTAGCTCCAGTCAGCGAGGTGGAGCCGGAGCTCCTGCAGGTCCCCGAGCAGGGCAAACCCCTGCGGAACAGCTGCAGCATCCTCAGCTTCACCCTCCCAGCTGCGCTGGTTTTAGCGGCGTCTCCTTTTCCATCCTCGGCAGCCTCGCGAGCCTCCCCCGCGCAGCCCCGGCTGGTCCTGCGCAGCCCCCTGCTCCCCAGCTAGACCAACAGTAAGCCTGCAATGCAGAACAGGGGAATACACATATTTTTTAAGTATGTCCCATAAGAAATGATGGCAAATAGCAGGAGAGCTAGCTGTCCTGGGATATCAAGGGGATCGAATCATCCTGGGGTACCAAGGGGACCGAATCGTCCCCGGGTACCGAGGGGAGGGGGTTTGCGATGCACAGAAGCGACATCAAATCCACAGACCAAGCTCCATCCCTGGAAGCAGGAGCGAGTGCCAGCAGAGGGCACTCGGATGCCAAGAGAGAAGAGACCCACCACGCGCAGGGCGTGGGGATGGCTCTGCCAACTCCTCCATGCAGCAGAACAAATGAGTTTGGCCATTTTTCTTCCAAGGAAACGCAACACGCTCCAACCAAGGTCTAACTTCGGGCTCTCCTCCAGCCACAGCAAACGCCTCTGCTGCCAACTCCTGTTTGGAAGGGTCTGCGCTGGGATCGGGTGGGTTTGCTTTGGCAGCCCAGACCAGAGGATAAGAAACCCCACTCCGCTCCCCGAGGAGTCCGCCCACCTTGGGGAACTGTCTAAGGGGAAATGTGCACTACCGTCAGTCACGGCGGCTGTTAAAATAAGGAGAACGCCATGTCACATGTCAAGCCAAGCCTCTCGTTAGGTATTTTCTATGCTGCAACATTTTGCAAAGAAAGCTTAAATCTTCTTGGAGAAGCGGCCAACTTTATAGCAGCAAAATTTGAAATCCACTGTCAATCAGGCAGGGAACTTGTTACCGACCCCATGAGTATTAAAGCGCAGAGCATTCCAAGTCGTATCTTGGCAAGATAACCTCCATTTGCTCAAACGGAAACCGAATGTAAGGACTGAAACCAGTAGGACCAGTCTCAAATGTAATTACCTGGGGCGGGGGAGAAGTTTTACTGGTCAATGGTCTTTCTGGAGCAAGAAACACTCCAGCACAGAGTATCACCTTAAAGTAGTTGTCGCAGCAGGGATTAAGCCTACAGTTACAGCCCACATCTCCAAGCAAATGCAATGAGCTCTGCACCCTGGATTGTGCACAGGATAAAACACGTGGGCTGAGAACCGCACGCTATATAACCCATGCCAGGGAAGACGCCAATGTTTACACGCACTATAAAAAGGGGGAAGATTGACAGTCGTATTCTTTCATTTACACAGGTTTAAAAACTTAGATGCAAGACAGGTTTTTAGGATGACACAGGGGGATTTAGGGCAAAAAAAATCAGTGTGTGACTGACAAGGGTCAATGTGTGCTGCTCCAGCATCCCAAGAACATGCAGCTTGGGAGCGCTGCACCCCTGGCAAACGCCGAGAGTAAACCTGAGCCAGGTTTGCCAGGAACAGAACAGATCAGCTTCTGACCTCCTGATACTGTGCCCTTTTTTATAAACACACGTGTCAGGAAACGAAGCAATTTAGTAAGTGGCAGAGAAACACAGCATCACCCTAAGTCTTCTGAACATGAAAAAGGGCCATCAAAACGTGGCGGTTCTGCGAATAATCCATAAGCTTTCGTTTTCTGATGCCACCAACACCATAAAACGTAACAAAAAAAAATTTTCAAAAAATGTATTTAGGTAAGAGACTTGAGAATTATATCTTTAAAAAGGTGAGAACCTGATAAATCTCACGCCTGCAAGAAAGACAATTTTCGCAAATAGCTAAAGAACATGTCACACTTGCGCATTACCATACAGCCTGCAGTGTTGTGGCAGCCCATTTGCATATCTATTACTCCATAAATTTTACAGTCCACAAATACCAAGAATACTTTACTGTTTCTGAATGCCGATGCCAAGACTTGCCTTTCCAAGAAGACTCAGAACTGTGCAAAATCCTTTGTCTAAAGCATAACTTTCACTGATGGTGTTCACTGTAATTCTCAGCTCCATGACCCCCTCCCCTGAAAGTTTAAGAAGAAAGTCACCTTCTATATAGGTAATACTTCTGTAAGATATAAGGCATCAAATATTTACTTCTAGATGTAGTTCAAAGATCAACTATGAGTTTAAGGACCAGATGTGTATTGTGACCAGCTTTTTCCACGCTATACCAACAGGGATCCATAACCTCCTGTCCAGAGCGGTAATACGCTACGCAGTCAGGGATAAAAAAGCCCTCAATTGAAATGTCTACTGGAAATAAGACCCGTGACTATCGGGGGAAGCATCTGGCAGACATTAAATCCAAAAGCACACCTTTTCTCACCTCTCAGCATGGGGCTGATCCGACTCCTACCACTGAGCGTTCAAGGGTTTTGGTACCCCACGTCAAAAGCATGTTTGTGTGTGCGTACAGTTTATTTTCATATCAAGCCATTTCCCTCCCAGAGGTACGCAAATACACACCTTCCAGTAACTACAGAGGGTCAAACACCAGCGCATGAGCGTACTTCCCCTCTTTTTTTTCCACTGAGATGTTGTTTTGTATGTTATGCAAAGGCATCCAAGTGTTGCATTAAGTTTTCCATAATTCTTCAGGTTTCGTGATAACATAATAGCAACAGTTCTTTTAAAAGTCTAATTCCCAGCAGGCTTAATATGAACATTCTCCGGGAGTGCTGTTCATGCTTAAAAACAGGCATTAAACAGCTAAAACATTTGATGTTTGGAAACAAAGTTACCCATCTGCCAAGGGTTTTGGAAGCATTACATACCACGAAAGATTTTTCTGTTCTAAAACCAGTTCATGTTAAAGAAAAATCTCCAGGCACGCAAAGCTTAAAGCTTAAAAATAATCCTTTCCACTTACTTCTAGCTCTGCCACACAAAAGCGTTTGTCTATTGAAAAGCGCCAGTTTTCTGTTGCAAACAGCCACCCATCGCATAAGACCAAGTATTCAGATCTACCTTACCTCTACACAACAATGGCATTTATAAATTAATCATAACACTTAAAAATAACTGACCTACTTTGCTTGGCCACCTAGGATTCGCTGCGCGCAGGCGTCCAAGCGAGGAATTACCGCGGTGCCGAGGGAGGTGGGAAGGTGCTGCACGTCAAGCTGGGGTTTCACGGCAAACTGCTGCAGAACCTGCACCGAGTCCCACACTCTGCTGCCGGGGGGCTCACGAATCACCGAATCCCAGCGGTCGGAAGGGACCTCTGGAGATCACCCAGTCCCACCCCCTGCCAGAGCGGGGTCGCCCACAGCAGGTGGCACAGGAACGCGTCCAGGCGGGGTTGGAATGTCTCCAGAGACAGAGACTCCACCACCTCTCTGGGCAGCCTGTGCCAGGGCTCTGCCACCCTCTAAGTTTTTCCTCATGTTGAGATGGAATTTCCCGTGTTCCAGTTTGTGCCCGTTGCCCCTTGTCCTGTCACCGGGCACCACGGAGAAGAGCCTGGCCCCATCCTCCTGACACCCACCCTTTAGCTATTGATGAGCACTGATGAGATCCCCTCCCAGTCTTCTCTTCTCCAGGCCCCAGGGCTCCCAGCCTTTCCTCAGGAGAGAGATGCTCCAGTCCCTTGGTCATCTTTGCCAAGCCTCCCAGTGCCAAGGTCCAGTTACCTCCATCAGGTTTCCCACAGAAGTGCTACAGTCCAGCTGAGCACGGCATCGGTGGCATGCACTGACCCACCGCAGGTACTTGAAGTTTCAGCTACAGAGCGGTGCCTTGCAGAAAGCTCATTGCCTGCCCAGGGAGACGCTGAAAATAGCTTAAAAGGAGATAAACACCACATCCCTTGGTTGCAATGCTCCTGTGATGCGAGGGACAGGCTTCCAAGCAGAGCGGCTGGAAGACAAGCCCAGGAGCTGGTGGCAGGGACATCCTTGCTGGGGGCAAAGGCAGTGTGTTCGGGGTGAGAAACAGCCTGGTGCTCGCGAGGCCACAGGCGTCGAGAAGCATTTTTGCAAGCGAAAGGGCAGCAGTAGAGGTGTAACACCACACACCGAGTGCTGGAGGTCCTGGGCTGTCTGGGCTGTGGGGGTGACCGAATTCTTACCCTCTTCTAATCCTAAAGCCCCGCTGGCTTTAAGTTACCGCTAACATATGGCTGAGCAGGATGAAGCTGTTCCTCCCACCTACCCAAAAGCGAGCAGCTTTTCTGACAGTTTAAACTTCCTGGGAAATGCAGATTTTTCTGGAAGAATACTCAGTGCACGAAAAATATAGCAGAACCCAGTAAGATGTGGAGGAAGGCGGCTGTCATTGTACAAAGCATGCAGATCTCCAGCACCTCGGCTGTGCGATTGGCATGTAACAAGAGATTTTATCTAAATTCACCTTCCGTATGGCAGCTCCGGTGCAAATTCATCGTGTGGGCAAGGAAAAAACCTACTCAAAACCAGTTATAACGTGAAATAGAGGTGCACAACTCTATTTAAGAGGAGATTAAAATAAAAAAGAAAAAACGTTATCACAACTCTAATTATACTCAGCATCTTCCCTGTTCTCCCACAGATGCCTCATCCTTCGTTTTCCTCATTTTCCCTTCCAGTAAAACCAGACGGTCCCAGAGCACCAGTGCAGCCCGCTGGCAACAGTGCATCACCAAAACGCTTGCCGCCTTTGCGGTATGAAGTATGTGACCTATTTTCGTTCCTCAGCTACGTGGAGAAACAGTTTATTTAAAAAAAATAAATAAAAAATCAAACCACCCCACATTGAGTGAATGACTTCTCCTTTACCGCAGCAGAAGATGCTCTGATCTCATTTGTTGACATTTATCATTAGGGAGAGAGACATCTGAAAGCCCTAGGAGGAGAGGAAAGCTTCTTAGGGTTTTTAAGAAAGCCTACATTAAACAGCAGGGACGGCAAGAGCCGATTAGTCCTTCAGCTTGAGATACACAGTACAGTTAACACAATGTTATTTTTTTAAAAGGACTTAAGAAAATGAGCTAAGACAACATAACCAGAAGCCTTCTGTATTCAACCTGGTGTTCAGGTACCTTTTTGAACAGGAGAGCTTGATGAATAAATACATCTTGCAAGCCACGGTTCAACTTCCCAAAAAGCAAAGTTGACATTTTTAACAATATATGCTCAAGAAAAAAGTTTTCTGCTTATCAAAAGGCAGAAATGTAAACCAAATGGGCACAGACCAAAAAAAAAAAAAAAAAAAAAAAAAAAAAAAAGTATTTTCAAAGTCCCCTCCCCTTCAAACCACAAGCCAGAATCCCAGAATCCTATTTTCAAAAGTGTATGACAATTTGAGAGAAGCTTCTGCAGACGTGTGACGTCTTCTCTCTCTGAAGTTTTGAATCCCTCAGCCACCACACACACCCAGGTCAGCTCACTAACCCCGCTTACCACGACTGGTTACAAACGCAAACCATGCTCTTAAATAGCCAGTTCGGTGAGCAATTTAACAATCCTTATACCTGCTCAAATGCTGCTTAGAACAAATCGTTAGGAAGAAAATCAAGCCAGCAGCCACCCACTATTTCTTAGTCAGTCAAAACAGTACCTAGCCATCTTGTATAACATCAAACTACACGAGGCAATCCAACAGCTTTTCAGAGAAAATATGAATAAAATAAAAAAAAAATAAAATCAGATATTGTGCGACGGTTACCTGACTGGATACCCTTCGGGTCCTTTTAAACAACTCAACTCTATTTTAAAACACGGCAAATGCCACAAGCACTCAAAAATGAAACGGAGATACGCGCTGCGGAGGTTAGGAAGCCCGCAGATCCAGAAGCCTCAGGTACTTCGTGGGAATGTATCCCACTGTAAGCAACAAGAACTGCACTTGTAGGCCATGATTTTTAAAGATGATTCTCTTGCCACAGCTGCCTTTGCCGCCGGGATGGCGCTGAACGCCTGCAGCCAAGCTAATGGGCTGCTAATGAAGCAGGGTAGGAAGCGCGGGTGACATTCGCCCATCTCGACTGACCCCCAGAAACAATTTTTAAATTCTTCAAGCATTTTTTTTTTTTGCAGGAATTAATTGGTATCATTTGGTATTGAGAAGATTCCTATGGGAAATTCAAATATTCATTAAATATAATAACTGGTAAAAGCAGCTCGTTCTGTTCAGATTTAGACTTCCTTTTTTCTCTAAGAGAAGGAAAACAGCAAAAATACTTCTTCAGGAAAACCACACCCAGGAAGAAACGGGGAAATCATCTAACTTTCAACATGGAAGCCAGTCTAAGAGGAACAAAACTGCCTTTTCAAGCCCCAGACACGTTTACTGAAGGCGAGTTCAACCTTTGGTATCTCCAAGACTGAGAAGCGCAAATGAAGACCCTGAGTTTCCACTTCCAAGGGAAGCCCCGCAGCCTCACTGGCTCTGGGAGCTCCTGATAAACCGCTTTTATTTCAAAACTTTCTGGAATTTCCTGCAGCCCTTAATGCAATTAAAGAGAGGAAAAGAAACACACCAAGGGCCCCATTTCCCATGCAAGACCAGCTCGGGGACGCTCCTGTCAAACCTGCCTGTTCAGGAGGCTTCTCGCTGAAACACACAGCCTAAACCAAACGCCCAAGCACCCTACAAGGGACACAAAAAAGTAGTGTCTGGAATAGACTTTGTTTTTCAAGGCAAGAAGCAGTGCAGAGAACACTGAGCTTGACTGAAGCCACTTTAGAAGCTAAACCAGGCGTTAACCTTCCTCGTTCACGCTACGTAGGAGAAGATGAAGTGCTCCACCACCAACTCAAGCTCATTTTACGCTCGCTCGCTCCAGTTTTTCCTCCTCTTGCTTTTCCGTGGGTCTGTGCATTAGCCCTACACCCCAGCAAAGGCGGGTCACCACCATTGCCACTTGCCGAGCACATGCTGAACCGTGTCACCCCCCCAGCACCTTCTCCAGGGAGCAACCCTGAGACATCGGCCCCCGCTAGACATGGAAATCCCTTGCTCGAGTGAGCTTCGTTAGGCAGGCTGGACTCCTTAATCCAAATCATCTCTGCACATCTCTCCATCTGGATCCAAACCACATGCACGCTTGCTGAAGTATAAAAACTTTACCCGCTGTTTCCCATATTCTTCAACTAATATTGCTGTGGAAAGCCCATTTGAAAAGAATTGTAATCACACGTAAAACTTACAGTTCTCAACCTTACCAAGGTCAGCAGGAGATACATTTTAAAGCTCAAGCTAAAAGGGTTTTAGTTCTTGGTTGTTTGTTTTTTGGGGTTTTTTGTTTGTTTGTTTGTTTTTTGGTTGGGTTTGTTTTTTTTTTTGAGTGGCTAACCTTACTGCTTAGTAATTACAGTTGCTTCGGAAAATTCTGTGTCAAGGCTTTCCTTATAATGAAACCGGGAATATATCATTCCTGAATGAGCTGGGATCCAGTGCTCCGAACTCTCTATCTATACAGTAGCTACTGCACAGGCAGCGGCAGCGGTATTCCCCGAACATCTTCAGTTCCAAAAGTGCAGATTTAGACAACAATAAATTCTAACTCCTGGCCAAACCAATTTATATTGTGATCAACAAGCTACATGTAATCAAGAGTCTGTAAATCAGATTTTCTAAAGTGACACCGGCCAACTGGTTCCAATATCAGGGGACAGCAGCTGATCTTTAATAATACAAGCAATAGGAACGAGGAAAAAAGAAAAGCTGGCGTACTTGAGATAAGACACTAATTAAAAGCTCATTTCCTTTGGAATTAGCAGTGAGCTTTCTTTAGAAGGATCTCATTACCATGCATTTTATCTGTCACCTCCAATATTTCAAATTCAATATTAACATTTAAAACACAGCCAAGAAGCTACGCGCGGTTTTCAAGTAAACTTTGTTAAATATTAGCTAGATCGTTACAAAGTCCTCCTAACTCACCGCAGGTTTGCGCACTGCTTCACCCAGATTAAAAGCAAGGGCCAAGGCTCACCTGCGGCTTGGGCGGCAAGTACGGCACAAAGTTCGGTGGCCACAAAGGCGAGGAGGGATGAAAACGCCGGCAGTCCGCTCATCACACAGAGGGGACGTGCCACGTTCCAGCGTCGTCAAGACACTGTGAAGGAGCAGGAAGAAAAAGGATGCCAAGAGGAGACGAGGTGAAAAAAACCAACAGGAGGAAAAGCTGGAAGTGTGGAGCACGGAAGGGGGGGGTCAAGAAAATCACAAGGGCTGACAGGAAAGCAAATTTCCATTCCGTGCTGGAAACGCTAAGCAAAAATCCAGCGTAACTACAGAAAAGCTAAAGTTGCACAAGGCTTGGTTTCATGAGCACATAGTCCCTAAATACAAGCATTTATTCCCAAATTTTATTTAGGAGCATCAGAATTTCAGCATTAGGGGAAAAAAAAATAATCAGAAAATCACAAAATGGCAATATTGTAAAAAGGGGAACATCTTCCGACATTTTAGGTCTGCAGCACAAGGTTAAATTGATGAGTCAACTTGCTTTGAAAACCAGCAGAAATTAGATCTTAAAGTTTTGACTGCGGCTCAGACATGAAAGCTAGTTCATTAAAAACATACCCGAGTACTAAAGTAACCAGTTTAAGCAACACCGCAAGTAGATGCCTTTTAATCTTACGGCTCAATTAAGTGTTCAGAGAAAGAGACCTACTTTAAATATAAACTCAGTGGAATTCAGTTTACTATTCCCCTGTTCTCACCAAAGGAGTAGAGACCCTGAACAGAAAGAAAGAAGAAAACCAAAGAACATCATCAGGCAAAAAACCCACAAAGCAGCAGTTTTGACGATCACTTGCTCACGTTACAACAGTACCACGGGTGACCATTGCCACTCCTGTCGAATGTTATTTTGGGGGGCTTTTGGGGTTTTTTAAAAACACCTTTTACCTATTTCTCTGCCGCAGTCGCCCCAGCCCTCTTGTTTACGGCAGCACGCGCACTTGCCTGTGACCAGCGCACCTCTGGTTTTCCCTGCTGGAGTAGCACTATAGACTCAGCATTACAAATGGGAGCGCTATTGTTAGGGAATCAATTGGACAATGAAAGAGCTAAGGACACTTGTCTTACAGAAAATTACTGTCAAATGCTGCCAGACCCAGCTTTCCCTCTTTCTGGGCCACCAGCCAGTTACTAATCATTTCAGGTCCCTACTAATTTTTAGCTGTGTAACACGCTGCGTGATACAAAAGGGGCGGCTTCGTCCAGGCGGTGCTTTAGGATACTTTTATTGATCATTAGAAAAGAAGAAACTGCTACCATCCCGAATGCAGGCAGTGACATTATTGCCTGCTGAAAAGTTAAAGGACTTCCCGAGGCACCACCTGAAGGGACACGTGCCAGTATCTCCTTATTAAAGCAAGTCTTTCTACCTTATTAGAGCACAGTGTCAAAAGCCATTCCACAAGTTGGGCAGCCAAAATAATCGTGGAAGTTACGCCACATCCTGATAAGAAGGGATTCGCTTTTCTAAAAAGGTACAAAGAGCACCTGGATAACCGAGATGCCTTTGACCTCAATTATATTTATTGATCACCAACTGTATCAGGAGGGTCAGCGGTTCACTGAAGTGAAAACAACGCCCTTAAATAAACAGAGTGCAATATTTCACCCAGATTTCACAACTATGCCAAAGAACATCTTAGTAGGGCAAGCTGCCTCTGCAGATATGTTAAATATTGTTAAGGCTTGTTACAACTGGCCAAGTTTAGAGGTACATAACGTCCTTAAAAACCTTTCTTGCTTGGCCAGCTCTAAGTAGGAGAACTATTAACTACTGGCAACTCCTGTGTCTAATGGAACAAGCCAAAAGGCTCAAGCTCCTAATAGTAAAAAAAAAAAAAACAACAACTAACAAACCACCAACTCCAAAACCCCACACTTGTGGAGTCTGAGGTGCTGCATTCCCCTGAAGCCAACAAGCACCACATGGAAGAACTGGAAGATCACGCTCCTGTACGTACACGGATCCTCTTCAGCTACCTGGGAAGCCGCAGGTATTTGCCTTTCCAACATTAAAATTTTGCTTTAAGGCAGAATATAGGAGCTGAAACTTTGCATCATAATGCTACTGTCATGCATCCTTCTTAACGATTCTCAAAATGGGCAGAAGCAGAATAGCTCATGGACGCTTAGCCTTATCTGCAACTACAGCATAAGCACGACATATTTGTGTTCTCATGACTTTGTCTTACAATAAAGTGACCCAAATCTCTTTCATTATGAGACATCTTCCACCATTTCATGTGCAAGGTCTGTAGCAGCTGATCCGCATGTTGTATTTTGAAGGAAGACACCGTATGTATGATCCTGGCACGTACTGACCTCATTATACGAGTACTCACTTGCACTCATTCTAGCTCTTACAAAAAAAACATGGACATTACTTTAATTTCCCCCTTCCCAGAGAGCATGTTGATGAGGTTTTCTCCTCTTCATACCATTTGAGTGGGTGTGAATTCCAGGAGGCAAAATGAAGAGCACATATAGGCCGCATCTCTTCGAATTAAGTCCTATTAAGGAGGGTGACTGTTCCTGTACTAACATACCTCCAGCACAAAACCCACTTAGCTGCAGCCTTCCTAACAAAGCTGATTTCATCTCCTTACACCTGCTACCTTGAAGCACATGGGGATCCTTCAGGTAGATAGTTTTACAGGTGGTTGCTACTTCCCTGATTCCAGAGAAGGGAAACCTGCCGTTTGCTGGTACAGAAGTAGTTTCAGAGCTTGCTTGGACCGAGTCCGACACACCTTAGCTTCCCAGTGAAAAACTAAAGAATAAGAAAATATTCCGAGTTGAGTTCAGCTTTATGAATGCCTGACCCAGCATCTCAGCCTTCCTGCGAGTGCCTTCACGGCATTTTTGTTACACCTCGATGTCTCAGGTGCAGACACAAATGCACACAAAACACCTGGACGGAGCTGAAGACCAGCTGTGTCCCAGCGGGGACACCTCGGCTCCCACCCGGAACACCTCGGCCTGTCCCCAGGGACACCCCAGCTCCTGCCCAGGCCACCTCAGCCTGTCCCCGTACGCCACATTCAGAGTGAGCAGCATCTCGCTCTGCACCCGGAACCGACCTCTGAAGACCCTCGCACCCCTCCAGCCCAGCAGAAGCCATGTCGCACAACACAATTAAACACCATTCCTTATTCTTCCCCTTGCCCAGCCACCGCACACAAATCTCCTCCCGTCCCACCAGCAAACATCCCATGGCAGCGCTGAGGCCAAGGAGGCAGCTCGGCCTCCCCTGGAAGAAACACACGGGGTTTCACCAGGACGAGGAGGCCTCAATTAGCACAATTACTCCTTCCAGAATTTGGTTCACCTTCAACTGGACCTTTTCCCTGCAGGACTCGCAGTGCTGGGACCCACCGGGTGGGAAATAAAGGGCTCCTCCGCAGATCCCTGCGTTCCACAGCCCCGATTCCTGCATTTTCCCTACGGGGCTCTGAGGGAAGCCCCAAACCTCACAACGCGGGCCACGCACCCACCCCACGGCGGGGAGCCCGGCCGGCCCCGACTCCCTCCCCAGCCCACCCGAGCGGCCGCGGGATGACACAACCCGCCGCGGGGAGAGCCCCGAGCCTGCCGTTACCGGCGGCCCGCTGAGAGTAGGGGGAGCCGCCTGGGGCTGAGGAGAGGCCGCGGCTCCTCCATAGGGGCTCCTCCGGG
>VWZL01001293.1:25451-53113 GCA_013396915.1 Stercorarius parasiticus | reverse complement strand
GGATCCCCTCCTTCCCAGAGCCCGGCAAGATGATGCAGGACCCCATTCCCTCCATCCCAGAGCCCTGCAACGTGATGCAGGACCACATCCCCTTCATCCCAGAGCCCTGCAAGGGGATCCCCTCCTTCCCAGAGCCCGGCAATGTGATGCAGGACCCCATCCCCTCTGTCTCAAAGACCTGCAAGGTGATGCAGGATCACATCCCCTCCATCCCAAAGACCTACAAGGGGATGTAGGACACCGTCCCCTCCATCCCAGAGCCCTGCAAGGGGATCCCCTCCATCCCAAAGACCTACAAGGGGATGCAGGACCCCATCCCCTCCGTCCCAAAGCNGGGCGCGGGGGGGCCCGGCCAGTGCAGCCCCGGCCCCGGGCGGCCGCACGGCCCCGGTTGCCGAGTCTGCAGTGCCCTCCTGTGGGCACCGCAGACCGGGTGCCCGCCACCCCCACGGGCTCCAGCACCCCGTCCCCTCCGTCCCAAAGCCAGGCAAGGGCATGCAGGACCCGTCCCCTCCGTCCCAAAGACCTACAAGAGGATCCCCTCCTTCCCAGCGCCCGGCAAGATGATGCAGGACCCCATCCCCTCCATCCCAGAGCCCTGCAACGTGATGCAGGACCACATCCCCTTCATCCCAGAGCCCTGCAAGGGGATCCCCTCCTTCCCAGAGCCCGGCAAGATGATGCAGGACCCCATCCCCTCCATCCCAGAGCCCTGCAACGTGATGCAGGACCACATCCCCTTCATCCCAGAGCCCTGCAAGGGGATCCCCTCCTTCCCAGAGCCCGGCAATGTGATGCAGGACCCCATCCCCTCTGTCTCAAAGACCTGCAAGGTGATGCAGGATCACATCCCCTCCATCCCAAAGACCTACAAGGGGATGTAGGACACCGTCCCCTCCATCCCAGAGCCCTGCAAGGGGATCCCCTCCATCCCAAAGACCTACAAGGGGATGCAGGACCCCATCCCCTCCGTCCCAAAGCCCTGCAAAGTGATGCAGCACCCCATCCCCTCCATCCCAAAGACCTACAAGGGGATGCAGGACGCCGTCCCCTCCCTCCCAAAGCCCTGCAAGGTAATAGAACCCCGTCCTCTCTGTCCCAAAGCCCTGCAAGGTGCTTATGGACCCCATACCCCCTATCCCAAAGTGCTCTGGGACACTGGTTCTTTCCCCCTCAAAACCTCTACACAGATGCTCCAGGACACCCATCTCCTCCACCCAAAATGGCTCCAGGACTGTGTCCCCTCCACCCCAAAGCCCCGTGGCCAAGCTCAGCCCTGTCCCTTGCTCTCTGTGCGTCCCACCCTCCCCAGCTCTGACCGAGCGACAGCCTGGAGCCAACGCGGGCCGTGCAGCAGGATCCAGCCACCAGAGCCCATCACCCGGCATCAGGGCTGACAGGGGCAGGCAAGGAGGGAAGGGCCAGCAGTTAGAAGTTTTCTTTGAAGAAACGGAAGCCGAAGTGCTCACAGTGTGCCCTGATGACTTTGGCAAGCGCCGGTGAGCCACAGAAGAAGACCTGGACTTTCCCTTTCTTCTCCTCCGCCACCTTCCGAAACACCTAGGGCACAGGCGAAAGGAGAAGAGGAGGTGGAAAGGAGAGGAGGAGGTGGTGGCACAGCCCGCTCCCCTCCCAGGGATGGCCAGATCCCTGCTGTCTACTTTGGCAGCTGCTGCCTGGCACAACTCAGCCTCCCCGTGCCCCCCAGCACTCCTACGGGAGGGATATCCAGTATCCCAGTGCATCCTCCTGCTCCAACGTGGGGGCTCTCACGCGGTGTCCCCCACAAAGAGTGGGTTTGGGGGACATGGCTCCCTCCCCACGAGCATGCTGTCGGCAGCGGGGCAGGGCCAGCCCTCACCTTGCTCCAGTCGGGGCGGCCGGGCTGGGTCCTGGTCCTCAGCCCCGTGATGGAGTCCCTCTGCTCCTTGGCGGCCAGCAGGTCCAGGGCCATCTGCAGCCCGATGGCCTTCATGTCATTCTTGCTGAGGGCCGATGTCATGTACATGTGCATCTCCAAAAACTGCTCTGGGTGTTCAAGCGGAGCCCGGCTGCAGACAGGGGGTCCGGCCCCACACCGTGCCCCCCTCAGGTCGGGGTGGGCTCTGCTGGGGGCGACGCCAAGCACGGGGCTGGGCACCCCCAGGTCAGGGGGCTGTGTTGGCCAGCCCCTGCCTCCCGCTCACCTCCCGGCTCCTGCTCAGCCTGCTCCATTTCCAGCTTGGTTAGCAGGCTGACGAACCACTCAAAGTGCTTCTGGTCCCGGTTTATCCAGATGAAGTCGACCTGAAAGGACACAGCAGCCTCTGCTTTGGAGCTGGCAGCACGGGGGCCAAATCCAACCACCCACCGCCCCAGGTCTCCTGGACTGGGAAGGGACGCTCGTGGGCTCTCCACCCCCAGGAGCCTGCAAGCCCCCCCTGCCCCTGTCCCCAGGGCAAACCTTGGTCCCGTATCCCCCTCTGCCTGCTCCTACCTTCCTGAGCGTCATCTCCTCATCCCGTAGGTCCTCGCACCACGAGTAATGGCAGCTGGGGCAGCTCTGCTTTCGCCGGCGGTACCTGCATGGGCAGACACAGCCCTGCCTGCCCCACCGCCCGCACCCCTCAGACCCCGGCAGACCTTTGCAAGGAGACCCCAAGCACCCGTTCCTCACCATCTCCAGGCCAACCTCCTGCCAGCGGGTCTCCCTGCAGCAGAAATCCCCAGGGAAAAGCCTGACACCCAAGGGATGACCCAGCGGTGGGTCTCGTGGCCGTGTGTTATGAGTCCCAAGGTTAGAAGCGAGGAGGAGCCACGATGGGTGTTGCCCCACGGTGCTCATCCCGCAGGGAGAAATGTTGGAGGACGGGCCTACCATGGCGTACATCATGCCTCATGCCTCCCAAAGTGACACCAGAGCTCACCTTGGGGGTCTGCTGGCGCGACCGCAGCCCGAGCTGCTGCAACGGCACCAACCTGTACATGATGCTCTGCAGGATGGAGGCAAAGGGGGTGATGCCGATGCCTGCGCCGATGAGCACGGCATGCTCCGAGGTGAAGATCCTCCGCGTCGAGGTTCCATAGGGGCCGTCGATGTAGCACTAGGAGAGACAAGAAAGTCGTGGATAAACCCAGCAGCCCGCGGGGGCTAAAACAACTCTTAAGCTGCGGATACGAGCAGGGTTTAGTGCACGGGGAGCACCGCAGGCTTGTGGAGCACAGGGGCTACACGCATGGGGTGACCAGGCACACGTGTGGGTCCCCCTGGGGATGTTGAGCACAGCCCTGCTCGCCAAAGCCAGGGAAGGACTGGGGCATCCCTCACCTTGATGCTGCAGAGCCGATGGGTCTCACCCAGCCCCGTGGAGACCTGCTAGGTAAAGAGAGCAGTGACCATCTCCTTCTCCCTACCCCTAACTCCTCCGTGACAGCTAACGCTAAACCTCTTGTTCCCTGGGTTTGTTTTTTGGGTGATTTTCTGGGCTGCGCACACCGCCTCCAGCCGCATCCCTCGATGCCAAGCTCGGTGCAGTGCCCACACGTCTGCTGGGACACCCCACACACGTCCCACGCCGCAAACCTGTCACCTGATGGTGTTATCTGGATCGTAATCGGCTTGAGTATTGATTAAAAAGACAATTATCCAAATCCCCACACAAGTCGGGGGGTGAACAAGAGGTTTACAGCGACCACGATGGTGCGGGCGGTGGGAGCAGGCGTGGGGAACCTCTGCTCGCCAGGGCACAGGCAGGAGCAAAAGAGAGCCAGGGAGAGAAACTCATTACAACCGGTGCATGTAAATTCGTTATCTGCAGGGACTGCTCCTCCAGCCCAGACAGAATCAATATCCTGAGAGCTTTTCATATCGGGGGATAAAAGCCACTAACGGTGGCGCTCAGCAGCCTGGAAGTGGATGAAGTTTCTTTTAAAAAGAGCTTCTTAATGAGTTTCGGCCCACGTGGGATGGAAGCCGTGCTTCCCCTCGTTTCTGCAGGCTGGGCCTCCAGTCGCTGCCGTGATGATGAGAGCAGAGACCCCCCTCCCACCCCGCAGGCACCGGGGGCTCTGCCCCTGCCCCCCGGGGAGCGCGGGGGGCTGGCGGTGCTGGGCGAGGGTGGGAGATGGTGCTCACCCCCCCTGCCGGCGGGTCCTCCTCTCCTGGGGCAGCAGCACTGGTGGCTTTGTACGACATCAGCTGAACATCTCCGTCCCCGCCGGTGGCCACCGACCCCTGCTCCGAGCCAGCCCTGCTGCAGAGACCTTCCTGGAAGGCAAAGGCCAAGGCCTCACTGGCTGCGACGCTCGCCGGCATCTGATGGCCCATCCACCGGGGTCATACGGCCTTGGCAGAGGGTGGGACACAAAATCCTCTAGGGCAGCACGAGCACCTTGTGGAGGACACATGGGTGCCCCATGCCCAGCCTGGTGCTGCCACAGGTGGCTGAGAACCGGGGTGCCCCCGGGGGGAGCCGCTCGGCAGAGAGCGCCCAGCCCGACCTGTCCTCACTTCTCCGCTTTTTTGGAGCTGGGCAGGGACAGCCCGTGGGGCAGAGCCCTCCCCACGTGCCAGACAAGGACATCAGCTTGAGAAACCCACGGGCGCGCTGGGGGTCCTCAGCTTGGCAAAACCACATCGCAAACGTCTGCCAACCAGCAGCATTCCACGGTCTGACCCCTGCGCTTGCCAAAAGCTGAGCCCCGTCCGCACCGACCTGTGCCCAGCGCCGGCATCTCTTCTCCCTCAGGCTCCTGCTGAGCGGTTTTGGCTCCGGGCCGGGCAACTCCGGCTGCTGGAAGTATTCGTACAGCTTGTTGGTCCACTGGCCCAGCGACCTGATGTGCAGCCAGAGGGTCTCTGCAGGACGAAGCAGGGCAGGGGGTGGGCATCCTCCGTAAGGCACTGCCCTGCTACCCCGGCACCCCGGGCTGGGTACCGCACAGCTCCGGCCCCGGGTGCAGCAATCCCCACCGACCTCCTTCATCTCAGCCCTGGGCTTGCAGCAGGGGACTGGGCTTGCTCTAATAGTTGGGTGAAGCCCAAATCCCAAACCTTGGGCACCCATGGAGTCGGGCAGGGTATTCAGTTGCCATTCGTACCCCGTGCTTTGCTTGAAATAACCCAAACGCATGTTTTTATGCGGCACTTGTGCACAGGCAGAGGTTGAGGCAAGCATGAAGGCACGCTGCCCTGCTCCGTGGGCATGGCCACCTCCTCGCACCACCCTCAGAGGGGATCCAGCCGCCCTCATGGGGCTTGTGTGATGCAAAACATCATCCCGGTGATGCAAAACATGCCGGTGATGCAAAACGAGCAAAGGATCGGCCATCACCTTGCTGCTCGGGAGCGCTGCTGATGGTGAAGGGGTGCCACTCGTAGGTGGCGATGGCCGGGATGTTCAGGTAGACATAGTCTCCGGGCTTGTAGCGGAAAAACTGCGGTCTCTCGATCACGAGGTGAGTCACCTGGAGAAAAAGGAGAGCAGAGAAGCTGGGGGCATGCAGCAGGCACGTCACGCCGCTCCGTCTCCGCTGGGGCGGTGTTCCTGCAGCCTGCCGGCGCCCGGGTTTGCGTCTCCCGTTTTCCAAAGCAGCCAGCATGAGACAGTCACACAGCTTCGACCCCAGAAAAGGGTTTGTCCTCCCATTCACTGCCCAGCTTCGCTATCAAACAAAAATCTCCGCCAGGGCTGCCCTCGAACAGCAATTTTTTTTGAAGAAACTAGGAGTCAAAGCAGTTTTCATTTTATCTTTTGTTTTTCTATGAGTTTAGGGGTTTGGTTTTTTGTTTCTTTTTTTTTTTACTTGCGCAACAGGTAAAAATTCTAAATTTAAAAAAAATTGCTTGAAAACAAATATCGCTTTCACTTTTTGCCGCAAAGGTTCCCCAACGCCGCCTGAAGCAACCCAAACCCGCATCTTTTCCATACGAACCACTCATTGCACCCTGTCCCTCCCGAGCATCCCCCTTCCAGCTCACGATATTAAAGGTGTTTCTGTGAGCCGCAGCACCTTTATCCCTACTCTCAGAAGGGCTGGGGGGGTGCGGGAAGGGGTGCAGAGCCCCCCGCGGGTGCAGACCTTGGAGGGGAGCAGGTTGACCTCCACGATGCGCAGGCCCCCGGCGCGCCGCCAAGCCAAGCCCACCACCTTCTCCAGCGCAAAGAGGCAGCCGGGAACCGCAAACCACTTCCAGAAGTGGGGGCCGTGGAGGATGAGGAGGGTCCAGATGGAGATGTAGGAGAGGTGGGTCCAGTAGAAGACCTGCAGGCAGGGAGCAGGGGGGCACGGGAGGGCTGAGGGGGAACTGAAAGCGGTGGAGCCAAACGGTGCTTCCTGGCAAGGCTGCGCCGGGGCGTCCCCACAGGCAAAGGCAGCTCAAATGGTAAAGAATCACAGGATCCCAGAACGGTGGGGGGCAGAAGGGACCTCTGGAGATCACCCAGTCCCACCCCCTGCCAGAGCAGGGTCACCCACAGCAGGTGGCACAGGAACGCGTCCAGGCGGGGTTGGAATGTCTCCAGAGACGGAGACTCCACCACCTCTCTGGGCAGCCTGTGCCAGGGCTCTGCCACCCTCACAGGAAAGAAGTTCCTCCTCCTGTTGAGGTGGAACTTCCCATGGTCAAGTTTGTGTCCGTTACCCCTTGTCCTGTCGCTGGGCACCACTGAGAAGAGCCTGGCCCCATCCTCCTGACACCCACCCTTTAGCTATTGATGAACATTGATGAGATCCCCTCTCAGTCTGCTCTTCTCCAGGATAAGAAAAGCACGGAAACCCCAAAACTGCAGGCGTGAGGAGCACTGGATGGTCCAAGGGAGGTATCGGGGGGGCACTACACCAGCTCACGAGCTCTCTTCCCGCCATGGGGCAGCACAGGGATGGGCACCCACCCGCTGGACCCTCGCCCCGGTGCCCCACTCCCTGCCACAGAGCAGCTTTGGCACCACTGGGGCTCTCCAAGTCGCGCAGGGCCGCGGCAGGACCCACCTCGAAGTGGCCGCTCCGTCGGATGCAGGGGCTGGAGAAGGCGAGCATGGCGGCCAGCAGCCCCTGCAGCGCCAGCCCCGTCTGCGAGGCCGTGCCGCCCAGGCCACCCGCGCCGGGCCGTGCCGACAGCAGGTACTCGGCGAGGGCATGGCGCCCGTCCGGCCGCGCCAGCCTGCCTGAGCACACGCAGGGTCGGGACGGGGTGCGGGACACCCGCAGCAGCCACCCCCTGCGCACCCAGGTTTCTGCTGCACCCACCCCACGCTTGACAATTATATTATTTTAATTTTTTTTTCTAACTAAGGAGCACCCATGTGCTTTGCTTGGACATTTCGAAAAAATGCGACATTTCTCCTTTCTGGATCCCGTTCTCAGGCTCAGCATCGTTGCCGGGGGGGCATTTTGCAGGAGGGTGGGTAGTGCAAGCAGATTTGCTCCCCCCATGTGCTGCTCATGCCCCCAAGCCTGGGGTGCAGCCCTGGCACCCCGCCGTGGGGTGACGCGGGGGGGGGGAGCCATGGGGTGCAGGGCTGTGGGGCACAGACCCTGCTCGGGAGCTGCGTGGGGGGGAGCGGGAGCCCCCCGCTGCTGGCTGGGGAGCCGCTAGAGGGGGATCACAGCCAGTGCACAGACCGTGCGGCACCGCACGCACCCTCCGGCTGCCCGCACCCTGCCTGCGGCCTCTCAGCCCCCCTGGGCATGTGCACCCCCTCTCCAGGGCTTGCATCCCCCTCCCTGGGACCTGTGCACACCCAGGACACACGCATCGCCTTCATGGAGAATATGCGTGCCCCCTGGGACACATGCGTCCCCTCCCTGGGACACCTGCATCCCGTCCCCAGGACATGTGCATCCCCCCCATGGGACATCTGCATCCTGCCAGGACATAAGCGTGCCCCCACGGGACACCTGCATCCCGCCGGGACACGAACATCCCCCCCTGGGACATCTGCATCTCCTCCCTGGGACATCTGCATCCCACCCCCAAGGACATGTGCACCCCTCCATGGGACATCTGCATCCCGCCAGGACATAAGCATGCCCCCATGGGACATCTGCATCCTTCCCCTAGGACATGTGCATCCCCCCTGTGGGACATCTGCATCCTGCCAGGACATAAGCATCCCCTCCTTGGGACATCTGCATCCCTCCGGGACACGAGCATCCCCCCTGGGACATATGCATCCCCTCCCCAGGACATCTGCATCCCGCCCCTAGGACATGTGCATTCCCCCGGGATATAAGCATCCCCTCCCTGGGACATCTGCATCCCTCTGGGACACAGGCATCCCCCCATGGGACATGAGCATCTGCCCCCGGGGCTCGGTCCAGGCCCCTTCAGCTTTTCATCAGTGCAGTGTGGGTGATGCCCCCTGCACCGAGGGGCATTTTCCACTTTAGCAGGGACTGGAAGGGGGGAACCCACCACAGGGTTGATGGGGCGCGTTAGAGCGGGTGCTGCCCGAGACAAACCCCTGGCAGCCGAGAGGTCTCCCCTGCCCGGGAGCTGCTGCTTACTGAAGTTGGCGACGTGGGCGCCCGTGTGAACAGCTGCCAGCGCCAGCACCACGTACCCCACCAGCTGGTGGAAAACGACGTGCTGGTCCAGTGGCAAAACCTTGGCGATGGGGGTAGCTCGCAGCCAGGTCAGGCACCTCCGCAGCATCAGCACCTCCGGGAGAGGGAGAGGGGCAATTGGAGATGCCGGGGGGCAATCGGAGATATTGGGGGGCTCAGCCAGGAGCTGGTCCCCTGGGGCTCCAGAGCCAGCTCCCTGCTAATACAGGGTGTCAGCCTGGAGACCACCCCGAGGCAGAAATCAAGGACCCATTTGCAGGGTGCCATAAGTGCCCTCGTCCCAAAGAGCTCACGACCTCCCTAACCCGTTATTTATGTACGAATAAGAGGACACAGCCTGGTCCCACAATTGCAAAAGTCCACAGGCTCCGATTACTGCCCTCCAAGGAGCCCCTGGCACAGGGAGAAGGTCCCAGCGTAAACGTGACCGTAAACAGCCCAGGTAACCATCACCCCGCACCCCCCGTGAGCTCAGCATCCCTCCTGCGACCCGGCACTCACTGCGAGGAAGGAGCAGTTGAAGTTCAGGCACTGCCCGCAGCCCCGGGCCACCGCTAGCCACCCGCCGAGGCCGGCGTGCCGCAGGGCGGCCAGGGCGAAGAGCAGGAGGTTGAGGCCGACGTAGCCCCCCAGGAAGGCGAGCTTGCCGCGGTGGTTGTGCCAGTACGCCCGGGTCAGGTAGCGCGGCCGGCAGCTCCTCTCCCTGGGCGGCGGGGGCTTCAGCCAGCTCGCTGCACTGGGAGCAGAGGCATCGGCTTGCTCCTTGCCCGGAGAAAGGGGGAAGCTGGGGCAGTCCCACACCCAGGCTGGCACTCATCCCTGCATCTGAGTCCTGCGCCCAGTGTGGCACCATCCCTGCACCCATCCCAGCACCGTCCCGGCATCCATCCCTACATCCGAGCCCTGCACCTATACCAGCACCATCCCTGCACCCATCCCAGCACCATCCTTGCACCTATCCCTACCATCCAATCCCTACATCCATCCCAACATCATTCCTGCACCCATCCCTACATCCAAGCCCTGCATCCATCCCGTCACCATCCCTGCACCCATCCCTACATCCGAGCCCTGCACCTATACCAGCACCATCCCTGCACCCATCCCAGCACCATCCTTGCACCTATCCCTATATCCAATCCCTACATCCATCCCAACACCATCCCTGCACCCATCCCTACATCCAAGCATTGCACCTATCCCAGCACCATCCATCCCTGCGCTCATCCCAGCACCATCCTTGCACCTATCCCTACATCCGAGCCCAACACCATCCCAACACCTATCCTCACATCCAAGCCCTGCCCCCATCCCAGCAGCATCCCTGCACCTATCCCTACATCCAAGCCCTGCATCCGTCCCATCACCATCCCGGCATCCATCCCTACATCCGAGCCCTGCATCCATCCCAGCACCATCCCTGCACGCATCCCTACATCCAAGCCCTGCACCCATCCCAACGCCATCCCTCCCTGCACCCATCCCAACGCCATCCCTGCACGCATTCCTACATCCGAGCCCTGCATCCATCCCCACACCATCCCCGCACCCAGCTTGGCACCGCAAGGCGCTTGAGTCGNCCTGCGCTCATCCCAGCACCATCCTTGCACCTATCCCAACACCATTCCTGCACCTATCCCAGCACCATCCCTGCACGCATCCCTACATCCGAGCCCTGCATCCATCCCAATGCCATCCCTGCACTTACCCCTACATCCAAGCCCTGCATCCGTCCCATCACCATCCCGGCATCCATCCCTACATCCGAGCCCTGCATCCACCCCAGCACCATCCCTGCACCTATCCCTACATCTGAGCCCAACACCATCCCAACACCTATCCTCACATCCAAGCCCTGCCCCCATCCCAGCAGCATCCCTGCACCTATCCCTACATCCAAGCCCTGCATCCGTCCCATCACCATCCCGGCATCCATCCCTACATCCGAGCCCTGCATCCATCCCAGCACCATCCCTGCACGCATCCCTACATCCAAGCCCTGCACCCATCCCAACGCCATCCCTCCCTGCACCCATCCCAACGCCATCCCTGCACGCATTCCTACATCCGAGCCCTGCATCCATCCCCACACCATCCCCGCACCCAGCTTGGCACCGCAAGGCGCTTGAGTCGCTCCCAGTGCTGGCCAAGTACCCTATGGCCTGGGCACCCCATGAGAACCTTAATGAGGGCATAAATCCCATGTTTTTCCCTCCACTCAGGAGGAAAACGTGCTCCCAGGGGAACCTGCAGCCCCAGGGGACTGCTGGAGGGACCCCCCCGACACAGCTACCTGATGGTCAAGTTCTCCATGACCTCTGGGAAACCCTCCAGCTCCTCCCGGAGCTCCTCGAAGGTGATGGAGCCGCTGTGGTCCTTGTCGGCGGCCTCGAAGAGTGCCCAGGTGAGGTCTGCCAGCCGCTCCTCGGGCAGGGCTATGGCGCTCTCCCGCAGGCACCACCGCAGCACCAGGCGCAGCTCGTCGGGGTCGATGCAGCCGCTGCCTGCGCGGGGCGAGCGGGCGCCGTGGCGGGTCACGGCAGGGACCCCCCATGCGCCGCCGCACCCCGACAACCCCCACAGTTCTACCTTCACCTTGCACCTCTAATGCAGAAATTGCCTCCCTTTAACGCACGCAGGCTCTTTAGGAGGAAGGACCGCGCCATTGCTTATAAATCAGCTGGTTTTTTTTTAAAAAAAGGTGACCTAATCAGCCATTTCCCCACAGCAGCCGCGTTGCCGCCTGGCTGGCAGAGCTCGGCGCTAGCAAAGCCACGCAGACAGGCTTCTCCAGCAGCCAGGCACGAAGGCAAACCAGACGGGCAAGTGGCTCGGCTCTCAGTTCTTCGGCCAGCATTTTCTGCCCATGCAGGTCAGAGCAGGAAAAGCAGCTCAGGAAGAGCTTCGCTTTTGTTATTTCTAGCTTTCCCAGCCGACGGAGGAAGGAGGGAGCGGGCTGGGATTTGCAAATATCAAGGGGACTGAGAGCCGATGCCTGCGCGGAGCAGAGACGGCTCCTCTCCGCGGCCGAGGGGGAAAGCGAATTGCGGGAATTCCCGTCGGGTGGCTGGTTTAATTGCTGGTTTTCAGGTGGATTTATGCCAGATAGACGCTTACCTTTAACGAAGATCCAGCAGTGAAGACCCACCTCCCCGCTTTACCCAGCTGTGCTTAACCTCAGAGGGGACCAGCACCGAGCCCGAGGGGCAATGCCAGCACTTGGATGCTCAGAGGAGAGCCGCGCGCCGCCTTGCAGCTTTGTTCAAAAAAAACCCCCACAAATTAACCTGGTTTTCATCATCTTACCATCCACATCGTAAACCTGGAAGAGGAATCTCAGCTTGTCCGTCTGGTTCCCGTGCACGAGCAGGCTCAGGGCTTTCAGCAGCTCCTCCAGACTAACGGTCCCGCTCCCGTCCGAGTCAAAGAGCGCGAAGAACCTCTCGGCGAAGAAGGACTGCGGGGAGGGGGACAAACGCTCTCAGGCGGCGGTGGGATGCTCTCCCACCGGCCAGGTCCTGATGCTACAAACAAACCTCTCGCCGCCAGCCAGGGGAATCGTCTGGCAAAAGCCGAAAGTCATGGGGACGGTCCGAAAACGGGAGGGAGGGATGAAGGCTGCCGTTTTGCAGGGGTGTGTTGGCACCGCAGCCGGAGGGGGCTGCCCGGGGAAGGGAGGGAGCCCTGGGGACAGGGGATGGGAATATTCACTGGGAATAGCCAAGCGTGTTCAAAGACAGAATGCGGATCTCCAATCGATTTTGCATTGCGGACGGTTAATCCGTGTTTTCCACTCCTGCTCGCTGCAGCGTACCGCCAGGTTTCTCTCTGCCTCTCTCGCGCAACATCATGCAATTCTATTTTTTTAAGCTTAATTTTCTCAACGTACAATAAGAGACCGCCGCTCGGCGTCGGGCTGCCCGGAGGAAGGGACCCCACGCCCCGGCCCCCCGCGGGAGCGCTCACCTCCTTCACTTGCAGAGCGCTTTTGAACTCTTCCAAGTTGATTTCTTTGTGCTCCCCGGCGATGTTCCTGAACTGCTTCCTCACCTGCCGCAGCCACTCGGCATCCTCAGCCGTGCTCATGGTGCAGGAACCTGCGGGAGGGCACAGCGCAGGACGGGCAGCAGCCCCTCGCAACCCCCTGGAGCCTTCAAAACCTGCTTTTTTTATTGTTTCTGCCACGCTTTCACCACTCACAGGCTCCCTGCAGCCAGGCACAGGGTGGCTGCTCCCTGGGGCAGGATGGGGCATCCCTCGCCGCCGGTCCCGCATTGTGTCCCGCGGCAGCCGCCCTGGGATGAGCCAGGACTCGGGCAGCCACTCAGGCTGCAGTGACGATACGCATCTGAGGAGCGTGTGGGTGCTGCATCACACACAACCCCAAATTTCCATGTACCAAAGAAAAGAGCTGCTGAGTCCTGCTTGTACCTGCCGCGCTCCTGATCACCACCACGAATGCGCTGGAGGTGATATTAGTACTAATAAGGGGTAATTCGTAGAATCAGAGAGTGGTTTGGGTGGGAAGGGACCTTAAAGATCATCTCATTCCACCCCCCTGCCCTGGGCAGGGACACCTCCCACCAGCCCAGGTTGCTCCAAGCCCCGTCCAACCTGGCCTTGAACCCCTCCAGGGCTGGGGCAGCCACAGCTTCTCTGGGCAACCTGGGCCAGGGGCTCACCGCCCTCACAGCCAAGAATTTCTTCACAATATCTCACCTAAATCTCCCCTCTTCCAGTTTGAAGCCATTCCCCCTCGTCCTATCACTACATGCCCTTGTAAAAAGTCCCTTCTCCAGCTTTTCCTTCCTTCCTGACCTTTCCTCCCAAGGCAAGTCGAAAGATGCGGCTGCTTGAGCCACTCCGTGCCCGCGCGCCCCGTGTGAGGCTCTCGGCTGCTTCTGCGGACCCGAATCCTCAATGACCAGCACAGGAGGTGGTAAGAGCTGAGACATGTGCTGCTCTCGGGCCTCTGTAGCCGGTCCCTCAGGCTAAGCAGGACCAGCGGGCACAAGCCCCGGGGCTGTCCGGGTCCCTTTGCTCACCCCAGCCCGAGCAGCATCGCGCAGCCCAACCTGTTCCACAGCGTGCGCTCAGCGAGGCTGAACTTCTTACACCCACACCTTAACCCTAGGAGTTCCCTAACTTCTGAGAGCTCGGTTTTCCGGACTGAACCGTTCCCAGACCCTTTCAGCGCCCAGCGCCGGAGAGGTGCTGCTCCCTCTGTCACGCTGGGACAAAAGGAGGGTGGCAGCAGCAAGATGTCCTGGGGTTTCCCTTTGCCAACAAAACTGGAGCAGGGAGATGGGAAACTTTGCTCCCTGCAGGCACCCGGCCCTCTCTCCTCTTCCCTCTCCTCTCCTGGCTGGTCCTCAGCCCCGTTCCCTTCGGTCACTGCCTTCTCGCTTCCCCATCCCCCTCTCCATCTCCTTCTCCAGTCCCCCGCATCTTGGAATCCACCACGCTTCTCTCCAACCTGACAGCAGCTAGCCAACAGAGTCCAAAATTACTGCCGGTTCCCATTATCTTGGGAAACCAAGAGCAAATCAACACAGAGCCGCAGCGTCCGACGAGCCTTTCTACAACTCTGAGCCAGCCTCTGCCACATCGCCCCGACCCCCTTCCGCTCCCCCTTCCCAAACGGGACATCACACGGGGGTCTCAGCAGGGGGACACGGCCTTGCTGGGGAGAACAGGCAGCGATAGAGCAAGTTTGGGCGATACAGCTGGGAACGAGGCACACACTTCTGCTCATGTACAGGGAGGTCACTCCCGAGACCCCTCCTGCTTCACACCGGTTTTAATTTACCGCCTCTCCCGTCTTACAATCACACCTGGTTTTGTCAGCAGGTCGCGGCTGCAGCCCCGTGATGCTGCTCCCACATGATATTTAAAACCTAGCTGATCACAGCTGTTGCACGCTATTCTTTTAATCTCCTTTATTTTATATTTCTTGCGCCATTAAGCAGTCTAACCTTGGGAAGCGCGTGCCCTGCCAACTCCAATAAAGAGCTCGTATTCACCCGGTGCTTCAATCCTTATTTACTGGCCGTCAGGAACACATGGGGAAGTGTCTTTTTCATACTGCAACCTTTATTCGCTTTTGAACAAATCCTACTTGTACGGCACTAAACGGGGACTGAATTGGGGAGGAGGTTGCCATGGGGATGTCAAGACCAGCAGCCATGTAGTAAACCATTTCTGCTGTACTGCTCCAGCTGATGCCGGGGCTGCTCCAGGCAGCGATGGAGCAGGGGAAGCAGGGAGACGTTTTGTATGCTAAGCGGCAGAGTTTCGCTTCACCGCCGGAGCCGAGGCAGCCGATCCCAGCTGGAAAACTCCCTCGGTTTGCCTACTGACTTGTTTATTGGAAAGTTCGCTGAGCTTTGTACAAAAATCCCCCCGCCTCTGGCTCCACGGGAACTGCAGACGTGGCTCAGGTCTGTGATGGGGACGTCGCCCAGGGTCCAAGGCTCGTGCTGTACAGAGACCCCACGTCAGGAGCATCCACAGCCTCACCTCTCCTACCTCACTGCCCAAGCGGCACCATGATGTACGCGCCACATACGATGTACGCGCCACATACGATGTACGCGCCGCGTACCAGACCGCAAAGAGCGGGGAGGAAGCTGGCTAAGGCAGCAGAGCCCACACAAGGTATAGGAAACCCCTACGCACTGCCCTGCCGTCAGCGCCTTCCCCTCCAGACACACTGTCACGATGGAAAGTATCAGGAAACACAAAATCCATCACACAAAAAGCATCTCCTTGGGTCACAACCGAGTCACTCCTCAGGTAAGGGCTTATTTCCCTAACCACGGCAAGGCTTTCATTTGAAAACATGCTGAAACAGAATCGCGGTAAAGAGATTTTACGAAAGTACACAAAAACAGGTAGAACTATTTTAATCCAGCTACAAGCTGGGAGATGGGTGCTGTCGAGGCTGCCTGCTACTGAGCTTCACTGCCGAGTAATACCGTTTCAAGGGGGTTATTCTTCCTATTTCCCACTGCGGCGGTGTTTCTTCTCCGCTGTATTTTACACGAAGTTGCAGCTTTCCTCGCTGGGATCCAGCGGAAGCCAAGCACACAAGTTCTGAACCGAGCAAAACCTGTCAATTCACAGTCCAGACAAATTCACTTTAAAACCGTGGCAATCCAAGGTCACAAGACCGTTTACTAGGGAAACGGGAGAGTAAAATATAAATCACCTTCAAGTATGTGCTGGATCCTGCAGCCACAATCCCCCCTTTATGCCCAGAGCAGTTCACCTCTACAAACAGACTGTGGATATCTAAAGTAAGAGAGACCTTATATTGGCTAATACAGCTTAATAAATTGTGGTCAGGCTGCTACAAAAAGGACGTAATACGTTACAATCAGACATCGGACATTGCATGGAGTGGGATGCCGGATAATCTCCCCTCGGAGCTGGCGGATGTGCCAGCGCAAGTCTGTTTTATTTCAGCTCTTGCCTTAAATTCCTCACAGAAGTTTATGAAAATAAGCCTGGCGAGTCAATCACCGCTCAAGAAAAGCACTTCTGTTTTCTCTGCCCACAGAGGTTCCCCTCTCAGGCCTCCGAAGACGGCCACAAACCCAGAATTTTCGCACTGCGTTGGAACGCGTGATGGTAACGCCAGCCATGCAAGATGGACTGAGGACAAGGACCCAGTTCTGCAAAAGCCTAGAGCGGAGCCCACTGCAGGCGGTTTCCATTGAAATCGCTAATTAAAACTACTTCCTAGAGTCAAATCACACCTCCGGAAAACTTGACGGGACGGTGCCTCAACTGCCGGTCACTCCAAGACCAAAATCAAATGTACAAACACATTCAATGGCCTTAAAAGCAGCAAAACACCTGAGGACGAGAAGCAGCTACAGAACCAACACCCCAGCAGCCGCCAGCGAGGCTCGCGCCTGCTTAAACGAAGAGGCTGTAATTAACACAGAAGACGTACACCCCTGTAACACTGCTGAGCAATAATTTAGGCAAGAAGCAGCTTTGAAATGTGCCTTCCTGAGTCATTTCTTCAAAGGCAACATCCCTACCAGCGGAGCTTGAAAATCGAGACGCCCGTCGCCGTGTGTGGTGGGAGGTGGCAAAGGCATCATCCAGCTGCAGGGGGGAGGGGAAGGCGGAGGTGACACCATCTCTGCTCTAGGAAGAAAGTCACCCTGCCTGGGTCTTTGTGTAGCCACAAGACAGTCAAGCCATCGTTTTAAGTTATTTTTCGTTGTTTCTTGCATTTATTAGCAACTTAAGTTTTGACACATTTTTGGTTTGTACAGCTCTCCTCCTCCGAGCCCGGTGAAGTTTTCATAGAATCATGGGATGGTCTATGTTGGAAGGGACCTTTAAGATCGAGTCCAACCATCAACCCAACTCTGACAAAACCCATCACTAAACCCTATCTCCAAGAACTACGTCTACAGTCTTCTAAATCCCTCCAGGGATGGCGACTCCACCACTGCCCTGGGCAGCCTGTCCCAATGTTTGACAACACTTTCAGTGTAAAAATTTTCCTAATATCCATCCTAAACCTCCCCTGGCACAACCTGAAGCCGTTCCCTCTTGTCCCATGGCCTGTTCCTTGGGAGAAGAGCCCGACCCCCCCTGGCTACACCCTCCTTTCAGGGAGCTGTAGAGAGCGAGAAGGTCTCCCCTCAGCCTCCTTCTCTCCAGGCTGAACACCCCCAGCTCCCTCAGCCGCTCCTCACAGGACTCGTGCTCCAGACCCCTCACCAGCTCCGTTGCCCTTCTCCGGACACGCTCCAGCCCCGATGGGTCAAGCAGAGCAGCACACGATAAGAGCAGAGCTGGCGTTCCTTGCAATGTCATCTCAACGTCACTGATATTTGGTATTTTTCTGAAAGCTTCAACACCCAAAACTCACATCTGAAACTCGTGACTCAATCTCTTCTGAACAAGAGCAACTGGGTTCCCCAGCTTCACACTATGAATTTTTAAGGCCCCAAACCAGCAGGTAGCTAAAAAGGGGCCAACTTTTACTATTTGTCAGCAATCTGGCTTGTGATTTCAGGGTGTTTGGTGTCAGTTATTCTGGGAGAACTCCCCTGTTGGGTTTTGGTGGCGCCTCGCTGGGAGCGTTCCCAAGCAGGGGGAGCGGGAGGGGAGCCACGCGGAGGAGCCGCGACGTTCTGAAACAGCATCTTCTCAAAATACCCTGCGGTTGTTCAAGCTTAATACAACCGGCACGTGCCTGACTACAGGGTCAACCAACCCTCAGTTCGGCAGCAACTTTTGAAAGGAGAACGAAGATAAAATAGTTTGTCTGCGTATTCACTCAGTGATGAGCTTCAGGTAAGAACAGTCAAAAAAGAAACACAGCAAAGTGTTTTCCTGCCCAGCAAAGAGGAAAAAAAGCTACTATCATTTCATTCACGCACTATAGGACATTCATGTACGCACAGGAGAAGTAAAATGTTTACAAACTTAAGAACTAGATTTGAGAAAATAGCATCCTTTAAACACAAGAATAATTTTTAGGTTTGGTTGGTTGTTGTTTTTTTTTTTTTTAAGAAAAACGACTATCAGAAATATCCGAGGCAGTAACATTTAGATAATTGCTCACCAGTAAGATTTAGTGTTTCTTTCATGTTAAAAATATGCACAAAGCATCACAATTTAAGTGCTGTGCTCCATTTCTTAGAACTAAGTTAAACACACTTTATCACTTTATAAATCCACAAACTGCAATGTAAATGGATACTTTAAATACTCCAACTAAGCACAATTAATACAAAATTATAACTGGCCAATATGTATCAATCTAAAGAATCCTCCTCAAAATACCTTATTTCCTTTTTTAAAAAAACATCAAGTTAGTTTTGTATTTACCAACTATCAGAATATTTGCATTAAGGCAAGAAATTACGTATGTCTTAACAAGTTATGCAACTTATATCTACAAGTACTTCAGTCTGCTCAGATTTTCCACAAACGTTTCTACAAAACGGAAAAAATTCAAGATGTTTAAAATTACATTAAAAGCAGAAAAAAAAAAAAAGAATCTTTCTTTGAAGAACAGTCTGCTGTGGCATTCTTCATACTGAAACTCACCTTAAATCAGACACTCGACACAGCTTTCGTTCTGGTTTATTCAGAGATGCAGTGCCCTTCGGATAGCTGTGCATTCCAATCTAAGCGATTTTACCTTAAACGACGGTACCCCAGAGATGCAGACCCTTTTAAAGGTTTAAGCTCTGTCAGCCCCGGTGAAGCTTTTCATGTCAAATAAAAAAAGAAAAGGCTTTCAACCGAACCATTAAGGAGCATCTGGATGTGACGTTTCCATAATTAACTAGTTATTTTTGAACCGCTTTAAAAGTGGCTTATGGGTCCTCGCCTAAATACTCTGAAAAACAGGAGAGAGCACGTGGCTCCTCAAACGCACGTAATCGGGTTATTCACAAAACTCGTTACAGGACGGGAGCTGAGCAAAGGCCAAGGGTCCGCCACGTCCGCGGGGTGATGGAGAGACCTCGACAGACGAGCTCTCCTATGAAACATTCTGAATGCAGTCGGGCATAGAGCAGACCGCCGTTCACTCACGTTCATAATCGTGCTGTATTTTTAATTTGAGGGATGTAAAAGTCCGTTGATATCTCGTAACTGCTAACCCCACAGTCAGCCGCGCTCCAAGGGGCCCTTGCCAAGAGCACCCCAGACGACGCGAGCCTGCGCGCGCACGGCAACGAGGTTTGCTCACGTGCTGGAGGTCGTTCCCCTTTTGCACCCAGACCCTGCAAACTCAGAAGCGATTCTCTTCTCGGGTCTTGCAGAAAGTCTTACAAACAATTTATTACTGCCAACAGCCACGAGTCCAAGCACGTTATATCTACGAACTTGTGCCGTAAGAAAGTTACCCTCCAACATACTAAGGGCAGTGTGGTTTTTTTTGAAATACCCCTCTTTACCAAAACACACGTATGTTACCCTATATTGATACAAGCGTGTGAAAATAAGGCAACTGTTCTGGAAGCACTCGACTCGCCTAAATCCTGGACTTTAAATTGTCTAAAGAGTCTTAATCTTTCTCAATAGCGCCTGCTTACCCTCGATAAGTAAAATACTCGTAATTCCCGTGAAGCAGAAAGATCCATTTGCTGTGACCTTCCTGTTACACCGACAGTGGTACCCATTCAGCCAGCTTCCTGCAGTTGGTGAAAATATTTGCAAAGCCAAAGAATTTAAAAAAAAAAAAAACAACTTGGTCAAGAACCGATTACTCGCACAAAAACCTGGGGTTCAGGGTACTGTATCCACCATTCATTATTTTCCTGCCTCAAAGTTACAGCGACCCACCGAAGGAATATTAATTATTAACTTCAAACAAGCAACACCAATGACAATAAACGAAAAACCAAAGCCCTCAACAATTTATAAATAAACTGCACACTGAAAATTCACTCCTTTCTAAGTAAAAACTTATGCAACTGCTCCACACAATCCAGAAGCCCATGTGTTTAGGTATAGTTCCAAGTGGAAAAGCAGAAAAATTCACTGCAATTGCTCCTACAAGAGAAGGAAAATGAGATTTTGGATTCCTTACCCAGCCCGCTCCCAACCCTTCCCACGACAGGTCTGTTCTGACCCCCCTGACTTTAGTTTTCATCTTCTTTTTGAAGATTGCCCGTATTCGTGAAACCCTGTCAGGCAACAGCCAGGAGCTAAACTCCGTGGCTCTCGGTGATGCTTTTTGCTACCCCCACCTCCCATTTTTATTTCTTTGCACTACTTATTTTGCGTACATTAGCAGTTTAAAGCCAATGGCCTATTGCTTTTCATTTTTGTCAAGCAGAAGAAAAAAAGTTTTGAGAAAACATTGTAACTGAATATGACAAATTTATGAAATAATGACTATGCTGGAAAGTTAGAAATATATTTTAAAACAAAATATAAAATATAATAATTTTCTTTACTTGGTATTAAAATACCAAGAATGCGCACATCGTTCTTCTCTGAATGTAAGACTTGTGTCATCATGGTATGAGCCCATTTTTAATGGAAAAAGCAACAAAGTATGTCATGGATATTGAACTAAAAGCCATACAAGTGAATATATTAAGTTTAAAAACATGTTTATGTCAAAAAGCCAAAAACTCCCATTTTCAGCTTTTAACCCGTGCAGACTACGTTTCAAGAAAGAACAGTATTTGACAGAAGCCTTCTGAGAATTTAACTAGAACCAAAAGAAAATCCAAATAAACAGTAAGAAAACAGAAATAGTATAGAGCTCCAAAAATCTGGCAAGTAGCAGCAGAAAATGTAAATATTGCACGGTACTGTTTTTAAGTAAGGACATATTTTCCAATGATGACATTCAAATTGGAATATGTCCACAAAAAAAGGAGGAATTGTTGGAGCCAATTGATTATTGTGCCATTAGTTGAGAACATCAGGTGTATTCTAAAAATATGAGTGACTTGAGTTGTCATTCACCAGTTCACTATGGTCCTATTTATCACTGTCACATAACAGGCATGAGTAAAAACATTCTAAAATGATAACTTTTAATTACTGGGATAAATACAGTTGTATCTGGTTTGGGTGACGGACAAAACTGCAAATCAATCTTTTAAATCTTAAGGAAAGACAACGACAACATTCCAGATATTAGCACTTAACTATTTTTTAAAGAGTTTTCACCATTCTTAACAGCTGGAATATTTTTCTCAACACAACTATCGGTATATGTATTCCATTGATGACTAAAATCATAAAGCAGGTTAATCAAAGATCTTATTTTCCTGCTTTCAGCTGAGCTCTCTCCTTGACCTAGTGGACAGACAGATGGAGAGGGAGGAGCATTAGAAAAATTATACAGTTCCTCTTACAAATCCTGTACTTCTTTTCGAGATTCCAGCCAATTCAACATGCCTGCTGAGATGTGGTTTATTTAATGCTCTCGGGTGCATTCACTACTGCTACCTGTAACGTTTCAATCATTCTCAAGAGGACTTTGCCTAGAGCTCGATGTTCCATCTTCTTAGACTCATGCAACCTTTTTCATCATTTTGCTGGTAGGTTTGGGGTTTTCAAATTTAATTGTGATATTTAGCATACTTTTTTTTTTAAAACACTCTTCCAGGATTTCACTAAATCCATTTATTAACTGATCAAGAGCCTTATTTTTCTTTCTCGTAGCAGCAGTTTGAAATATTGAGGCTAGCTCTTTCAGTGCTCTTGTCAGCCAGGTAGACTCATAAACCAGAAATATCTGGGTCAGTTTGGACTGTCAAAACTGACGGTGTTGTAGACGGAGTAGGTTTTCTTGTCATTGAGATGTTTTCTAGGTTTTTTTTTTTGCTTTTTAGCAAGTTTCCTCCATACTTTTAACCAAAGAGAAGGGTATCATTGAGAGCGGGTGTGACGGCGGAATGCTGAGCGGGCGCATCCTGCGTAGGCACATGTTGCATTACATGCTCCAGAATGCCCATGAGGCTCTTCAGGGTTTCCTCCTCTTTAGCTGCTTCTGTCCTCGACGGAGTTGTCCAAGATGCTGCAAGAGAGGATTAAAAAGCTTTGAAGTTGTGCGTTCAGGCAAATGTCAGATGTGCATCTTGCTACGCTCACCCTTCAGTCAACATCACAGTACAAACTCTAGTACAAAAGCACTTATGCTAGAATAATGACAATCTTCACATTTATAGAAAATCCATTTGTTTTGCCATACTAGACGGCAACCTTGCTTACTTGAATGGACGAGTGATGCAGCGAATTGTCCAGTTCACTCTGTCTCTGTAAAGAAATGGAGTTTTTTCCATGCCACTCTCGAAAGCCGCAGCTTTTATGGCCTAGTGAGCACGGGAAACGTGCATGGGATGCCTTCCTTAAGAGCTTATTGGTTTGAAAAAGGTCCTACTGCTTAGCGTGAAGCTGAATCGTGGGTCGTTGCTGTGCAAGGAAAAAGCTCTTACCAGGGACTACAGCACCCGCTGTGCCTGCAGCTGAAAGCTCAGGAGATGAGGATGGATGAGGCACCATCATCTGCCAAACACAAAAACTAACTTTAACCACATCAGGGCTTACCGCTCATTGCGGTGATAATATTCATCGCCATAACATCGCACTGAATTTTTTAGGTTCAAATTAAGAGAAACTACTGTAAAAAAAAAACAAAAACGGGGTGGTGGGACATAACTTTAATGAAAACATTTTGCCTAGAGAGGCCTGGAAACTCAAAGTTAAGGCTACTATTTTTAGTAAAGAACCAATCAAACCAGGCCAAGAAAAAAACCCCAGTATATTCGTGAATATATTCTTTACAATACTCACAACTCATAAATTTGCTTCTCGTCTAGATGCACTATGTGGGGGAGAATATAGGCTTTTTCAAGTTTAAAAATGTCAAAATCCAACTTGCAAATGAATGCTTTCAACTGAACGTTTTAATTGACACTTTGCTTTCCTACCTTTTTTCTTGGAAAAAAAATTACATCAGGTGTATTCTAAATAGCTTCCCGGTCTGCATGCAAGAAATATATGTACGAACTTCCACACGTGCAAAACTTTGAATAGGAATTAATATACACTCAGGCCTAAAAGCCTCATGTAAGGCCAGCAGCCCTACATGTATACAGTGCACTCTTTTATCGTTAGACTGAGTATTTTTGAACACTACAGCACAACTAAGAAAGTACAACTTTTGAAAAGCACCATAAAACTACGAAAAAGTACCACGTGTTCTTTAAAATTACTTGCACCTCAGCAGCAGCAAAGTTTCTCCACCCAGAACCATTCTAAAATCCTGAACCAACTCGGTCATCACTAACAACTCCAATAAAATGTCACAAAATCCACAGCATGTCGCAAACTTTGGAAAAACATGGCACGTTATTATGTTTGAAAATCATGAAACCAGAAAGCAACGTATGACTGCTCTTCCTACGCCATCATTAAGATCCCAGCACGAGAAGAGTGTGACGTATCAAAACTAAGTGACATATTATAAAAAGTGCCACTTGATGAAATGAGTCCTCTTCACTAGGAATAAATAAGCGTCTTTATGAAAGGTTCCACCTTGCAAGCTTTAAAATGAAATTCATGCAAGTCTTTCCATAGCGGGAACCTATTAGGATCCTCCCTTTGTCTCCCTTGACATGGCTCACATAAAAATCAACAGGAAAGCTTCCTAATAGTTTCAAGAGCAGAAAAATTTGGCTTATCATATACATAGTAGCAGCAAAACCGTGAGTAATTAATGAGCTAAATACATCCATGTTCCAAAGACCCCTTGTTAAAATTACCTTTACATGTTTCGCATTCCTGGAATTATGCTGCAACGCTAAAAAGAAAGAAAAATTTTTAGAAACGTAATCAGTCACTCAGCACAAACACAAACAACGTGATCTCAATTTGATACATAGGCTTGAATTTGCTGTTCTCTGTACTTTATAATCTTCTGCTTTGAATAGAAGTTGCCATGTCATAAGCAGTTCTGGTAAAGGAAAGCTGCACAGCTCTATTGTGAAAAAACAGAGGAGAGTGGTCTCTTTTTCACAGCTAGGTTTCTTTTTTTTTTAACTCTGAAACTTGTACAGATTTTTTTTTCTGTAACACAGATTCCCTTCCAAAGCTGGAATTTGCTTCAGAGGATCAGAACCTTTAAAAACAAAGAAGAAAAATAAATTCATTTTCCCATGTAGCACCTTAATAAAGATACTATATTGAAGCATCCTACCTAGTGACTCAATGCAGTCTAATTACTGACCTTGGAGATAACATGACACACCTCCTTTCCCCGTGCCACGCTGCCCTCATGAGCCCCCAGGCAGATATTTGAAAGCGTTCAAGCATTCACAAAAGTTCAGAGGCTTATTTTGGGGGGATTGACTTCCGTCTGACACAATCGGTTCATCCTAACCATTTCAGAGCGAGTTGGAAATAAAGCTAGCCGCAATTTGCCTGTATGACGCTGCACGAGTACCGAAATGAGTACAGAAAATCTTACTGGTCCCTCCTGAGCAATACGAAAGAGCAGCTTTGGAAAAAAATACATGAAAGGTAATACAAAAATGAGATCTGATCTTCTGCTGCTCGATAAAGGAGCTATGCAAGTTTCCACCTCAGCTATTAAATAACGTGCCCAGCAGAACAGGCCCAGCACGCGTTTGTACAGCCGCGTCTGTGATGGGATGGTTACAACGGCTGCGTTACCATCTTGATCGTTTAAAAACTGCACTTCAGTAAGGCTCCCAAATTAAAAAGACACACAAAGGGGAACAGGTCAAAGACAATACCAAACCTTGAAGCTTACTATTAAGGCTGTGTTGCAGTAACTGCTCAACCTCAAATACTTCAAGTTATTTCCTAATTCTATGTTTTTCTGAGAGACAATATAAAATTGTAAAACTTTCAGTTGAAGCCTTCATGGTTAATCCCAAAAGCTAGGAAACAGAGCTGCAAACAAAACTAACCATTATAAAATCAAATTAAAACGTCACGCAAACACTATTTGCTAAAAAGGATGCGTGATTTTTGCTGAAAGAATGTAAATAAACTCGTGGCTTTCTCCTATCTTTCGAGAGGCTTCACAATACCTCAATATGCACGTAATAAATAAGATCCTACAACTTTTCCAGCTAAAGCTTTATTTACAAAACAGCATACACACAAGAAATCATGTTTGGAATAAGGCTGAAACCACAAAAGAAAATAAATTTGACCTTTGATGACAAAGAGCTTTCCTCACACGATCTGATCTCCAACAAGTGAGGTTTTAGAGACCTCCATGCAGCGCTCTCAATAGCATGAAGTTTTCAGGATTTCACAATTTAGATGAACAATCTTAATGCCTAAAAATTAACCTGAGAACAGGGAAAAAAAGTTACAACTACGCCCCTATACAAGCAATGGGAGAATTTGAAAATCTAAGGGATCTTGAAGGGTTTACAGTGGAGAAAGTATACCGATTAATCCATTTTGTCTGTGGGATTACAAAAACACCCCATCCCCAAACCCACGCTGTAAGCCAGAAGATGGAAAGCCTCTCTGGTTACTACACTGCCATTTGTCATCTCTGGAGGACAGATGTAAATTGGAAAGAGAGGAAGAGGACCAGGGCTGTCAAGAAAAATATTGATTTGTACACAGCTGTCGTCTTTAAAATTTCCTCCAAACCTCCCCAGAATAGCAATCGGTGCAGGAGCTGAAGGCCCGTCAGCTGAGGCTTGACATCGCCTCCTCTCGCCCGGAGGCTCGCCAGAAAGGCTTCCATCCGCTGAAACGGCAGCCACCGTCCCACTAAAGATGCTGACGGACTAAATGCTGTCAGCTGGGAACTCAAAGGCACAGCTATCATAAGGACTGATTTCTTCAACCTGGAAAGAAAAAAAAAAAAAAAAAAAGCTATTTCCCCTCCTCTATATCAACAGAAAACATTGATAAATGCTACCATCGAGTAAACTGCCAACTGAATAGAAATATTATAAACTTTGGTGGCACCTGCAAGTGCCTTCCGCTCTTCACAAATGTTCCTTATGCCTCAGCTAACAACAGCCCTACAACTTCTACCATGCTGGAAACAGTATATGAAATTAGGGAAGGTTTCGGGTAATAGGTGCCCTTTAACAGGTTCATCTTGCATTACACCTTGAAGTACAAATTGTGCTTTAACAGCCTATTCAGGTGGAAGTTTGTGAAGAAAACGTAAAAGTTTTGTAACTATACAGGAGGCAAAGCCTAGTATTATTTTTATTTCTGTCAAGGTTTCTATAATGGCTGAATGTTTAAAATATGTGTTCCATAAAAAGGTACATAGAAGACTGTGTGAAAAAGACATGGATTTACTCTCGTTCATTGACTGTCTGAGCAAGAACGTAAAGTTTTTTTGCTCTCCTCAAACAAGCCGTTGCTCAGCAAACAATCAAAGGGGAAAAGGTGTTTTACGCAGCATGACTAACACAAGCAATGGCTTCCCACAGGCACACGTACAATTAACCACCGGGCAGAGTCCTCTGTACAAACGGAAATATCAAATCTCTTCTGTGCCCGCTCCTTCGGAAGGTTAAAGAATGGGAGCTCAGACTGGAATAAATTCCCAAGCTTGCCTCAGGCTGGTAGCAGCGGTCGCGGACGTGTTCCCCCTCCTTGGTAGCCCACACCAGCAGCAGGTGGCCACGCTCCGGGGCTCCCCGTCCTGCTCGCTGACTCTCAGACACAACGCTGAACTCCAAGAAACACATCTGACAACATTATTCTTGATAAAGTCTTGATTTAAGCAAGAAGAGGAGCCTTGCTGTAAATGATCATTTCCATCAACAACAGACTAATGCACTATTACTAAGCAAACGCTTGCGGTTTGGGTCATAACCAAATACTTCCAGTGGAAAAAAATGACAGACTTTGAAAAGAGAGAGTAATTTGAAGAAACAGGTAGAAAACGCTATGAAGAAAATGAAAATTTAAACAACATTAGTCTCGGGAGATGACGACCATGGGGAGAAGATGGGCCCGTCACTCATCACTTTGCGCTCTGCCTCGCTTGGTGGCAGAAAAGCTCAAGCATTCACACCAGATTGCTACTTTAAGCGCTGCAGAAGAGCTATTTCGGCTTGCCACTTCCCTAAATCCGCGAACACGATGTTCCTCTAGGCCCCTCATGATGTGATGGAGTAACAACCCTTAACCTACAGCCGACAGGACATAAATATATTTTTACAAGCACACAGAAGCTACGTGGCTTCTACGTGCTTACAGCCACCTTTTAAAAAGAATTATTTGGAAACGCTGGAAAGAATATATCTAATGTCACTAGCTTCAGTAGTATAATGATAGTCCCTTTACATTTTTTTTTTTTTTTTATTCAGCATTTTAATTTGGGGAGGAGTGGTATATGTAGCTAAGCAGGTCAGCATCCCCTTTAAGGGCAATTGTAACGCCTCCTATCTGTTTTTACATGCTCAGCACCACAAATAAAGCACAGCACGAACCGTGCCGGTTCCTGGGAAGCAAACAGGGATGCGAGCCCAGGACCAACCACCCAAAAAACCGGTGAAGCCGGCATCGCCCTCGGGAAAAACCTCACACCGGCGGGATTTTGGTAAAAAAAAAAAAAAAAAAAAAAAGAAAAGAGGAAAAAGCCACCCCAC
>VWZL01001293.1:0-25418 GCA_013396915.1 Stercorarius parasiticus | reverse complement strand
ACCCCCCAGCACCCCACCGGCCCGGGCAGCTCGGTGCCGAGGAACACAGGGGCGACTCACCGCAGGGCGGCGACAGCCCCGTCCACAGCGCCGCGGCCACCAGCAGCGCCCGCCGCCGCCCCGCCATCGCCCAACGGCCGCTGCAACCGCCCCGGGAACGGCACCCGGCCCCATCCTGGTGCCCCCCTTCCCAACCCGCCCCCGTTTGGGAGCCGGGAACCAAGCGGCCCTGCGGCGGAGGAGCCGGCGAGTGGTGGAAACACGGATAAAAGCCCTTTAAATGCTGGCTCTCCTAGGGTTCTCTGCTGTCACACGCCAAACGCCACAAACCCGAACCGGTTTTAGGCCCCAAATACGAAATTACTGCCATCACAATTTGCTGCGACGAGGGCACAGAAATAGGCAGCAGTAGTCTGGATGCACAGCCAGCAATAAATAACGGCTTCCACCGTACCCTGGGTGCCCACGGCCGCTGTGCCCTTCAGAGACACCCCCGCAAACCACCTGCGGACCTTCCCAGCCCCGAGGTACCTGTGCTTCTGCAGGGACTTCGGTCCGGCGGTCAAAATCACCTGTAGGCAGCAAGGCAGGGGTTGCCACGTCCCGGCAGCACGTGCTAAGGGTGAGAAGGGGGACCCAGCGTCACCTCGGGTGAGATGGGGGTCCCGGCCTCACCTGTACACCATGGGCACTGCCATGGATGAAACCATCCTGGTCCCAGCTCCCAAAATAAACCAGCCGAGCTGTGGAGCACGGGATGGACGAGGGAGCGCACAGGCAGAGAGGTCCCTCACGCACCCGCGCCTGACCCCTCGGCCGAGGATTGATGGTAGCGTTGAGTTGGTTACACCGTGATTTACTTCTCTCTTGATTGTAAGTATGTTAAAGGAACCAAATGCTATTGCCCATCATTAGCTACTGCTTTTAAAGTGATTGTTCTGGTTAACATTTCCTTTAGGAAATAAGAGCGGGCTGTGACCTGTATCAAATTGAGAATGACTTAGCGCAGCAATAATCCAGCTATTAGCCCTTAGCTTCTAAGGAAGATCCTGAAATAATTTTAAACCAAGGGGTAGGAAGAAGAGCCGGGATTGCTTGTTCCTACTATTGCTAGCAATATTCCCCTGGTTAAATAACATAATGCACCTGAAGTGGTTAAATAAAATAACGGTACTGAATGGTTACATAAGATAACACATGTGAAATATGAGGAATAAATTCCTTATCATTTAAGCGTGTCAGAGAAACAGGTTTCCCACAGAGCGCCCTGGAACGTTTTTCTTTACAGACCACAGGCACCACGTCCTCACCTTTCGGAGAGGGACCGCATCAGCGCGCTCTGGTAAAAAGGTCTCCACTCCTCCCAGGACCTTTGTGAAGAAGCCACACCAGTCTGTCCAATGCTAACAGCATTTTATGTTAATGGCATTTTTCGTCACCCGTAGCATGACAGGACAGCAAAAGGAAAGGACAGATATACAAGAAAATTATGTGTACCCCTTAATACGAAGAGGAAAAAAAATACGCCATCATGAAAATCAGTTGCTCTTCATGACAGACATTAGAATTTGACTATTGCAATGGGAGAGGAGGTATCCAAAAGGTGTTAAAATTAAGCTTTCTACTTGGTAGTCTCAGCAAGTTTGGTCCAGAGGAGTGAGCACAGCACAGGGCGATGACTGCAGGGGGGTCCTTGGGCCGAGAACGCCGGGCTTGCGCTGCCTAAGGAAAAATGGACCACAAACATTCATCTTTAAAGAACAGTGGGAATAAAACCTGGGAGACATTAGCAGCAACTGACAGAAAAAAAGCAGTCTGCGGATACTGGAAAAGATGTAATCTGCGCTGAAACCCGGCTGCGCAGGAGGAGTGACTGAATGCTCTGCTTCTCCCACTGTGGAGCTATTTCTGGGTTTGGAAAGAAATCCTCTAGAGGGAGTCAGAAAATTGTTTAAAGGAATTTTTTTTTCCCCTTTCAGTCTGATAGTATCTAAAGACCAAGGGACCATGAGCCATTCCACAAAGAAAAATAGTAATTAAAGAACTTCGCTTCATTAAATGAGGAATATTTAGAGCACAGCAGAGGCAAAAGGCTTACAGAGCAAACAAACATTTACACGCCGAGAGGCGCCGGCGCAGCAAACTGCAGAGCGAAAGGGAATCTGCCTCTCCGGGGAACTTCAAAGACAGACATTTTCACCTGTCAAAGAGGTTTTTGGCAATGAAATCCATGGAAGCCAGAGGAGCTGTAGGGATGAAAGGCTCGCGGTGCCGGGTGAGAGCAGGCAGAGCCAAGCGAGGGGGTGGGAGGCACAGGGTGGTCCCCAAGGTCAGGGCTGGGAGATGCGATGCGCCGTCTCCAGGCTGTGCACATCAGCACTTCCACCATCCTGCCTCTGCCACCAGATACAGAAGCACGGTAAATATTTAATTAGATAGCAGTATGGCCAGCATAACATCACTCTTTGCTCAGGGAAGTGTTTTAAATAATTTTAAACTGGAAAGTTATTTTAGGTCCTTTAAAAATTACAGCCATTGTAAATCACTGGGGGAAACGCAGTCTTGGTTTTTCCCCCCCCCCCCCGAAAGTTATGAACAATTTCATTATATCCAGAATTTATTATCCGCAGTTTGACACTTTTAACCTATTACAAAATTTATGATTGTGATTTCAATAACACGCTGTAGCTGTTTATGTATGCGAGTAGTCACACAAAAACCAATGGAAATGCATGTGTGAAAATGGGATTTCTGCTCCAGGAAAATACTAGATTTGGTTTTGTTTTGTTTTTTTTGGGGAAAAAAAAAAAATCTCTGGATCAGGATGAAAAGTTGATATTGCAAAACTAACAAAATGAAAAACACATGGGAAAAAGGAAAGTTCTCTTTTAGAGCTTCAAAACAAATTTACTACAACATTTCTTTCATTTTGATGTCTGCATTTCAAATGAGAGGAGAAAACAGTCTGGTGGCCCAGCTACCCGTCTGCAGGTGGTCCCTGCTGGGAGCAGGGAACAGGGCTGGCACCGCCAGCGTCACCCACCCCCGCCGAGCACCCGGGCAGCGACTCCCGGGACGCAGCGCCAGCGCCGCAGCCACGGGGAAGGGAATGCCCGGGAGTAGCCGTGAGCGAAGAGCGAATCCCCGTGGCCAGCAGGGCTGTTCCAAATGCGGCACCTGGCTGGAACTGCGGGAATAAGAACCGCCTCAAAACACCGCAAATGATAACGTCTGAAGTCAGAAAGACAAACAAGACCCTTTACGCTATCAAACATAAAATGAGGTGGGAAAGGCAAACCAAAACAGGATTTCAATTTTTGAAGATTTTACATTGCCCCCCCCACCCCAACATTACTGAAACATCAAACACATCAATTTTAAAAAACAGATGCTTTGATATAAAACTTCTATCCAAATGTTTCTGCCCATTCCAGCTTAGTCCCTAAACCAAATCAGTGAGAACTTGACACAGGGAGGTTCCTCTACCAGCAAAGCAGTTGGGAGTGAAGATGGCATCTGCTCCAGACAAAAGACTGGACTTTTTACTGCATTCCTCTCAAAATAAAACTCTTTTGTTGAGCGCAGCTCAGGCTCTGGCCTACCTTTCAGTTCAGTTCAAATACAGCTAATTTAAAAATATAGGCTCGTCCCTTTAAAACAAGACTCACTCAGAGATGGATCGGGGCTGACACCGCTGCCAGGTGGCCGCAGCAGACGGAGCGCAGCCGCACTCCCAAGGGCTAGAGATGGCAGTACTTACTCAGGGTTTATAGAATCAGAAAACAGAAGGAAAAGGCTAACTTTGATATTTAATGCTGGGAACACCACACCAGGGGCTGCGGGTTGTCACATTACTTGTGCATGCAGAGAGAAGTAAGTCCCACTGGACTATTGCAGTGGGACCCTCATCCTCTTGCTCCCCCCGTCGGCATCCACGCCGCTGTTTCCCCCGCACCCGTCAAATCCCCCTGCTCCACAAGGGGAGCTTTCTTGTACTGCATGGTTCGCAGGAGTGGAATCCGATTCGGAAATGACTTCCCAGGAACAATCCACCCGTCCCTCTCCATGGCTTTTCCACCTCTGCCTGGTGAATGCTCAGCAACTAGAAGAGATGAGCCAGACAAAGGAGCTGCCAGGTTTTTCTCACCCACCAAAGATGCCCTTCCCCGGTCATCCCCCGCCAAGACAGCCTCGACAACACTGATTCTGCACGTTATTCTGACTTTTTACATTTTTGCCTATGGTACACTGGAAACAACCTCTGGATTGCTGCCAAGCGTGCTTCTTCCTTGAAATCTATAGCCCCCTATTCCTTAAAAAAAAAAAAAAAAAAACAACAAAAAACCCAACAACCAAACCCAAACAACTCAACAAAAATCAAAAGGAAAAAAACCAAGAAACAAACAAAATCTGCACCCACTTTTTACTAAAGCATCTTGCTCCAACTCCTCAGTTTCCTGTTGTTTAAGGGAAAGAATATTATGATGTATCTTACAAAACACATCCCACCTTTGTAATACTGAATAATTAGCAAAAGTAAGGGTTTGTCTGCACACAGATTTTGTACCAATACAACTAGCTACATTTGTTTGGAAACAAATACAGTTAATTCAAAACTTGCTAGTATCAGTGTAATTATATTAGTATAAACTTATTGATATAGTTCATGAAATCACTTAACTACTACACTTAAATGCATGCATAATTGTGCTTAGACCAGCTCTAAATTTGACAAACATATGCCTGACATTTTTAAAGTGCTAGTAAAGAGTATGTTCAAATGAACCCCTTAGAGATCTCAAATCTAAATTAGGAATCTGAGATAACAGGAACACAGAGATGGCATTAAGTTCCAGAAAATACATTCAGGCCTCAAGCCTAACGATTTGCCGGTACTTGAAATTTCTTGCAGCTCTGCTTGCTATGTGGTGTTACAAAGCGTTCTGTGTTGATAAACGGAAAAATTTGTTAGGAAATAACTGGTATTTAGAAGCTCTTAGGAAACAGGTTTACTGGGACATGGAGTTCACAGGCAGTCAGTCACCCCCGACGGCTGCTGCCCCTCTGCCAGCCTTTCCACTGAATGTTCTACCTAACCATTAGAATTAATTTTCTCCCCCCACCTCCTTTTCTTCTCAAAAAAACCTGACTTAACAGATTCCTGGAGTTAGGAACGCCACAGTCACCTCATGGTGCTCAGACAGGCTGGAAAAAACACTGATCAAAACACCCTCGCTTGAAAATGAGCTTGGAGACCAACTGCGGAGACCAAAAAGCCTGTGAGGTCCTCTGCTCATGACCAGTGCGTGCTGTTCTGGGCTCCCCAGTACGAGACAGACGTAAACTTGTCCTACAGCAAGTCGAGTGCGGGGCCACAAACATGATTAAGGGACTGGAGCATCTTTCATACGAGAGGCCGAGAGAGCTGGGACTCTTAAGCCTGGAGAAAAGGCGGCTCAGGGAGATCTCACCAGTGTGTATACATACCTGATGGGAGGGAATGAAGACAAGAAAACCAGACCGTTCTCAGTAGCGCCCAGTGACAAGAGGCAATGGGCACAAATAAAAAGAATAAAAAAAAAAAAAAGGAAGTGTCATCTCAACACAGGAAAGCACTTTCTTGTTTTGGTTTGGGTTTTTTTGTTTGGATTTGGTTTTTTTGCTCGTTTTTTTAACTGTGAGGGTGGTCAGAGACTGGAGCAGGCTGCTCGGAGAGGAGATGCAGTCTCCCAACCTGACCTGACGCAGTCCTGCACAAGCTGGTGTAGCGGACGCTGCCTCAGCAAGGAAGTTGGGCTACCTGATCTCAAGAGGTCCCTTCCAACTTAACCGATTCTGTGAGGCATCCCATCAGGGAGTTTTGTGCAATTCAGAAACTCCACTGAGAAAAGAAAAAAAGAAAAGAAGAAAAAATCTCAAACCCTTATCAAGTTCCTGTGCATTACTCAGACAAAAATAACCCAAGGGGGGACAAACACCTTCCAGCCAGCAGCACTGGCTCCATTAGAGAAGCCGTAGTGATTTATCTGTCAATAACAACTTGGCTAGCTACGGACTTGCAGCTGGGGAGGCGGCAGTAGTGAGCACACGTAAATGTTGTGGAGCCACAAAGCAAAACCTGTGACAGAGAAAAGTCATTCTAGACATCTGCCAACTTCTCTTACTGCAGACCCGCAGCACTTGCCAGTCAGGGTCAGCTGGCGCATCCCCAAACTGGCAATTGTTGCACGAACTTTCTCATGTAATAAATAAATAAATAAAATAAAGCAGCAGCGTGTTCTTCTGCATCAGCCCCTTTCTCAGTGTCACTGGTTCTAAATCTATTGCCTGTCTTTTGTCTTACTGCCTGTCTGGAACTTGCCAGCGTGAGGAATGCAGCGTGGTTGCGTGTCATAGAATCACAGACTGGTTTGGGTTGGAAGGGACCTTAAAGATCATTCAGTTCCACGCCCCTGCCCTGGGCAGGGACACCTCCCACTAGACCAGGCTCCTCAAAGCCTCATCCAGCCTGGCCTTGAACACCTCCAGGGATGTCTCTTTGCTAGGGCCTGTCCCTGCTTCGTGGGGAGTGGGAAATCAAGGAAATTTATGGTATGAAACAAGAAACATGACAGGCATTGCTTGGTTTGAGCTTAAGTCCCAAATCTCAATTACACCAGATACAACTCATACACACCAGCGTAATTCCCAGACACATGGCCCATCACCACCACTCTCAACAACAGCTGAAATGCAAATTCTGAGACCCTGAGATGGGTTTCAAATGCGGATGCGCTCTAGAAACACCTGAATAGAGTTGTGTGAGTTTTTTTAACACATGGTACCTTTAGGAACGAGGATCTTAAGTACTCGGAAGTCTTTGGACAACAGAAACGGCCTATAGAACAGATACACACAGCTAAAGGGAAAGTCAGTCTGCTCAAAGAAAATATTCCAAATTGATTCACTTGAGGGAAAGATTTAAAAAGTTTTTTGCTTTTGTTTTTTTTTTCCAGGTTGTGAATTTTCTTTACGTACCCTAAAAAAAAAAAAAGGAGAAATATAACTAGTTACATTTTGTTTAAAATGAAAAAATAAAATAAAATAAAAATTCCTGCCTGCTGAGATCTTATGTTGGATGCTGAGGTTTTCTCTCCCATGGGGTACACGCAGTCAGAACCTGAGAGACAGTAGCAAAATCTGCTCTGCAAAGGAAATTGCTTTACTACAGGTGGCTTAACATTATCTGGTTTCTATTTATGTTCATTAAATCAAATACCTGGGGAAAAGTAATGTTGGCTGAGACTTCAAACCCTTGCCTTTTCAAGCAAAGGCTTCCAAAGCTGACAGCCCCCCATCTCTGGGCTATCCACAGTCTCCCAATAGAAAAAAAAAATGCAAGCCATATTTCTGAAAAGATAAAGAGGATTTTTTCCCCATCCTGTTTTTTAGGCATCATGCAAAATATCTTTTTTTTTTTCCAAAAGGGACATTACAAACCACTTCTCCCCATTCTGCTATATGCTACAAGCAGGAACAGCAGCTTTTTGAGAAACATCCATAGAAATAATAGATCACAAAGGAACGAGAGAACTGGAAATAACAGAAACCACAAAATAAAAGATTTTAGAAAGAACAAAAAAAATTCAGAAGTTTTCTACTTACCTGATTTCCTAACCACGAGCTGATGTCATTCCCCAACCCCCCCAATTCTAAGGTCTGCATCTTAACCAGCAAAAAAGCTATTAAATAGTCAGAGAATTAGCTTTGGACCCATGTGTATATGAGAACATCTGAAGGGAAATTAGGCAAATAATCGCTTTTTATTCAGAAGCCTAACTCAATTTTCATATTAGAAGACTACTACTTACTTCCAGTCCCACCAGTTTTCCCTGAATCTCCACCCCATTAAACTTGCTTGGCAAGATATTGACTGACACCACCTTTCCCCAATGAAACGCAAGTTAAGAATCACTTGATCATCAGCATTCTTTGGCAGACTGTTCCTGAGAGTGTTTCACAGCCTGCTGAGGAGACTAGGAGTTGATTAATGCTTCCTTTGGTATTACATACGCCTGATCTATACCGGTAACCCCTTTTGGGGACACGAGGCCACAAAGCCACATCTGGAAAACTTTTAATGTTCCACATATATTGCTCAATCACGTCTGTTCCTCTTTTTGCTCCTATTTGAGTGCTAGAGCTAGTCATTCCTGTCATTCTGAAATCTTTTGCATCTAGTATCAGATGAAGATCAGTATCAGTGGAAAGTAACCTTTGCAGAAGGCGATTCAAAATAATATGACTTTTGAAACACAAATACAGGCTGGGTGGAGAATGGCTGGAGAGAGCAGCCCTGAGGAGAAGGACTTGGGGGTGTTGGTGGGCAAGAAGCTCAACATGAGCCAATAATGTGCAGTGGCAGCCCAGGAAGCCCCCCGCACCCTAGCTGCATCCCCAGCAGCGTGGGCAGCAGGGCAAGGGGGGTGTTCTGCCCCTCTGCTCCGCTCTAAGGAGATCCCCCTGCAGTGCTGCCTCCGGCTCTGGGGCCACCAACGTAGGAAGGGCATGGACCTTTTTGGAGCAAGTCCAGAGGAGGACCACGAAGATGCTCAGAGGGCTGGAGCACCTCTCCTGTGAAGCCAGGCAGAGAGAGTTGGGATTGCTCAACCTGGAGAAGAGAAGGCTCCGGGGAGACCTTTAGAGCCCCTTCCAGTCCCTAATAGCCCTTCCAATATCTGAAGGGGGCCTACAAGGAAGCTGGAGAGGGACTTTTTACAAGGGTACGTAGTGACAGGACAAGGGGGAATGCCTTCAAAGTGGAAGAGTGTAGATTTAGATTAGATATTAGGAAGAAATTTTTCCCCCTGCGGGCGGTGAGCCCCTGGCCCAGGTTGCCCAGAGAAGCTGGGGCTGCCCCAGCCCTGGAGGGGTTCAAGGCCAGGTTGGACGGGGCTTGGAGCAACCTGGGCTGGTGGGAGGTGTCCCTGCCCAGGGCAGGGGGTGCCACTGGGTGGGCTTTAAGGTCCCTTCCAACCCAAACCATTCTGTGGTTCTATGAAAATAGCCACGCCAGATATTCTTGCTGAGGAACAACGCATCTGCAAATCACGGGAAACTGGTAAAAAAAAATTTCACTACAAAACCCTTAGGAATATATTTATATAAAATAATGTTAAATTTAAAGACAGCCAGAAATGCCTTTCTTTTATGCACACTTGTGTGCACTAAGGGTTTTACCTTATTATTTACTTCCAATTCTTAAATCAAGTATAGCTTGCAAAACTTATGCTGTGCTCCATGCGCATATCCCCTAGGCAAAAGGCAAAATAGAGTCTGCTTTGGGATATATGTTTACTAAACGTGTGAAAGATTAACAAACTGTTTCTAGAAATCCAGAGATGCAGAATCCCAGAGCCCGAAACGTAAGATAAGACCCTGGAAACTGCAGTGGATATGGCCAGAAAAATGTTAATGCTAACAAAGCGCTGCTAGAACACATTTTTTTTTGGGCAACAATTTAAAAGCACTTTAACACAGATGACATTCACCAGTCACAGTCATCCACACACAGAGAAGACTATTTTGTTGTTGGTTTTGGAATATCTGACCATGTATTTTAGGCAATGGTTTCATTTCAGTGCTAAGTTACAGCCACGCTGACAGCCAAGTCACATAGTTAAAAACATTGTGGCACTTCATTGCTGCTGTTTGAAAGACAAGCTGCTTGTCTAGATACACATTCAATGTTCATTCTTCGACCTTGCAAGGAAGGCTAAGATGTATTCACTGCTATTAATGAACAAGTAAGAAGCAAGTATGCTCATCCCATCAAAAAAAGCTTCATAAGGCAAGCTAGTGGTAGGTTAACCCAAACCCAGTCCTTTCCATCAGCTTCACCAGATAAGCAACTGGCTTCTCCTCTGCTCCTCGCTATTACAGGATATTCCCTACCATTTCAGTTATGAAATAAAGACTAACCAGCAGGTAGTGCGATCTACCTCCCTCATTTGAACACTTTCCCAGTATTAGTTTCACAGCAGCAGCACATTTTCCTTACCTCAAGGTTTGGTTCTTGTGAACTCTATCCTGGGGAGAGCAGGCAAGGAGAAGGGCAACGCTATGGCTGAAGCCCAGTTGCAGCCCCTTCTGAGCAGTGTGATTCCACACGTCTGTGCAACTGCAATTACGTTCAGGTTGTTTCACTTGGTCTGCCTAATTAGTTATCATCTTATCGTTGTTTGAGGCTCTGAATGGGGTGGCCTGGTTCATTCAAAGCCTGTTTACAAAGACTCTGCAATACATTGTTGTGCTCACTGACCTTCACTTGCTCGTGAGCCTACTGCATCTGAAGATGACATGGTCCGGTGTTGGTCATGGCGATACCAAGGATATGCACCGTGCTCCTTCTGCTCCACTTTCCCCCAGCACAGCTCATTCCAGTCCTCCTTTTGAAACAGTCTGGAAATCCTCAAACAGTTACTGGTCTCCTGCTGAAACAATGGCACCTGTCAAAACGCAGACCTGGGCTTTTCCTTATTGTGTTGTCTTCTACTCTCCAGGTAGGATGGAAACCCCTAAAAAGTGCTGGTATAGGCTAGCAATGGGGAACTATCTGACTTTACGATCACCCCATTAAACTATAGCTCACTGGGAACTGATTTGTCAAGAGGAGGCACACCCTGGAAAACAATGGCATCTTGCAGGGATCTGAGATGTGATGACATCTCAGATCTGAGGAGATCAAAGAATCGCCAAAGCAAGAAACTGTAAAATTATAAAAGGGCAGGGCAGACCCACCTAATCACTGCGGTGAGGTGGACCTGCCTGTATCAAAACCTCAATAAACCATTAAGGATCTGACTTGCCTAAACAGAGGGATTGCCAAGGAGATCAAAGAGGACAGCAATACTAAGGATCACAAGAGCATTTCTTCCCCAATTTCAACACTTTAACCATCAATTAAAAGCAATGGCTTTCTGTACACATGATCAACTGTACAACCGTTCTCTAAATCTGTGAGTTCCCACCCTCAGTCAGGCCTCAAGTCAGCCGCAGGGGGATTCTGTCAAAGCAGGATTAGGCCCCGGGAAGAGGCGGCCAGAACTGAGTAAAGGAAATGGTTCTCGACCAACGGAACAATACACGTGTGCATCTCATCAAGACTTAAGGGCAGTGCCTACACTTTTTAATTAAAGCACTCGATGGGTTTAATGTACAGGATTCAGTAATAGGAGCTTTTGGCAGGAATCTAAAGGATACCCTTTATCAAAAAAAACAAAACAAAACCCCAACAAAACAAAAAAGGGAAAACGTGCTCTCTAGACGTACTTCTATACTCCCGTCCCTTCTTTATTGTGGACTTTTTTTGGCGTGGAGTTTAGGCATTTCTGGAGAGTACAACATTGCCCTATGATTATAAAGTGAATTTGTGATAGAAACCCTTTGTAGAAAAATAAATAAATAGATAAATAAATCAAGTACTATCTTCCTTTGCTTAAATTCATTTCCTACCCCTAGCTTTAAGCTCCACCCGTGTTTCCCTTGCATTCAGAGATGCTGAGTAAAGACATATCGTGAGTATTTACAGAAGGAAGGTGGAAAGCTGCAACGAGCTGAAGATTAAATCAAGGGGAAAATATTTTGCTGGTGTGTGTGAGAACCAGAAGTTGATGAGCCACTGTTCATTTCAGAGGAACAAAAAGCCACCTTCAGTATTCACCTCTAGCTAGTAAATAATAGATCAGAATCCCTCCATTTTACCTCACAGAACAAAAAAAACCCCAAAAGTGACTTGTTTGTATCATTTTACTGTCCTTGTACTTTTCCTGGTACCAGAACTTACCTTTAGTAACCTGTCTGCAGAGATGCATCTTCAAATCTGTATGACCAAGCATATCAGAGTGTTTTAAAAGTTCACAAACATACTAATTAATACAAAACACTCCAGTAATTTGACTTCTAATTTACATTATTGCTTGTCACGAGCTTGTGTGCAAATTAGATATATGCCCAGTAAAACAAGTATAGCTCCTCTGCATCCCCAAAAGCCCGATTTGCATGGATGGTCATTGCAAAGGAGCAGATACGTTTGGCATGCAGCTCTGCATCCCTGCACACGTCCTGCAGCCCTTCCGTATTTTCAGAATCTCATCCTGTAAGTCTACCTATTTCCTCAGATGAGCACTCACCTTTCTTCATAGGCACACACTCTAATTTCATGCTAGCTGGCATTCCTGCGTGTTCTGATGCTTGCAGTAAGATAGCTCATAACTGCCAACTGATTTTTATTTTTTTTTAATCTTGTTTTCACACAAATTAATTGGGGCTTTGAATGCCTGACTGACCTGCGGAACTGCCTCGGAAAAAAACAGAGGGTGGCCACAGACTTTCTACATACAGAAACAAGATTTGAAAATGCAACTCTACTTGTTTTGCCCATACTGCAGTGATTTCTAGAACTCTCAACTTCCAGAAGAACTGAAAACATTACTAAACCACAAACATCCATTCCCCATGGTTTTCCACTCATGAGGCTGAGATAGGAAAGCAAATATTTAAGGAACAATGACAGAAAGAGTACATTTTTAAGATTACTGTAAAAACAGCAGAAGTAGATGTAAGAAAATAAACAAGGCTGTATCATTTTGTGTTTTCAAGAAAGAAGCTATTCATGAAGTATGGAGGAAAGAAGAATGTATTTTATTCCTCCCCTCATGGGGCTTTCAAATATACACAACATATCGCAAGCTCTGGGAATTTTCAAAAAGAATAATGCAGCGCATAAGCAGTAATAACATTCAGAGCCTCTGACGATTTCCCTAGCTCATCTCCAAGCACACATTCCAGCGTAAAGATCTGTGCTTTGAGCTTCATTCAGAAGACACACAGCATGCTGAGGCGCTTTGTGTAGCTATTATCTGCAAAGTCTGACCCCGCAACAAATGACACTATAGAAGGCGGCTAAATTATCAAAACTTTATTTCAGCATTGTATGCTCAACAGGGTGTTTTGCATATCTGACTAAGCAGCCTGTTTGCTGCTAGGTAAGCAAAGAATTTCTGATCCTGTTTGTACAACGCTGAACGCTAGCACGCAAGAGGGTGAACTGTGAACATTCTGTGAAGCTCATTTTATTAAATCACTTGCTATTTTTGTAATAGCATTTCTGTAAAGGAAAAGCACTTCCATTTACCCAAACGCAAATTTAGCTTAAACAGAAATGGGAATTCATGATCCATATGAAGCAAAACAAACATATAGGGCCTAGCCACCCTGTTTGTTTTTGAAGTGAAGCCTTTTTATACTTAGCAGATGACAAATCCTTTTGGTATATTCCATATCCACCACTTAGTCCTAGGTTTTGCTTTTGTCATATTTAGAAGAAAATAACATGTTATTTTCCAAGGTCTAGAGTAGTAGTACCACACTCAACAAGGATAGTGACTGATAACAAGAAATCCTTCCTCTTTTACTACCCACATCTTTTCTGTCCATTCTGGCATTTTTTTCAGTCTGAAAATCCGTGTAAGATTTTGCTGGGTCCAGTATTGGCCGAGTTCGCTCCTCACCCTTTGCAGCACTCTGGGACTGTGCGGATGGGAAGGATGGATGTTCAGCCACTTGGCCCACTGACTCACTCTTCAAAGAACCATCTGATACACTTACGCTTCTTTATGTTGTCTCTAAGGTTCAAGATTCAGCAATGAAACCAGGATCCCTTGCCTTGTGACATTCAGGATGAAATGGATCAGAAGAGTTATTAAAAATATAATTGTTCTTGTTAGCAAAGAACAAGTCCAGAGAAGAAGACCTAAGACTATCTTTGTAACAGATCTCATCAAGTACATCGGCACTTCACAAAAATGAAGGCTGAAAAGGGATAAAATTCCTCCCTCTACATACCTAAAGGATAAGTATCAGAGAAGCAATGCTATTTGAGCTAACAGATATTGTGACTAGAAGGATACTGCCAAATCACCATAAAAAATTAGATGGCTTATGTCCACTTTTGAACACCTCCAGCATCTTTTCCAGTTCTGTTCCCAGTTCAAGGCCACGCAACTTCCTCGCACTGATCACACTTCCCTCTAGAAATAGTTTTTCATTGACATATTGACCACTGCAGCTACTTCTTATTACTGCCACTTCAATCGCATAAATACTGTATGGAAAGAATGAGCTAAATAACTCTACAGAAAGGAATGTAATGGTTGCAGAGAAATTACAAGGTGAACATGAGTCAACAGCGTTTGTTTATTTTGACAGCAGTGCTGCACTTTATGGGGATCAAAGACAAACATAACCCAGGTCTCAGCTGAAGTACAGCACCCAGCTTTGGAATGTTGTGCCTTAAAAAAGGGGTGTACCCAATACGGACTCTATACACAAAGGCAGTGAGAATGATCAGATGTTCACCAAACAACCTACAAGGAAGGGCTGAAGAAACAGAGGAAGCTGGTCTAACCAAAAGACCATAAAAGTCTGTAAGTACTTTATTTAAAGTGTTAAAAAAAAAAAACAAACAACACACCAAACTTTTTTCCTGTTCACAACCTGTATGAGAAGAAATGGGCTTATACTGTAGCAAGGAAGATTCAGGTTAGACATTATGACCAGCAAGGATGCCAAGGTAGCAGAGCAAATTATTGGGAAGCAGAAATTTCAGCATCACTTACCTCTAAGAGCAGCCCACATAAACATCTGTTAGGAAGAAAGTTATGTTTAGCTGACCCTGCCCTGAAAGGAAGTATGGACTAGATGGCCTTCCATACTTGACTCCATGTTTGATTATTGCATATTCTATCCTTATTTACTTGTTTTACTATAATATCTATAAAGTCTAGCCACTGACTCATGCTGAGTCCTGGGACAGCATAAACATGTGACAGAAATTCCACAATGGGCACAAAAAAGAAATAAGAAGCAACAGTAGAACAGACAGGTTGGGATGCCCAGGCAAACAGCAAAAGAGCACTGATAGCCCCAACAGCACATCAACAAATAAGTCTGAAGACTTTTCCAGTCGTCATAGTAAAGGAAAATTAAGCGCTGTTTAGGAGAAGGGGTTGTTTGTGGGATACTCCTCCTTGTATGAAAATAAGGGTTTTAAATGCAACTGGCAGACAATGCAGGCTGGCACACTGCATCAAGCAAAACTGGTGGCTGACTAAGGTCAGGTGATGAGAAATAAGGCTGTGTGGGATCCAAGATAAGGAAAAATACTTCCTATGGAAAGCAAGCAGATGAAATACCAAACCACTGTCCTGTACAATGCCCTCCACAGCATCGTTCTGTGTGGATGTAACACGATGAAATTCGTCAAGTTAGAGAAAACAATATTGGAAGGAGTGATTAATCAGATAGTGAGACGTTGCGCAAGTTTGCCACATGCAGATGGCCAAGGACCTCATCGTTTAAGATTTCATGTAGACAGAAATATGGAAGTTTAGACAACCCTACTCAGAACTAGAGAAAAATCTTATTTCAAAGATGACGCTCAATTTTAATTTGCATAAACAAATAAGGCTGTTTCATCTTCCACGACTAAAACAGTGAAGAAAGGCTGGCAGAGACAGGGAATCTCCAGTTTAACTGTGTGATGCATAAGCTGATGCCTCATGTAGAGAGGCATTTTCAGAAAGACAAAATGAAATTGTAGGTTGTGACAGAAAACAGAACTAGGTAACACCGCAACTCCGGTATGACCACTAGTTTCATGCTTGTGCAAAGCAAGGCACGGAGGAAGCAAGATGGTGACTGCGGTCTTTGCTTACACTCAGAAAAGTAAATGTGACATAGTAAGCAAGCATCTACGATGGCGGGAAAAGAAACGCTGGCAACCAGCCACAGATGCCATGGGAAAAGCAAAGTCCAAAAGCACAACTGCCGGTGGCAGAAGCAAGACAATCAAGGAAATTTCTGCTTCTAGGAATAAACATGTTTACGTTGGCTTTGCACCCCATCATATATTGTAGACCGAGCAGTGTAAATAGATTTAAGAAAAGCAGACATCATAACCTCTTCTGCTCCGAGACAAACTTCAGATTTGACTTGAACATCACTACAGCTGAGCCGTGAATCACAACCTCAAATGATTTACCATCCTGCGAATGGATGTTTCAAGACAGAATGGATGACAGCCATTTACTGAATTTAGTCGTAATGGTACATGTTAACCCCCAGTGCTGACCGGGCTTGCCCACAGAAAACACCAACACTTTCATATTTTCCAGGGGACTGTTTTCACCTGCAATTTTATGAAAGGCTGAGGCACCACATAAACCTCAAGCAGCAAAATGGGGCATATACCACTAAACTTTAAAATGCATTACATCTTTCTGGAGGGCTGGGAACAAGACAATCACATCATCATTTATATATTCCTACACAATTAAAGCAAAATCTTTTGTTCAGATCACAGAACTCAGCTGTGTCAATTGAATTGCTCTGATTGAACTAATTGAATTTCAATTGCTCAAGTCTGGGTTTGAACAGTTTTGTATGACATTCAAAAGACTGAAGACTTCCTTTATAAATGGAAGAGTGTGTGTGTGGAGGGACAACAAATGATTTGGCTGTTACCCAGAGAATAACAAATGCGTAATGTATTTCACTGGAGCAGCATACCCAGTTTTATCTTTCGGTAGAAGCCTCCATTTACCAGGGTGCTGTAAAAAGCACTGCCTGTGTTTGAGGGTCCTCTTCCCATGAGGAAGGAGGTAGGGACCCTCTCTCTGCCGACTACTGGAGCAAAACTGAATGTGACTTATCCAAGTCCCGCTTCACCCCTGTAGCTACTATTGTGTTAGCAGACACGGAACGTACTCAAATTACAGCTTTACAGGACAGAGCGCATGGACTACTTGTAAAACTCCTGCTTTTGCCACCCAGAAACTCCATGCCCACCTAGGAGGGAGAACACCACAATGTGGCCACGAGAGGATTAGGATTCCCATTATTTCCATAAAAACATTTATTTAATTAAATTTTAATTAAATGCTAGGCTAGATCTCATGGCTGATGTCTACCAGAAGCTTCTGTACAAACTTGCTGATTGTTCTTTATTCTCACTGCAGAAGTAGAGCTGTAAGCGGCTTACGAGCCAAAACCAAAGCGCTCACAAAGCCAATGGCAACAATTCCATTAACTCTACGAGCCAGGCCACCACATCCAGCGTGCGCTCAACCTCCTATTCAGCACCAACTCATTATGCTTATTCCAATACGTCACTTCCACTCTAAAGGCAACAATGGTGTGGACACACAAGAATCATCCTTTCTAGCTTTCTAAAAAGGCCCATCTACTTTATCTTTAAAAGTAATTTGGTTTTGATAACAACTTTTACGCTACAGAATTTGCTTCCTTCCCCCTTCGTTCTGTCTCTGAACAAAGTAGCCACGCATCCTAGCACGAGTCAAGTCTTCAACTGGCTAAATTAACTTTTGCTTTTTTTCCTGTGTCGCAAAAGTAGCTCCATTTATTTTTATAACTGGGCATAAAAAAATGGCAGGAGACACACCACACACTTGAAGACCAGCCTGCATGTCTAAGGAGCACCAAGTACTTTTGGGTGGAGAGGAAGGGTAACTCTATTGTTCAGTTAGGATTTAGAAGTTCTGATCCATCTAGGTTTCCCACACAATGCTCACATCACTTACCTCAGCTCGATTTACCCACCTATAAAACAGATGCGAGTCTTCCTCCTAGTTTGTACATGTCATGGATATTATTCATAGATATGAATGATTCTATGAGTCTTCATAGTTACCAACCCATTGGCTGGATTTGTCTCTGGCTCAATGAGTTTTTGAACCATTATAAGAATTGCAAAATCCTTTCAGAGCGCTGGCTGAAACAGGAGTTTCATATCCTATTGTCACGCGTGATTGAGTTTAACAATGGAATTATTTATGTAATTGGGAAAACAAAAGTGATGGATGTACAATGTACCATACCTTTACATTAGGCAGAAAAATTAACAAGACACAAAGAAAAGCAGAGAAACTAAAGGATTATTAAACTCTATTTGTTAACCTACTTCAGAAACTGTGAAGACCTAATTGTTGAGGAAAAAAAAATACTCTGGGATGAGCTGATCTCCTTTTACACCAGCTGAAACGGTAGTCTTCGTTTTAGAACTAGAACTATTTTTGTTTCATTGGCTTTAAAGGAGATTATTTAAATTAAAAAAACCAAAACAACCAGTATTCACCTTCCATATTGGAATGAGGTTCGAAGATGGCACAGAAAAAGGATTAGACTACAATATTCAGGCTTGGGGGTTTCATTGTTGAAAAAAAAACAAAAAACAAAAACAACCAAAAACCACACAAACCAAAAAACACCAAAACCTACAACCTTCAGGCAAAAATAAAGTTTGTAGAGAATCTTAATTTTTAATGGTATTTTCAAAAGTGCAATGTTACTCTCATTCCATAAACTGATAGCCATCTATGATGAAGAAAATATATGCTTTAACTGCCCCAGAAGACGTCACTTCATTAGGGCTGAACCCCAGCACACACATACACATGCCAGACATGCCAGCTACAGAACTACACTGCTCACTATGGCTCAGTTTGCAGTCAGGAGGTGCCTGGGAGTACAGGGAGTCTCTTCTTGCCCTATAGTAGAGTTCAATCCTATAGTAGGAATACTATCGGACTCACATTGTGCCCACATTTAAGTCTGTAGGAATTGTGCCATAGCAGTCAGCAGAGGTAAGAGCCAGGGATGCTTAGAGAACACTTCCATGAAATCACTAACAATCTTGTGATAACTTTGTATACTGGAACTTCTGATTCCTTCTTTACCACTTCCCCGAATCAAGCCACAAAAGCCTTTGCTCAAGAACGCCAAACAAGCCGTAGGAAGTAAGTTGTTAAGAAACAGGAGGTGGAAATGACAAAAGTGAAATGACAGGCAGATGAGAGGTTGAGAAGAGCAAACCTGGCAATTCTTTGAAGAGGGTAAAGAAGACTGAATGAAGTTAGGAAGGTTGTGTGCGTGTACATATGTGTTATTGATACTCAGAACAGCTAGGAAGGAAGCTAAGTACTCTCTTAAAAAGGACAGAATAATTATATCTATTGCACAGATGAAATTTTATGATCTGCTAATGCAGATGTTGGGGCCAGGCAGTTAAATAGACTGCACTGACTGTAAAAATCAGAGTTCCTGAATTCCTGACCCATCTGTGACAGCAGACTGATGCATGACCTTTGGCAATTCACTTTAAGAATTTTAAATGGAAACTGCACTTATTGAGTGCAAGAAAACTGAGTTTTGAGGACACATGTTAGTGAGAGGTTTTGGGGTTAGTATTTCAGAAGTTCCCCACTTCCCAGTAAAAGATTCTTCTCATTTGGACTAGAAATTTATATTAAAAGGAAGTCTGGGTCTAGCAGAACATTGCTTATCCCTCGTGCTCCCAAATTTTTCAAGAGCTCCTAACTCCAAATTCCATTTTGGAACAAATCTGAAGTGTTCCATTCAAGATAACTGGAAACAAATATTAACAAATGAAAAGTCTGATCTATAGTTTAAGGAATGGCAAATAGAAAGTACTAGCATGGTGAGAAGTAGAAAAGCCCTATTTATTACAATACTGAAGCAAATGAATTTATTACTGAAATTAAACCTTGTATAACTGAAGTGCAAAAAGAGAATTGCAAAATATTTAAGGGTTGGGATTTTTTTTCTTACCTGAATTCAACAGGTTTTACTCATTATCAGAGTAATTCAGTCCCTCTGAACCCCTGCTCTTCCACTATTATTTACAGAACACACGAAACAAAATCTTACCATGTCTAATTCCAAAATTTTAGCCCAGCCTGAACACTTCAGGAAATCCTGTGAAGCTTTGGTGTCAGTTTGAAACCTAGCAGAAACAGCTCCATCCACGTACAATGGTCTGAAGTTGGCAAGTGGGACAAGGTATTACACTTCTTCTGCTCCCATCTTTATCACTTACGCTACAACCAATAGAGCACTGGACATGACAGATTTTTTTTTTAGTACTGGCAGAAGTTACTACGGCAGCTGCACTGGTAATTACGCTAGTAACTATGTCCCATGAATCACATTCCTCTTGAAATCCCCTGCCCAAGAACTGTTCTCACTTTCATCTTCACTACTACTTAAACTATCAGACTGGAAAGCTCCCACATCCACTGCAGCAAGTTGCATACAATATGCTCTTTCTACAGCAGGTGCTTCTTATTGTAAGAAAAAAAAATGCACTCCTTTCTTCTGAAGCACTTCTGCTAAATCAAAACCTAATCATTCTGTAAAGTATAAAAACTACAAGTACATTTCCTTTTTTTTTTTTTTTTTGCTCAGAAAAGAGCATAACTAGTCAAATACTCCCAAAAGTTTTCTTTAAGTCCTAGTGGAACAGTAAGGCTGCTGTACTTTCAACTACATTCACGCTGCTGGTGTGCAGGGCTCGTAAAAACCTGACATCATGTTCTTGTTGATTTGAGTAACTCAGAAAAACCGCTATTTAAAAAAACCACCAACCAGGCAGACAAAAAACACCCTTCTAATTTATCCCCACATGGAGATTTGACAAGAATCTCTGATTTTTCTATTTTAATTAGAGTCTCCTCCAAATGTCTTTTATCATCCTCACGAACAGCTAAACCAGCCCTGCAAACTCTTTTCAATAAACTTCCTATTACACAGTTTTGTTTCGACATCATCATTCGCTGTATTTTCCACATTAGTTACAAAAACACACCAACACACGTTTTTAGCTTTGAATGCTGTTATGTAAAACTTTTTAAACTTTTTGTACTAAAAATTGTCATTTTTCTTTCCTACGTCTGATTTGGTGTTTTATTTTGCCATACCACAGCTGAGTTTAACAGCTTTTTTTAAAGGAATTGTATCAGGAGTTTTGCAAGAATCTCTAAACTTCTTTTCCTCTTTTCCTACTTGTGTGTTGACCTACTCACAGATTTATTACAGGCTAAAAGAAAATAATAAAAAATAATGCTGATTTCCCACCCTCCCTCCCATCACACGTCTAACAAGTTATTGTATTTTGATTCTCTACAAACTAGTCAGGAAAGCCACATGGCCCACTCATTTGAATTCAAAGTTATGCTACGTCTTCAATTTCAGATTTTTTCACTTTCACATTATATACATTTTTCCCCAAAATTATCCTGACGGTCTATCTAGCAATTAAGCAAATCCCTAGTATTTCTGGTTTACAATGTCCAATTCATGAGATTTTACACAATTTGATCACGAACAGAACAGCTTGTAAAAGAAAGACCAACAGCAGTAAGAATGGCTGAATATTCAGTTACAATGTAAGTACAGAATAATATTATAAGCCACTGGAACTAACCAAACAATTATTTTTCATTTGTTAAATCCTGTACAGTAAAATGAAGTATCAAAGCCATAAAAAGCACTTATTTGTAATGATGTCATCCTACCTTCATAATAAAATGATTAATGCTTCAGAAAAGAAATATGAAAAAAATCTCCAGTTTACATGAGGAATTGCCTGGTTAGCTAAAACACCGAAGAATAAACTTCATGAATACTCCTAAGCATCCTTTTAACAAAAAGAGACAATATACAGCGCATCTCCTGGTTAAAAAACAAACAAAAAAATCACCAACAACCAAAACCTCCAAAACTCAGCTAAACCCCGTCTTAAAAGCGTACCAACTACGACAACCGGTTTCGGCAGGAAATAAAACATACTTGACAAACAGAAAGGGGGGTAAGGCATGGCATACTGCAAAAGACTTGTAGAAAACTATGTAAACTATTTTAAAAACTGGTGTACAAGTTATGGAAGGCTTATGCGTGTATACATTGATCAGTCTATTCCCATAGACAAGCAAAAATGTGTGAAACTTAATTTCTTCCCTTGTTTTGTTAATTATGAATTTCTAGGCTCCACTGGTATGCCTCATACTGTGCAAATAAAAATGGAAATAACATCCTACACTCAACTCTGGGAAAAAAAGCCGGTTTTGATATACCAGAAGCATTCACCTCTTCTTCTCCTAATTTGCTAACTTAAAACAGCTGCTTCCCATTCCATACATTGCTTTAAATAACCTTTCTTCATTTCTTGTCTGAGCTTCTGAGTATCAACCTCTTATGTGAAACACTGCTAGAATACAGAATATTGTGACACAGATGTGGATTATTTGCAAGCAATTAATGCAGAAACCAATGGGAATCACTCGTAAGCCACAGCAATTATACAATAGTCCCAGAAGCAAGCACTGAAAAACATATTGTTTTGAACTCGCCCAAATCCCTCAAAGGGCTGATTACATTTTAAGAATGAGGAAATAACAGCAGACAAGAGCCCTTCTGGGTTTGGACTTGACCACTCGGTTTACACCTTGCTAAACACTACTGGGAGAGATTTAAACAACTGAACAACAGACAGAAGGCACAGCACCAGCATCCAAGCCTCTTAAAACGGTAGTAAGCTCCAGACCTTATTCGTCCAACATCTTGAGCTCTTTTTTTTTTTTAGTTGTTTTTTTTTTTTATTCTGCCTATAGTACTCCCCTATTGATCTTAAGGGTCTCAAAGCATAAATTTGTATTGACAGAAAATTTACATAGTTTCCCAATGCTCATTTTTGTCCCTTTTCCACAGAATTCATGGATATCAGCAATCAATACTCTTCTAAATTCCCCTTAATGACCAATACTCCAGCTATGCTGGGGCGTGGGGAAGTTAAGGGCGGGAAGGGGGACAATTTAAGAACAGAATTTTCTCTTTCCAGCTACCATATCTACATACACAGAAGAAGATGTTACACAAAACATGAAGGAATGCATTGTCTAGATGCAGGAGGGACAAACAAGATACCAGCAGATCTACAAAGGAGCATTATGAGCCACAAAAAACAATCAGAAGCTCATTTCAGCAAATGCTCAGCTACCCAGCAATTTTACAGACATAGAACACAGCAGGATTTCACACATAATGCATATGCTTAATGTATAGGAGCCCTTCATATGAAACTGGTGTTAATGTAAGGCTACAGTATTCACATAAAAAAAAAAAAGAAACTAAACATGGAGAATCATCAACAACAAAATATAAACTGTGGATGAAGTCACCTAATTGACTAAATTGCAGTTACATTAAGTAGTTTTTAAGGATAGATCAGAAAATACTTTAAAGATAATCATACAGAAGCACATGAAAACCTAACTCAGGCTCAGCAGTAACAGAAGAGTTTCTATAGTGAGTCTTTTCAGTATTTTAGATTTTGGCTCAGGATTCTGACATACGATCAGCTTCAACTTGTATTTATAATATTTATAATTTCCTTTTTGTATAGTTAACAACAGGTTACTTTGAGCAATGAAGAAACTGGACAAATATGTGAACTATGTACAAAAATCAAACATTAACTGTAGCAATTACTCACAATATTAACTTCTTTGTACTTGAGCTTTAAAACACAGAACATACAGGTAAGAACGGAGAATATTTTGATCTTCCAACAGGAGACTGACCGGGGATCCTACAGAGCAGCTTCCCACCATCATAAGCAGTGCTCAGACCACTTTTGCTGCTCCTCTCCATTAAGGACTCCGACAAGACAGGACTCCAAGCACTGTGTCAGTAGGCAGTATTTCTAATCAATGACATCTATAACAGGTAGTTGACAGCTTTATTCATTGTATATTCAACGTGTAATAAAAATTCCTCAACTAAGTATTTCTTCATCAAAACGTAAAAGTTGCTTCCTCTATTACAAAGAGAACAAAACCGGATCCTTAGTTTAAATGGCATAATAGTAATGCATTTTTAAAGCTGATTTACTTTTTTTCATATCCTAAAAGTATCAGTCAGTCCAGTGACCAGATTTTTTTTGTTGCTGTTTGTTTAAGAAAAGCTGTACTCTGCAAAGATGTTATTTAAAATTTATTTACTGTTGTGATAGGACACCAAGATATTTGGCCTGTGGAACATCTCCATTCATTTTTAGTTCTCTAAACAGTTCTCAAGACTTCTCAAACCCCTGCAATACACACAGCGTGCATATGAGCAGGGCAGAGGGGAAACCAACAGTTTTAAACACTTCATTTTGGTTTTGAACTTTGAATAAGTTTCGTCCAATACTTTGGAGGGGGGCATTTTATACAACTTTATATAATTGGAACACACAACACATTCTTTCTTCTGAGATAACAAAGGAAAAAGTATCTCTGTATTCTCAGAAACTTTTTTAAAAAAAATATTATGTTGGTTTAGTTAATACTTATAGACACTTTGTTTCCATGATAAGAGTTCTTTTCCAAAGGTCTTCACCTGTGCCACGAAAACAAACTCCACACCCAACCTTCCTTTGTGAAGCCTCAAGCCCAGGGACCACCTTTGTTCACACCTGTAAAGGAGAATTTAAAACAGAGCTAAAATAAAAATCACCCTAATCCAAAAGTCCTAAACGCTTTATAAAGTTTATATCCTAAAACTACTGCAGTAACTTCTATTACGTTGAAACCAGTGCCACAGAACAATAAATAAAATGACAAAACTGAAATCCCATAGCTCCAACATATTATGCCAAGGCCCTAAACCATCACAAAAATATGAACTTGTCACAGAATGCTAGTGGTACCATACTGTAAGTTACACTTTTTACCTTAAGCTGGATCCAGCTTGACCTTTCTCTCGGCTCACACGTTCTCACAGAACTCGTGCTTAGTTGTCAACTGCATTCATTACAGTTTATCCACAGGCAACACAGGTAAAAGAAGTATCGCCATCCTGCGCTGCAAAATATTTTGACAATACACAGTTTTCCAGCAGTTCTCATGTTTTTGTTGCTAGTGAGTATCAAATGTTTCAAGCAACTCCTAGGGATTTTTACAGCCCTGTCTTTTTCAATCACCTGAGGTGAAGGCAAGGTTAACAAGTCCACCGAAACTCCAGTGACCCTGCACAAAGGGACAAGCTGGAATCTCACTAAGCGAATGAAGCACATTTCACCTATCATCTAAGGCCAATAAAAACGGCCCCCTACGTTTGATAAAACCAGGCGCAAGCACATAGAGACAAGCAAGTGCGGGGTTTCACCACCATCAGAACACTAGTGGATCCAATACCTGATGCAGAGAGCAAGCCCTGCCAGGACATATTTGGCACCTCGTTTCAGAAGCCTGCCTAGCAGAAGATGCAGAATATACCTCCGGTTGGCAACACAGACCCTGCCCCACCACTTCACCCAACAACTGGACGTGAGTAACAGCAAAAGCAGGCTCCCGGGAGGCTGCAAGGCTTCTGGCGACACTTCCACTCAGAGCAGCTACAAGCATCTCCAAAAGCAGCCTTCCAGAAAGGGAATCGACCGACCCGGGATTTCTTTGCACAATCAACGCCTCACAGTCCTCCCCCTCTCTGCCCTGAGCCCTCAGCAGCCCCTTCACCCAGAG
>VWZL01001292.1:39467-59043 GCA_013396915.1 Stercorarius parasiticus | reverse complement strand
TCAAGTTTGTGCCTGTTATCTCTTGTCCTCCTCCACCAGCACTAACATTTCAGCTCTCTGCTGACCACTATCTCACCCGCCCAGCAGGCAGCCATGGCAGGTGGCACCCAAACTGTCCCCTCCCAGCTCACTTACTTCCCTCTGGCTTTCTACAGTGTCTCTTCTTATCTCCTACCCGCTTCCAGCACCCAACTCCCATGTCCGTGCTTGCTGCTGCACCCGCACCCTCCCTTCTTATCTGCCCTCCCACAGCCCCCCCGCGACCCTCCATGCCTATCACCCCTGCATGCTGCACACCGGGGCACAAATGAGATGTTATGTGGCTGATTGTCGAAAGGCACCACAGTTAAAAGCATCACACAAGATCTACCTCTTTGGGAAAAGGATAAGCCCCCCAAATAACTGTATCATGCCATTATACTTAAATAAGAAAAAAAGGCACCACAGATTCTTCAGCAGGCCTTGGGACCAATTAATCTGTAATGTTTAAATAAGGGATTATATAGCATTTCTTTTGCTATGTGTTTGTCACTATTACGAAATACGTCTCAAGAAAGCAATGGATGGCAAACTTGAATCTCACTAGGGAGTGTGTGGGGGAAAGGTTTTTGAAGGAAGCATCGATCATCTCTTCTTCTCAGACAACAAAAACTGCTTCACACTTGTGCAGCTTAGAAGGGGAAGAATGATGTGGCTGTGTAACGACAGAGAGTGACTAGCCTTGAATTGAAATGCAGGCAGGCTGATGTTCTTTGGTGGGTGCAGGTCTGGCTTTTCACTGCCGAGCTTCTTGGGGTGGCTGCACACCTGAGGTGGATTGCAGGAGGTGGGAAGATCTGTGCTCTGCTAGAGGTTAAAGTCAGATAAGAGCAAGAGTGGGGCACCGTGCACAGCTGAGAGGTGCCGTGATGCTCAGCTGCCATTTCAGCTTGACTCTCTTGGGACGATAAAGGCACATGCATAACCTCTTCCCTGGCTCTTTCTCCAGGACCGCTGTCCTTGATGCAGTTGTGCCGCCTGTGTATCCGGAAGTGCTTTGGACACAAGCAGCATCAAAAAATAGCTGGACTTCTCCTCCCGGATGAACTGAAACATTTCCTTCTTCACGTTTAAGGCTTTCATTTTCAAAATGATGCCTTTAATAACACAGCAAGGTTTGTTGAGAAAAGACTCTTTTCTCATCAGTCGCGTTGCCAATGCCTGCAATGTTAATTTATGATAGTTGTTGGTTTCTAGTAAAGCCCTGAGTCCAAGAAGCACAGGACTGAATAGCTAGCTCAGTCCTTGCTGTCACCACCCCCAGAAAACTCGTCATTTGGGAAGGAACAATTCTACATGGTTGCATGGTGAAGCTTGGAAATAGGACTTGAGAGCCCCCTAGAAAGTGTAGAAAATGAGCATAGCATTTTCAAATAGATCTCTTGATTCTCTGCATCCTGGTACAGGTTCAGAGGACTCAAGGTTGACAGCCCCTTAAGAAAACACATATCCCAGCCCAGCACTTACAGCACTTCATGTATATATTAAGGATACTAAGGATAGCTACACTTTCTCTGCAAGCAGCGCTCATGTGGCTGTCATCTGTGAGGGCTGTACCCACACCACTGTATGGATAAGGAAAGGGAACCCAACTGAACCTACTTGCGAAGCAAATGAGGCCCTCTGGACGATGTTATTTTCTAAGTATATCACACTTCAGGTAGATGAGCACCAACCATCATCTGTATTTAGGCCAGCATCTGAAACACACGTTTTTGCCATGACAGCAAATATGTCACTGCTACTGGCAGCTCCCTGCAGTGCAATAATAGTGGGGGGAAAGTTTTTAATCATCCATTAAAATCACTCATTCCTGATGCTTTGAGACATAAGGGAGCCACACTTCAGAACTACATATTTTCTCCTTGTAGCATATTATTTTTCAAGGACACAGGCTAACAGGCTATCAGTTGTAGGCATTGAGTGCTCCCCCTTTCTGCCCTGAAAATTAAGTGATATTTCCTAAGCATTTCTCAGCATGCATTAGAAAAACAAGAGCTTCCGTCCCCTTTCCCCACCCAAGAAAAGAGATCATCTTAAGACTGAGATAATTTTTTTCTTGGAGAGGTCTTACCTCATTCATAGAATTTTCCATGGGAGTGGTAATAATAACACCTCTAATGCGGGGTCATAAAATAAACAATGAAAATACTGAAATTAAGGTTCATTCCAAATTGAAAACATAATGGATAATTTCTGCCCCCTACTCAGTTGTGAGCTGCTGGCTCAGCGTGCGTGTCTCTAAAACAAACATGACATTTGTGGTTCTTATTCCACCGGGGTCATAAGAACAAATATTTCCTCCAGCTAAACTTCAACACTGGTGTTTTTGTTTCCCTCCCAGAAACACATCCTGCTGTCACAAACCAAAGTGTGGTTATGACCACTCTGTGCTCTCCTGGGAGCTTCCCTTGGGAATATTGCTGCCTGATACATGTGGCAGCAAGGATGCTGAAGCTCTGGCTCCTCTGCCCGCCGCCCTGTCCCCTCTCCACCTCTGAACCACAGTGCGTCTGCATGACCTGGGAGCAGCAGCCGTCTCTCCTATAGGGCTACCACCACGTCACTCCTGTGTCGGAGGGGCAGACCAAGCACTTCAGTGCTTTTGGAGATACTTTTCTTCTTGAATTCACTGTGAAAACTCCTGCAAGAGTGGGCTTAGTGTGTGAAAACATCATTAGTGTACGACAATATCATTAACACCAGCAATGAGATATGCCAAGTCCTCATCTTGTAAGCAGAGAGACCAGCAGGCTTCAAATCACAAACTTATTTTGATGTTTACTAATGTGCCGGTGTGCACAGTGCAAGCCTTCCTTTCTCATATGGGAAGTTAAAGAGGATGGATCAAATGCTACCTGGATGCTCACATTTGATGTAAATTACAATTCAAATCCTCAGCTGGACAACATGACTGATGGCTATGGATATCCAGTACGATGACTTGATTTTTTTGTGCTGACCAAACAAAGCAAGAGAAGTTCAAGTTCTGTTGGTTTTGTGGGACATTAATTGTACCCTAACAGGACAAAATGACAAACAGAGTTAGAGACATAACTGTCCTTACGATGGAGACACCTAGAAATCTTCACTGATCTGACTCAATCCATCACACATAATTTGAGCCATGTAAAAATTCACTGGCTGGTTTTAGATGGCCTTCTATATTGTTTCCCTCCTGATGGGCATCAAAAATAGACAGCTGTCTTTACACATGGAATAGAAACAGGCATCTTGGATAGGTGAATCCTTCTAATATCAATATCTTGGTTAAGCTGAATCTGCATTGAACAGGCAGGGAACAGACAACTACGCTAGAACTTAACTTTTAAAGATTAAAGTATGAAGAATCACAGCTTTGGTGACACATCTGAAAGCTGAAGATCCAGCTTTTTATATTTTAGATGATGAAGAAACTTTTTTTTACCTACTGGTTTTATTATTTAGTTTTAAACATCTTATTTTGTAATTTCAGCCAATGGGTTTATAGGAGTTTGGCTAATACCAGAAGAAAATTGCCCAGATAAAGTGGTGAGAGTGTTGCTTCTAGATTGCTTTTCTTCTGGAAATTTCACAGTGTGACTGTTTACTTGAATCCCTCTGATCAAGTGTAATTAGGATGAATTCTGTATGCTCAGCTTGTACCATTTCAGTATATTTGCTTATTTATTTTAATATAAAATATGATCAACACTGGTAAATTACAGCTTTATGCATCAACACTTATCCAGTTATAAACTGTAAAAGCTGTACAAGATGCAAACTGAATAAGCTCATTATAGGTGAGGTTTGGACCTTTTTCTATATTTGAAACCATTCCAAATGTAATGCAGGACTTGAAAGTTTTTCAGGAATATATATTATCAGATTCTTTGCTATTATTTTATTAGCAGTATATTGGTAGTCAAGCCACAATTGTATAGGACAATTGCTCAAAAATAAATGGTTTATAATCTTTTTTTTGATTTTCATTAATTTTTTTAATAATAGCACTAATTTTGTGGGTTGTCTGATACTATGGAATTTTGGACTGAACTCTTATTTGTTTGCGATGCTGCCTACAGGTGAGTAGTTTAGAGAATAATGCCTTTAAATAGACCTATAGTAAAGGTAAAGACTAAACTGCAAATACTGTGCAAACCTTGCCTTTTGCTCATGTTTTAAGGTAGAGTTGGACTCTTGTAATTATTTTTCTACTCACTTGAAGGTTAGNCGGAGCCTTCTATTCTCCAGGCTGAACAACCCCAACTCTCTCACCCTTTCTTCATAGGAGAGGCACTCCAGCCCTTTGATCATCTTTGTGGTCCTCTGCTGGACCCATTCCAACAGGTCCATGTCCTTCTTGTGCTGAGGGTTCCAGAGCTGGACACAGTATTCCAGGTGATTTCATGAAGTAGGAAAAGATGTAAATTAAATGGTTGTTTTCTTTTTACTGATTTGCACCAGTTTGTTTCTCCTGTCTCCTCAGCAAGAGGCACACGTAATGATTTGGGTGCTTCTGTGTGTGCCAACACAACAGGAACTCTTTACTGGCAGTGGGCGTGTGGAGATCCCTGTATGGTCAGAAGTGCAAGGGGTGTCCGCCAGCATCCAGCGGGTCTGCTGAAGAGATGTGGGAGGACAGTAATTCCCTCTCCATTAGCTTCATCTCCGGGTGTCTCTGTCTGTAGAGACCAGCTGAAAGAGAGAGGGCAACGCCAGAAAACTGCTTTGCAGGATGTTGTTTCTGCTGGATACAGAGCTGCTTATGAAAACTCTGGAACTAAACAACCAACACCTCAAAAAAAAGACGACAACGGATTTAAGCAAGAAAATACTCTTTTGATTTATTGAAAGATGACTGATCCAACAAATCATTGGAAAATTCTTCTGGCTCTTCTGCACTAGTTCGGTGGGATCAGTCACCTCCCAGGACCTGGTTCTTCATTCTGCAGTCGCGTGCAAAGATCTGCAGCTGCCCCGCCCATTTCTTGCCATTACCTGTTTTTCTCTTAACTGGAAACCACAGACATCCTAGTCTAGTAAATGTAATATACAGCTTTGAAGCATATGCAGAGAATGTCCTTTTGCCTCTCCACTGACACAAATTAATTTCAAGATGACTAAGAAATAAATAAATTTTACTTTACTAGCTTAGCAAAATGGGACAAACCAGCTGCAAAATAGCAGATAGTGGTGCTAGAAGAGAGAAAAAAGAATGTTTGTACCCCTAAACATATGATATACTCAATTCCCCTCAGACTCATGTTTTTGACAGCGACAGGTCCAGGACTTGATGCTCCTAAAGACAATTTTTCTTGCTTAACACATGCACTGTACGTGTCAAAATGGAGACTGCCTTACCCTGCAGTCCCAGCCAGAACCCCGCTGGCTTTGGATAAAAATTCCTGAGAGTTATTTCTCTGCATATCAAGCAATAATTTGTTATTCCTTGATACATTGCTCAGCTCACTACTCCAAGAGATACTGACTTTCATGCACACATTTGATGCAAAAGTGCTCTCTTGGATGCCTCAGGGAGTCCACTTTTCTTTAAAATGACAGCAGTGAACTATTGCTGGGAAGGGAAATGTTTCAAATTCTTGTATCCCCATTCAACACAGTAACCCTTATTCCAGCTCTACCTGAGTGCTGGGGTAGCAGACCTGGACAATACCTGGGCTGGTGTCACCATGCAACAAAGTACTGTTTCTTTTCTATGCCACGTGAAGCCTTTCCTTTCTGAACTACTGCCCTTTGCATTTTTAAAAGGGCTTGAAGCTCATTAATCATCACTGATTCAAGAGACACGGGACTAGATTCATGGCTTTAGTGCCTGTGAAGTAAAATTGAGTTTGTAATCTGTCAGCTGTCTCCCTTCACAAATTAAACTGTGGAGTTTCTGCCGAGTCCGGGGCTTTTGAAATCCCTAGAGCTTTTCTTTCTGTGGTCTGAAAAATACAGCAGTAGCAGTTAAAGCAGCTCTTTGTCTCGTGAAATCACGCTGACTCTGAATCCTGAAGGTTCATATAGATGCTGAAAAGATGTTATGAATACAGCAAGTACAGTGTTGTCTCATTGTCATTGAAACTTTTTATTAAATTATTTTGGGTAGTGGGAATAATGTTGGTTTTGTCTCTGATTAAATAACTGTCCCAAAACAGGAACCATTGCTGTTGCAAGCTTCTGCATGGAACAAAGCTCCCAGCAAGTGCTTTGCTCTCCCCAGTCCTCCCCAAAGGTGCATCACCCCTGTGCATGACTCTCCTTTTGCCCCCTCCCGGTGAGCACCAGGGCTGAGGTCGACAAACTCTTTATCCAACTGTTTATATGAGCCAGCAGTGTGCCCAGGTGGCCAAGAAGGCCAACAGCATCCTGGCCTGTGTCAGGAACAGTGTGGTGAGTAGGACTAGGGAAGTGATCATCCCCCGTAGTCGGCACTGGTGAGGCCCCACCTCAAAAGTACTCTGTCCGGTTTTGGGCCCCTCACCACAAAAAAAGACATTGAGGTGCTGGAGTGGGTCCAGAGAAGGAAAATGAAGCTGGTGAGGGGTCTGGAGAACAAGTCTNAGTTTAGTGATGGTCCTTGCCAGTGTTAGGTTGATGGTTGGACTAGATGATCTGAAAGGTCCCTTCCAACCTAGGCAATTCTATGATTCTATGATTCTATTTTTCCTATAAACTGGTAGATGGCACCTCCGCCTTTCCACGTTTCTTTGATGAGAACTATAAACCTTTCTTTCCATAACAGCTGCACTCATATTCATGGGTTCAGAAGAGGTGATACAGATATTTCTACTCTAGAGCTCAGTGGGTGCAAGGTGGGAGAATACCCTGACTTCCCTGGAGTTCAGTCTACTAATTCATCCCAAGTAAAAGGTAAAGCACTCCTCTGTCCCTGGGAGTACCAACTTATCTTTTTGCTCACTGACCACTGGAGGGGTATGACTTTGCTCACTGCTCCCAGTCATTTTTTAGCCAGACAGACACTCTACCCAAAACCTCTTCCTCATGCAGCAAAGGTAAAGAACTAGCTTTTACTCTCTTTCAAGCTATAATTGCTTTTATTATTTCTGAGTCTAGAAAATAAACAAAACCAGCCCTAAAGAGTTCAATCCAAATGAAGCACAAGAACAGAACAAAACATATGAAAAATATTATCAACTAGTTGGTCTACTGGGACATGTTCTTTAGAGGTGATGGAGGCAAATTTAAATCCCCTCCTAGAATGAAGAAGATTCAATCTCTATCTTTGCTCTCTCTGGTGCTTTGGAGATAGATACTCCTCATTTTTGGTGAATCTAAGCCTCTCTCTCACCCAATTTATCCAGCAAGACTGTCTGACTTGAATTCAGTAATAGTTTCTCACTTGGTATGTAAAAGCATAAGACTGGGTCCTTGGATTAGGGCATCCCTGGGGAGGGACTGTCAACCTTAGGGCCTGAAATGGGGTCCTGGGCCATGGGCAGGGTGGGGGGAGCCCTGGGGGACTGCCAAGGCGCAGTATGGGCTGGTGATGCTCTCAGGGCTTTGACAGCTGGGTAGCCATGTAAATTTTCAACATCCATGGTATCCTACAAGGAGGAGATCTATAGCTCCACCACGTATTTTTTGTACGGCTAATTACCCCCATTTGTTCTGCAAGAATTTCCAGGTAATTTTATCTAAGAAAATGAACAATCGTTCCTTACTCTCTCCTTGGTACTCCCTTGATAATCCTCTATGTCATCCCTCCCTCATAGCCTCTTTTTTCCTCAGGCCAAAGACTCCCTACTTCTTTAGCCACTCCTTGGACAGAAGCTGGGTGACTGAAATATGATTTTATTAGTAAATAACGTATCCTCTCCCCCTAAACAAGAAAAAAAATGGCCAGAGCTATTTAATGCTTCCTGGCTGCTTTCTTTGCGTGCCCTGTAGTGTTTCTCAGATACTTTTCTGTTCCTGGCTCATATAACCAGACAGCTTAATCCAAAAGAAATACCTAGTGAAAACATCCTTTGCTCAGTTCCTGAGGGGGTTTTGCACGTGCTCTCTGCTTTCAGTTATCTCATTCTGTAAAAATGATCTTAATTGTTTTGCATGCTTATCCTGGATTAAAGGGTGACTGCTACGTGCAAAGCTCTGGCAAAGGGCAAAGCACAGAGAGGTCTTTTCCTGAGATATGGAAAAGGCATCCTGTTAAGAGTGATGATTAAAAGCCCCCAAACCCCCAACTCCTATGAAGTGAAAGCCAGAACATTGTAGGAAATGTGGGATAGGAGTAACTGAATAAATTTCTTGCTTGGGAGACTAAGATGGGGATTTGCTGCCTTTCCCCTCCCACGGCGGTTCCCCAGTGCCGGCTGCCTGCTGCCCGAGGCACAGGAGCTCTCCTTGGGCAGGACGACGAGCAGTAGAAAAGAGGCCGAAATGGGGACTGTCAGCCCACTGCCGTTGCCTGCTCCTCTGGACAGTGCTAGCTTTAGCCAGCAGATGGTATTGCTGGCATATGTCTCTGCAGAAAAGTTTTAAGAGAGGAACAATCAGGGGAAAAGACGAGTTTAGAGAGTCACAATGCTAGGAGCAAACACACCCTCAGGCTCACATGGACGAGGGAATCGCCCATCATTGCCACTTCCATACGAAAGCCATGCAACTTGTGCTTTTTACTGTCCTACTGTTGCCCAAACGTTCTGCATCGATTGTCCAAAAGTGGTAATCAGCAGTATGCATACAATGCTCAGGGTTTCTCTTAACTGATGGCTTAACTGTGCTTTATATTTACCTTCCTTTTATGGTGAAGGCTAATATTTTTACCATTCATAGATGCTGTGAAGAAAGCAGTGGGGAACTCCAGAAAAAATGAATGCAAACTCTGTTCCTTGGTCACTGGTTGTCAATGACCTGATAACTAGAAGTGTCCTGCAGCACTCCCAGTCTTAGAAAGGTCTGCCTGTTGACTTAGTTTTTTACATAGCAGTTTGCTTAAGATATTTCCCCCCAACATTCATTAACACTTGACAGAAAAAATGTCAGTTCCAGAAAACGGAACATCCATACCTCCTGAAATTACATGTAATTAACCAATTAGACACTGAAATCTGCCTCAGTATTCAGAAAAAATACTTACTGGAATATAATACCCTTCAGAACCCCTTGTCTCTTCTAAGGAAATAATTACTATTGCCAGCTTCCTAATTTCACAGGCTGGCTGTTACTGCTTTCTAGACAGCGGCTTTAGGTAAGAGTCTTTCCTGTAAATTATTTTGAGCGAGAGTGTTTCTTGGAGCTCCTCGGAGCCTTCTCCTAAAAAAACATGCAGCATGGGACTTTACAAAGCCATTTGGTGTCACAGCCAGGACTTGTCACATCTGTGCTCCATGCTGTGCAGCAACTCTGATTTCTGGGAAATGTCTTATTTCTTTGTCTTCTCTACAGTGTTATGTTTATACTGCTTTCCATGGTCTACAGCACAGCAGATGTATGCATTGCATATGTCGATCTACTTCATGTCTTAGAAATAAATGCCTTCACATACAGACTAGGTGTAAGCTGGGCCTTTTAAATGCTATATATGTTGTGAATTATTATAGCAGATTTTCACATATCCTTCTAGATAAGGTAATTTAGTAAGACATACAAGTGACTGCCTGAAGATGTGCGTTTGCCTTGTGCAGACCGAGGCAGCTACTTTTATAGTGCTCTCATTTCTCTGAATCTTATATAGGAGCTGCCTAAAATATTGCAAATATCAGCGAGAAAAATACTTAGGGGGCAGGAAAGGCATCACAAACCGAGTGTTTGTGCTACTTCTGTGCAGAAAATTGCAGCTAGCTGGCATATATCAGGTGCCCAGGTCCTCCACCAGTTTCTTCTGCGTCCACAAAAGCCATAAAGGAAAGGTGACAGGAGCTCTGTTTTGCTCTCTATCCCCTGTGTGTCTCTGGGCTCACGCTATTAGACATCACCCTTGCAGCCTGAGCCCATGAGAGGGGGACTGCTGTACCTGGCTGGGTGGAAACCACGCACCACAGAGATGGAGGGTTTCTGGTTCATTTAGTAGGGGCCTCATCTCAAGTGATGCATACTTTAACACTAAACTCCAGCTATGGGCATCTTGCGGCAGCTCTTCCCTCATCAGCGCTGTATTTTGTGTGCTGGTTGTTAATATGATGCACGTGGGCTGGGAGGAACAACCTCATTTCATATCACACATCAGCCTTTGAAACTGCTCTGGCTGACAGTAAAAGCACAGTGGTTTAACTACCATTTTCGGCCACCTCAGACTTCTATTAAAGTGCAGATATTCTAATATAACCAGGAGGGGAAAACAAAAAAACCCCAAGATTTCTTGGTGGAATTTTGTACAAATGACTTCTGTTCTCTTTTCTGATCACTTTAAACAATTTTCTCTCTAAGATCCCATTCTTCCTTTCACTAATGCGCTTATTGACTCATATCTATGGAAGCACCTTGCCTCCTGGCTCCTTTTGCGGGCTCATTACATGTATTTATTGCTGTATTTCTCTGAAGCAATTTCATTAAGTTCTGCTTTATGGTTATCCCAGAAACCTACTGTTAGTATACAGTGCCCTTTCATGCTCATAGCAAGTGCAAGTTCATCCTGTCTCTTAAATTTTATTAATCTCTTTCAATCATTTAAAAATGAAAAAATCTCAGTTAAGTTACTGAAGGATTTTGTCTCTTTCCATTAACAGCAAAATAAACCTAATTTCCTGCAGCTTTCTGCTTTATAGCTAAAAGCTTTGGTGTGGATTACTTTTTTGAGAGCTATTATGATTGCCCACAGGCAGAACAAGTTCAGTAGAATATCAGCTGCTGAATCTCCAAAGAAACATTCATTGGGGAAAAACTTGCAGCTCTTTGTTTGCAGCATTTTGTAGTTACTTAAGAGGCATTTCTGTTCCCTTAACCTCATGAAAGGTGACCGTTTGCATTAGTATTTCTAAAGTGCCACATGTATGAGGCATCAATGTGAACGTTATTGAGGGATTTGGAAAGCACTTTTGAAGGAGTCCAAAAGACAGGTTAAAAAAAAAAAAGGCTGAGAATTATACATTGTCTCAAAGCCACTTTTGTATCCAAATCCAGGCAAAAAAACCCCCAACAAAATAGATACCTGTAATTTTTGGTAACTATTGTTCATGCTTCAAATGACATAGTCACACAACTTCCCTTGACATCCAGATCCCCAAAGCTATTTAGATGCCATGGTATGCAAATTTTGCTTGGGCCAGAGTATGAATGAAAGGCCCTATCGACTGACAGGTGGCCAGCCCTTAGTCTAGTGGCATGTTCATTACCTTATGCAGTCCTGCTGCGCTTTCAAACATATCTCAGGAACTGACTGCAAGGAAATCCCCAAATTCCTGTTACTCCACAGTGTAAGCTGTGCACATGTGCCCTTCCTCTCTCCAGGAGTTGCTGGATCCCTTAAAACCAGCTTCTGTGACTACAGGGGACCTCTTTCCCCTGACATGTGGATGACCTGAGGATTTAGGTTCGCATAGATTCACTTCCACTGTGGCATTTCATCCATACGGAAATGCAGTACATGGTGAAACTGGAAATAGGTGGGTGAGCAAGGAAAGGACACTAAGTTGTCATTAAAGGAATCAGAACAATTTGGCTGGCTTGTTTCATGAAGTATTGGGTGTTGTGCTTCTGCCCGCGAAAAGAAGTGAAAACATGACAAAAAATATTGGTAGAGAAATGAAAAAGAAAAAAACACATTTGTCCTACAGCTTTGTTGAGGAGGAAGTATGTCAACGGGATAATAAGCACAATGTAATGAGTCCTCTCGCCCATCCCTTGTTCTCCACCCTGCTTATAAAGGGAAACCCTGAAGGCTTTTCTGGTCATTGGTGCTTTGCACGAGAGCTTTAGTTATTTCTCCAAAATACATATGTTTACCCAGGATATCTAGACTTCAAGACTGGAGTTTGGATTAATGCACTAATGTACAGTTAGCTGTGTTTGGAGAGTGCTTAAGCTACAGCTGCTGCAAAATCAAATTGCCCAATTCCTCAGCAAAAAAATGGACACTGGGAGAACACAGTGGCATTACCTTTGAGATAGGGCTGGTGTCCTGATTTCATCTGGGAAAGAGTTAATTTTTTTTCTAGTGATTGCTGTGAAAGGAATGTTAATAATGCCTATTGTTTTTAGCTGTTACTAATTGATGTTTACACTATTCAAGGACTTTTTGTAGCTTCCCATAGAAGCATAAACAGAACAATGGAATGGCCAATGAAATATTCCATACCATAGACATCAAGGTCAGTATATAAACAGGGGTAACCTGTGGGGTGGGAATCCGCAATCACTGCTCAGGATGGTGCCAACTCACCAGGTGGTGAGAGCGACCCCTGTCATTATTATTATTATTGTTATTATCATTGTTATTGTTCCTTTTCTGTTATTGTTTCTATTAAACTGTCTTTATCTCAACCCATGAGTTGGGTTTTTTCTGCCTTTCCCCTCCTTTTTTTCCTCTCTCCCCACCCTTCTAGGGGGGGTAAAAAGTGTGTGTGTGGGCTCAGCAAGTGGCTGTGTGATTCTAGTAGCCATCTGGGGTTAAACCATGGCAGCTGGCTTCACCTGATCTCCAGCTGCAGTTCAGGATGCTGACTTTGATGTTTAAATCCATGGGTGGTAAGGCCCCAGGTGCAAAGTTCCCTTGGCATGACTGTTTCCACTAGCACCACTTCTTGGCCACCGAGAATGCTGTGAAGCAGGTACTTGCAGAGCTGAAGCCACAGGGCTTTGTCACACAAGTGCGTTACTGGAGGCAAACCACAGTAATACAATAAAAAGAGTATGAGTTAAGGCTGTTCTTCTACATGGATGGTGAACATTTAATGGGGTACCTGTTTAATGAGGAATATTATACAAAAACCTAGAGCATAAACTCTCTCTGCTTTACCACCCAAGTCTTTAACCCAAGGACTCACAGAGCAGAGACCCCAGCTGGAGCTTCTTGTCACTCCTCTAGAGTATAGGTACTAAATTCTCCTATGTGGATTCTCCGATGTCTAATAATGGCTAGGCAGCAGCCTTGTTCAGACATAGATAAGCTACAGCTGTGCTAATGCATATACTGAGGCTGTTTGCTGGGTCTGAGGCCAATAGCAAAGAAAACTGCCAGACCCCTGCCATTAACCGCTCCGTCTCCAAAAGAAAGTAACTGCATCAACAATTAAGACTGGTCCCTCCTGGCCTGCGCTAACTCCCAAACCAACCCCTTTGAGGAACTCTGCATTTCAAAGAGTATAATGGTATGGGAAGAGTTCTGAGTTTGTGATTCTGGGTAGTTCTCTCTATAATACACTGGTAAAGACATAGCTATAGAGCTTCTCTCCTCTGCCTGGACTGCTGTTATCATGATACGTTAAACATGATAGGTTCAAAATTTAATGGGTGAGAGGGATAGGACATACGTGCCCCGTGCTTGCATCTCTTTCAGAAGTCATACACTACATGGACTATGTACATCCTTGGGATTTCTCAGGTACCAAAATAAGGGAAGGCAAGAGATGGGCCAAAGAGAAGGAAAAGGAGAGACTGTGGGCCATTAAACAGGTGTATTGGTGTCCTCCTGCCCTTCTCTGTGAGGGGCTGTGGCAAGCACTCAGGTTAACCCACCCAGCCAGGCAGGCAGGCACTGGGACTATCACCCTCAGTGCTGGCCTTCATCAGGAGAGGACTGAGCTCTAGAAGACATAGCTGGATGAGAGTTTTGGATGTTAGTGGTGGGAAGTCTGCTGTACTTAACCTGAATACTACTGGGAAAGGCAGCACCAATGTTTCATGACCCTCATTCTTTTCTTTGAGTCTATATTTTTTTAACATGCATGAAGCAAAACAAATAATTTGAAATTATTTCTTCTTTTTTCTCCTTTCTAGTGCATTTCTTACTAACCCCTACCAACTAATTATAATCACAAGAATGAAGGCTTCAGGATGAATCCCTAAAAAGCTGGGCAGTGCTAGGAATAATGCTGTCCCTTCAGCCCCAGTTCAGGTTCCTTGGACTGGTGAATCCTGCTAACTGTATGATAGCTGTTTTTCCCTAGACCCTGCACCCTCACTGCAGACATGTGAAATAATGTGTCTCTTTCTCATTGTTCAGCATGTAGGTGCCCTACCTTATTCATTGTAGACTATTCAAACCATGCTCTGATGATAAGGCTATTAATTTCCTCCAGTGCTTTTCTTTGGGGCTGATCACGACCCTGACTGTCTTCTAGACAAGCAATCACAAGCAGACAATGCATTAGTCCATCCATTTTTACAGTTCCCCACCAAGGCGTCCCCTCTGTACAATCAGGGAGCAGAGTCACAGCAAGATCCTAATTTTGGATGCCCATTTGAGGTATCTGGCATCTTTTTTTTTACCCCAGCTATTCAGTATTATGTAGCCCTGTAGATACTTAAGACACAGCTGGTTTTCATTTCTGTGGCAACTGTCAGAAAGTTACTGATAATCAAGCTAGATGTAGAGAAAATGCATGCAGCAGGAATGCTTCTTTTTTAATGCCATGTTTCTGTATCTGGCCTGGCAGTACGTACAGAGAAGTTGACAAGAGCAAAGCAAAACCCACATCTACAGGACAGCCTACAACACCAGGACCTCATCCTTCCCTCAAGAAACGTAGCTTCCAGCTCCTGTGAGAAATAAATCTTACAGGACTAACAGCGTCTCTGAAGTCCAGAGAACCAGAGGGATGAGGAGTGAATGCTGGAGATGGAGCTGCTATTTCTGATAGCAGGAGATGGTGAGCTCCACTCCCAGCCCTGCACGGGCTATTCTCACCACAGCCCCTGGGGTCTCACTAGACCGACATTACTGGTGCTACTTTCTCTTCCTTGTTCTCATCCTTCCCCACCACTGCTTCTTCATATCTTCTTCTGCCACCTCTCTTTTCCCTTTCTTCCTTCTCTTTCCTCTTCCCGTGCTCCTCCCTCTGTTTCTCCCTTCCCCCTGCAATTGGCAGTGACCAGAGAAATGCAAACCCGTTGTGAAATGCAAACCAAAAATCCCAGCAGACTTTATTAGTTTGGCCTCTGTTTCAGGCCACACTATGTTCTCATAGTTGATATGGATTAAGGGTTCTTCCCTGGCAGTCCAGCATGTCCTGAAATCCTTCTATCTTTGACCCCATCACCAAACTCGTCTCTTATTCTCCCTCCCTCCCTCCCTCCTGTCCTCGCACACCTTCCCTGTGTTCAGCTTCCATCTCCATACAGACTCAGTCTTTCTCTCCGTAGACTTTCCATCGCTCTCTGGCACCTCCAAGCTCCCAGATCCAGCCCTGATTTCCCTCCAAGCATCCTCTGATTTATCTTTCCTCGTCTAATCTCTTTCTGCAGTCCTGCTCACTCCTCTACCTCACAAGTCTTGTCCTCATTTAAAAAGGGTGGGTTTCTGTTGTACCATACTTGGGAGCCAGCAGAGAGAGCTCAAAGGAACAGTGCTTGCTGCTCCCTACTCCAATGGCCAGCACACCATGGGCACCAATGTTTAGGAAAAGCAACTGAAAGGAAATTTGTCTTCACCCAAAAGTGGGATTGAGGTTAATAAAGCCCTCACCCTCACTTCTAGCCTTTAATTTCCAGCTGCCAGCAGCTATCTGCAGATGAAGGCATGAAGGCCAAAAGGATGATTGGGAATAGTCCACACAGATTTATGAAGGGGGTCTTGCCTGAGCAACCTGAAACCTTTTATAACAAGATTGCTGACTTGGTGGATGACAGGAGAGCCGTGGGTGGTGTTTATCTCAACTTTAGCAAGGCTTTTGACACTGTCTTCTGTGGCGTCCTCATAGACAAGCTGTAGAATGGGCAGATAAATGGGCAGTGAGGTGGTCTGAAAGATAGCTGAACTGCCGGGCTTGAAGGGTTGCGATCAGCATCATGAAGCCAAGCTTGAGGCTGGTCACTAATGGTGTATACCAGGGACTGATACCAGTATGATCTGGACAACAGGGCAAAATACACACTCAGCAAGTTTGCAAGTGACACAGAACTCTTGCAGGAGAAGGCTCAGGGGGCCATTTAACACCAAGTTAAACATCAGCCAGCAATGTGTTCTTACAGCAAAGAAGGTCAACAGCCACCTCGGCTGCATTAGGCAGAGTGTTGCCAGCAGGTTGAGGGAGGTGGTCCTTCCCCTCTACTCAGTGCTGGTGAGGCCACACCTGGAGTGCTGCGTCCAGCTCTGGGCTCCCCAGTACTACTAAAGTGAGTCAAGCACAGGACCACAAAGATAATTAAGGGACTGGAGTACGTCTCGTACAAGGAGAGGCTGGGAGAGCTGAGTCTGCTTAACCTGGAGAGGAGAAGGCTCAGGGGGATCCTGTCCACGTATATAAATACCTGATGAAGCGGTAATAAAGAAGACAGAGCCAGGCTCTTCTCAGGGGTGCCCAGTAACAGGACAAGAGGCAGTGGGCGCAAACTGAAACACAGGAGACTGCACTTCAATCTTCTTACTGTCGGCGTGACTGAGCACTGGCACAGGTTGCCCAGAGAAGCTGTGGAATCTCTATCCCCGGAGACATTAAAAACTCAACTGGATGTAGTCCTGAGCAACCTGCTCTAGTTGACCCTGCTCTGAGCATGGGCTGGGGCCAGACGATCTCCAGGGGTGCCCTCCAGCCTCAATTATTCTGCGAATTATTCTGCTGGTACAGGTAGCTTCCAGAGGGGAAAGAGCTTGGTTCACAGTCCACAGGTTGCTTACATTTCTCCATACAATCACAACAGCAACATTCAGTTACCTGCATGTCACCTTCATTTCAGACCTGCACTAATTGGAAGCAGATTTATGAGTGCAAGCCTGACCTCTGTTTCTGGCCCTGAAAAGCTTCCTCACAGAAATGGAATGGAATGCTGCTGGGGTTTTTTGGGTGGGGATTCACAACTCTTCCTACAACAGGCAACACCATTCAGCTCCGCCACATGTTTATTTTTTTCCTAGCATTAAAACTAGTACAGGATAACATTTTGCAGGACGGAGAATTGGAGATGTAGTGTGCAAGGCAACAGATTTTAAGGAAACTTTTCTGCCTGCCTGAGAGATTTCTCGTGAAAGCAGACCTCACGTAGCAACAGCAGAGGTAAACTGTTCATCATTGAAGGTTTCATTTGAAAAATATGCTTATATGAGTTTTGTTATTTTGTAAGCATGTAATATGGTATTGTGACTGCTAGTAATAGGCCACAAGCTTTGTAGTGAGTTTGCAAGGCCTCAGGACTGGTGCTTTTCAGGCTTGCTCTTTATGAAGATTTTGTGACCTGCCTGCAGCTTTGTTTGACTTGGTTTAGTTGTAATAGCAATTTTTCTAATTGACTGGGTGTCTGTGGCTAAAGAGTAAAGGTGTAAAAGCATGCTAGCAAATATTAAAATGCCCCCAGGTGGATCCCGGGATGAAGAAGAAGAAGAAGGCGTCAATGTCAACATCATGTTCTTCCCAGAAAAAGCCTTCAAATGCCGATGACTTGCTGTAACAACCTCCTGCTATCACCAGCATGAAACCACCTACATTGGGGCCCAGAGGAGCAGGGAGTGTGTCAGCACCCTCAGAAAGGGTGGAAAATAAGAACTATTCGTGTATCAGTTATGATTGTATTGTTATTCTTTACCTGTAAGAATTGAATCTCGACTAATAATGATTAGTAACAGACTGGAAGACCGTAATAGACTGAAAGACTCACTCTAGGAAGTTGCCAGACTTCTATCAAGGACTTTATCAAATTCAAGTCATTTAACTGGAGAATTACTGACGCTGCATCTATCTTCAAAAAGCAGAAAAATATGATCTGGACAACAGCAGAATTGATATGTCCTTCTTCCCCCAGATTACTGTCCTTGATGTTACCTGAAATTGCATGGGGACATTCTTTAGTGGCTGAGAAGGTAGAACGTAAAAATATATTGGTTGTCTTAGTAGCCCTGCTACCATTCCTTCCTGTCCCTGGCCATAGGGTGACTTGGTTACTGCTGGGAGGTTTGGGGTCTGTAAGCAGTTTGAGATCTGAGTCATTCAATGGGATGAAGACCTTGCTGAGTAATGCCTTCTCTAAAGGGCATCCTTTCTAAGAAAAGGACTGTGATTGTGTATGAAGATGTCCATTCATGCAAGAGAATCTTGCAGAAAGCATCCCCAAAGACAGATTGTGGGCCACATTTGTTCCTCTGCTAAGATAAGAAGCTTTGGAGATGTGATCTGTTGTTTAGGTAAGTGTGATGCATGCAGGTTTTTCAAAAAGGTGGGATGACTTCTTTTCTTTCTTTTCCTGTGGGACATAGATTAGCTAATGCCCACTAAAGCAAAGGCAGAAGGGAGTTTCTCTCCAAAATTTGCACTTGTTAATAGCAGTCCTCAAAGAATCCCTTTGTAATTCATTAGGAAACATTCTAGATACTTGTGGTGTAGGCCTCTCTGGACTGCCTGCACACACTACTGTCTTTAGATTCTCTGCCTTTGTGAAAACAGACCATTATATGTTTCTCAGCCGGTCTGTAATTTACTCTGCCACTAAGCCAATAAACAGGCATAATACTAAAAGGAAAAAAAAAAAGCAAGAGTTTATATATTGAGACTTCAAGGTCAGGCTTTACATTGCAAGATAGGAAACAAAAGGTTGTAGGTTAAACAAATACAAACAGTCAGAACTGTTTATTAGCAACAATGTGTTCTTCCTTTTCTCTTAATTTTCCCTCTTCATTTTCTCTTACCTCATAGTCCCAGGATGCAACCTGTCCAACAGAGCTGGAGTTTTAGTACTAATGGCAAGATCCTTTCTTCTAAATGGTGCCCTCAGTTCTTGTTTTAGGGTTCCCTGCAGGGCAGCCATCTCAGTGTCTTTTCTCTCCTCTCCATGTTATTATTAAGATTTGGAATATGAATGCAAAAGTACTTGATGGCTCTGTCGGGAAGCTTGGGATTTGGGTTCTTCACTCAAAGGTTTTATCACTCTAGTGTGATAAAGTATCACCCCCTGAGAGAGCAGGGAGTATATGGACTGTGAAAATAATATGAAGGCTTTTGCTGCAGGTGGCTATGGGGTGTTACCCCATCCTCTTTAGTCTTGCTGCTGATGCACTCACATCAAATGTCATACAGGCTGTTGATTATAAATATCTTCAGGTAAGCCTACAATTCCGTTATATTACTAGTTTTCTATACAGAATGCAACTGGACCTGGATGGCAGGTTATTAGTTACTCTATCTGAGCATGTCTATAGGAGGGCAAGCATCCGCTGCCCTCCACAACTGTTTCTTGGGATCATGTTTCATGACAACTCATTCGCTTTAATTTTTAGTCTCTGCAACCGAGTTTTTCATCCAAGAAGACAAAGCCCTCAAAATCCCCAGAGCAGTATCCGAGGCCAAAAACTTATAGAATCATAGAATCATAGAATCTTCATGGTTAGAAAGGACCTTTGAGACCATTGAGTCCAACCATACACACAAAAAAACCCCTACAATCTCTGTCACCAGAGCATGCCCTGAAGTGCCAAATCTACACGTTTCTTAAATACCTCTAGGGA
>VWZL01001292.1:0-38846 GCA_013396915.1 Stercorarius parasiticus | reverse complement strand
CTTCTCCAGGAGAATGCTGTGGTGGACGGTGTCAAAGGCCTTACCAAAGTCCAGATAAACAATGTCCACAGCCTTCCCCATGTCCAAAGGGCGGGTCACATGGTCATAGAAGGAGATCAGGTTGGTTAAGCAGGACCTCCCTTTCCTAAACCCATGCTGGCTGTCCCTGATCCCTTGGCTGCCCTGCACTTGCCGTGAGAGCTCACTCAAGATGATCCTCTCCATGACCTTTCCTGGTATCGAGGTCAGGCTGACAGGCCTGTAGTTCCCCGGATCCTCCTTCTGACCCTTCTTGTAGATGGGCGTCACATTAGCCACCCTCCAGTTATCTGGTACCTCTGGTACCTCCAGTCATCTGGTAACTTCTGGGAAAACAGGATTACCTTGGAATATGCTGCAGAGGTGCTCATTCAAGCAGCATTTGCCCTTTCTGATCCCTTGGTCTATCTTTTCGTTCCCAAACTCTACACATGCACCAATGGCCAGGGTGGTGCTCTTGGAGGAAGCACCTGTAGCCCACTGCTGTGACGATAGTTTTTCTTGCAGTCCTGAAAACAAGGAGGACTGCAGTAAATTGCTTTTCTGTACCTTCCAAGTACTTTTCTCAAAACAGAAGCTAGATGAAAACTCTCTGTGTCTAGAAAAAATCCTTTGTGCTGAGACTTTAGAGAAGTTCTGGCAAGCTGGAGCAGCAATGTCAGAAATACAAATTTTAACACTTTTTTACTGTGTAAGTAAGTGACCAAGCCCTGGCACAGGCTGCCCAGAGAGGTTGTGGAGTCCCCACCCTTGGAGGTACTCAGAAGCCTTCTGGCCTTCTGTAAATCTGTACCAATATGTAGTATTAGTGGAAGGTGGGATCACTGTGCAGATGAGCACACTAATCACAAAACTGCTGGCCATTAGGAGGTTGATGATAGTACACTTTCTCCACCTGTGATTGAGTAGAAACTCCAACCTATCAAATGTAGCTGACGCACCTTTTTGAGAAATTCTGCCTTCAAGTGGTTCACCTTTTGTCTTTCATTGTAAAAAGTCCCAGAAAGCTCTAATCCTAAATAGCTTAAAATGTGTCATTATTCAGGGCTTTTCGCTTTGTTTTTGGAGACTGTTCTGTGAGTCAATAGACCTCAGTATAAGGAAATACTGATTCAAACCTTCATATCAAGCCTTCATATCAAGCCTGTTTCCCTTTCACCCCATTAGTCCAGGAACTATGTGTCTGTCCCTTCTTAGATCTCTCACCCTGCACATCAATTGTCATCTGTGAAATCGTAGGGGAAAATATAACCTACATCAAAGAAAACTCCAGCAAAGTTGTGAGACAATGTCCATTGCCAAATGGAAAAAAAGAAACAGGGAGAAAAAAAAAAGAGCCTACTGTGTGGAAAAAGCAATTTCTAGAAAAAAATTATGACTAAAGCTTGCTAATGTATTGAAAGGCAAGACTAATAGTGATTTCAGCTATTGGATGACAAATAAAGTAGTATTTCCCTGGAAGGGTATACTCTGAGGAGCTGAAAGAGGAGCTGAAAATTGACACTGTATATTAATTGTACAGAATGTTTTAAGTCTTAAGAAGAACAACTGTATGCACAAGAATTTGAGTTTTCCAGTGCCAAATAAAGCTGACAAAGTAGGATGAAATGTACAAGCAAAAAGCAGAGCTGTACAAACTTGGGTTATTAACCAATGTCCTAGTAAGACACTGGAACAACCACAGAAAGAACCTGCAAACATCTGTGAAGTGTTTTTTTCTAGTATAAACACAACAAGCTACACGTCTGCGAGGTACATTAGTGGGTCATGGACTGAAAACCACTAAAGCAGTGTTGCCATGGTAAAAGTGTTGTCAAATGTCGTTTCAGGCAACTATGCAAGAACTATCAACTTGGCTCCTTTTCTGTCACATTAAAGCTAGTCTTGAGGGTGGTTTTTAAGCTATATTGAAGAGAATCATGACTGATAACTGATAGTTAACAAATCATTAAGCAAACAGTAGTTTCACAGTCAGCCTCATGTGTCTATTATAGTAAGTGGCACATGCTGGGAGAGTATGTAGCGTCTTGGGCACCCACACTTTCTCAGGTATGTACACAATTATTCTTGACCTTAAAATATAGTAATTAGCAAGGATGAGCGGAGTCTTCACTGGTGAAAATCAGTAGCACTCCGCACCTGCTGAGGTTCAGTCCATCCTCACCGTATTTTCTTTTTTAACCTCTATACCATATGCAAAATTCCAAGAGAAGTGCACGCTAAAAAGGAGAAGAAAAATTATTGCTCTGCAGGGGACACCTACTGGGTGTAGTCTCCCCTAAATGATCCTTCTGCTATGAGGAAGGTTTTTACATACAGGATACGGTGAAGCAGGGATAAAGGATCTTTTGTCCAGCACCCCATTCCCTTGCAGCCATCCCTGATAAAGGTGACCTGGGCTCTCTCTCCCAGCTGAGGGGATTTAAATCCTTCAAATTTATCTCTGGATGCATGACCTAGCCTGTGACAGAGATGAAGAGTGAAGGGAGGAAAGGGAACATGACTGACTTCAAACCTGCTGTCGCAGGGACAAAGGGCTAAATCTGGATGAACTGAAGTGGGATTTCTAGCTATGACATTTGGCTTTTTGGTCAGTGATAAGTGAGCTTTGATAGTAGGAATTTATGTTCTCCTGTTAGGCAGTTCTCAAAATATCATCCAAGTGTTGTCATTCAGCTCTATTTGGAGGGGAGAGCAGCATACTTTTGGGAAAACAGAGGATCCCAGAGACTCCAGCTAGGTTTTGAAGCTGGTCCCGATTATTTTGGCCAATGTTTGGAAGGAAGAATGTGACTTGTAGCAGGTGAATACAAAGAGTCCTGCTTGATAAAGGCACATATTAATATTTTGAATTCTGGAGCATATAAAATATCCTGCTAAGCCTTCTCCTGAAAGTAGGAAAAAAATTCTATTTAGGGAAAAGCACTGATACAGCTCCCAAGGGAAACAGCAATTAATGGAGAAAGAAACTAAAGAGCTGGCCTCACAGCCACACCAAGGAGGTCAATGTCTTCTGAAGCAGCACACAAAACACTGCATTCACGGACAGTCCTACCATGTTCAAAGGGTTTATTCGAAGTGATGCAAGTTAATTAGAGGAAAGTTGAAGGGCTGTCAGATAATGCTAAGCTTCATTAAATATTGGCTCCCTGGCAAAACCTAGGAGAGAGACATGATATGTTTGTTTTAATTACTTTATGCTTTTACTGTGTCTTGGCCACCTTAATATCACCCGCCTACACAGATATAAATAACCAGGCATAAGGCAGAAGACAGTAGGGGAGCCTCACTGTCTTGGCAGGGGTTACGCTAATCCAAGAAAGTAATTACTGAACGTATTTTTGTTTACATCAGATAGACAGGCAACGTAACAACGAAGTACCCCCAGTACCCACGAGGTCTTTCATAGAGTTAGGAAATGAGACAGAGGAGATGTGACAAGCAGAATTAAGTAGAATTAATTTTTCCTCCAACCTGAATAAAATTAACTGATCTTACTTTCATTAGGCTTATTAGAACATTTTCTTTGTTTTGTTTTTGTTTGGTTTGGGTGTTTTTTGTTTTGCTTTTCTCTGTACAAACCATTCTCTGCTCTGTGAATAAAACTTTGGGACTTCAGAGAATCAAACAGGATTTGGATGAAATTTGCAGTACGTGGGCAAATGTGGATGCTGGATGAAGACTAAAGTGGGCAGCAGAAGTGCATGAACTCAGAACAGTCATGGGGTCATAAAACTGTCGTTCAGTGTAGTGGTTTTTAGGACTCTCAGATTCACAAATCCATTCCCATGGCTGTTTCTACAGCATACAGATATGGTAATTAGAAAAAGGAAATAATTTTCAGCAAGCTGCAGTACACTACAGAGAGGCTTACTGAAAAGTATTTAGGGGTCTGCAGATTAAAAAAGGTTTCAAATCATGTTTAGTCCAGGCTAACAAGCAAAGCAAAAGTGCATGAGTGTTTGGGGTCCTTTACACATTTGTGTCTGCAAGAGAGGGCTGATTGACACACATCGTACTCAGCCCTGATGGAGAAATATCCCTTTACTAACATGCTCCTCTGATTTGCAAAGTAAATCTTTGTGGGGTATCATGGATTGTTTTAGAAAGAGAATAATTTTTAAATCTACAAAAGAACATCTATGGTCATTTATCAGTACAGACCATATTGAGCATTTGCTCAACGAGTCCTGCATGAAAAATTTTGACTTGGTTTCACTAAATTGTCCCTTCCAGAGAGATTTGAAATACAAAGGGAAAAAATCAAATGTCAGGGAATCTGCCACATCTCTAGCTGAGTTGTTTCAATGCTTCACTGATGATTAATTGCACTTCAATTTCAAGTTGAATTTGCCTGGCTTCTGCTTTCAGAAGAATGTGTTTTCCCAAGGCCCTCTCCCTCTGCCCTTTCCAGAAACCGTCAATTACTTATTTTAGTAACCAATGCAAAATACTTATTCAAGATGCTGCGATTTGGAGGGGGTGAGGCGCAATCAATACTGCGAGCTTTGTGAGGAAAGTGATCTCTGACCTCAGGGACGGAGCAGCAGATTGCTTCCTCAGCCCTGAACCTTCCCAGGCAAACTACACGACAGCAAAGTTGCAAGTTGCAGCTTTGATATTTTTTTTCCTATTTACAGCTCTGCCCAGCCTTGCCTTTATCAATAAGCAACACTAAGGACTGTGCAAACCCCGTCATTCAGTCAGCATGCAAAAACCTTCTATGACAGATATTTACAAACAGGAGAACAAGGAAAATGACCCCCGCTTTCTGATGATTTCTGTGGAGTCAGTCTAAAGCATATAGCATTTGCCTGCAAACCTCTGGTCATCGCCATCTGATTTTTCTGCCAGGCTACTCTTTCTGTCTCTGTTACTCCTTCTGGTTTTACATGCAGAAAACACCAAGCCTACTGCTTTGAATCAGGAGTCTTGGAGAGAGTTCATCCCTGATAAGCAGCACATACCTGAAGCAGCCTGCCACGTCCCTTTCACTGCGGGGACACGGAGAGAGGCCACAGAGCCCAGGGCATCCCAAGCAGGACTTGCTGTGCCCACCAGCGTGACCCGCTGCTGTGGGGCCAGCCTGCAGCACTGCTGCTCTCCCCAGGCTGCGCGGGGCATCTGGCAGCCAGATACCCTCCAGACAAAGCCAGTGTTTTTTATATAAAAAGTGACTACTCTTCAGTCTCTATTGGGAAAGACCACTGCCTGCATGACCTTAGAGTGACAGGCTTACTCAGACTTCCCCCTCTCTCCCAGGGAAACAGCAAGAGAAGAGGGAGGACATCTGACTCATTCACCCTCCAGGCTAAACAGACAGGAAAGTAGGGAAGCTTCTGGAAAGAGATTATCCCAAGGAAGATTGGATCGTATTGCATATGTACACAAAGTCAAATTGATCCGGGCGATACATTTTGTAATTCACCATTAATTCAATGGCTAGTGTCCATCCACAAGGACAGCAGTTTATCAGGATTACATTACCCTGTGGAACTGGGGGTCAGGGAAAAAGGAGGGTTTATTTTCTGAGGAAAGCCGAAGATCTCTTCATATCCCTAGTCAAAGCACCAAAGGGTCCTTGCATCCAGATTAACACGGCTATGGCAGTGCACACATTTCTGTGGACACAGGGACATTCACACTCCTGCCTGGCGAGGAGCCATCCTCTCCCTGTTCGTGGAGTGACTGGGGCAGCTCTGCCCATGAACATCTTCCCCACCGGTCACGGGATGGGTGGCTCACGTCCAGTGGCTCACAGTGCCATGGAAACACTGTGCACGAGGAGAGCTTGGGACTGAGCTCTCTGCTTTTCATGCCAGCATTAAAAAGAAACAGTGGATTCTGGAGGGACCAGCTCTGCTATGCATCTCCCAGTGGGGCCCTGTGTTTTTTAAGGTACACCAAGGACTGATCTGCAGTCCAACTAGAAACTTTACCCCCACTTCTTCTTGATCTGTGGGTGACATTTTTCACTCTGAGCTACTGCAAGCTTCTCACTTGCCTCATTACACTGTCATCATTATCAATGACAATCTGCCCTTCAATAATCCCCAGTGAAAGTGCACGTATAGCTGCTTGCCTTATTAAGTGGATGAATCCATGTGTGAATTAATTCAGCTGTGTATTAGTTAGAAAAGCTTGGCAGAGAATACCGCACTTGGAGTTGTCTGAATTTCTTTCTCCTTTTTTTTTGGTTTGTTTTGTGATGTCCTTCTCTTCCCTGTCACCAAAGCACACTAGGTGGAACTAGATACACATCGTGTAATTCTTAAAGAATAAAATGTGATTTTTTTCCAGTTTACTAGGTGATGAGTGTCTTGTGATACATGGTATGACACACCAGCCAAGATGGCATTGCCCAGGGATATGTGTAAAACCCCCTTTAGGGGAGTTACCCTTTAAACATAGAACAAACATGGTTTTCCAGAAATTTCAGGCAGATGGAGGGTGGAGTGCGTGTTTGCAGCAAATAAATCATCGGAAGCTTGGGAATCTAGGATAACAACTTCTTTTGTATTTAGTCTTTTTTTTCCTTGGAGTTATGCAATTTATTCAGTCTGTGGTGTCCCTCATGCTTGTTGGCTGGTGAAGATCTTGAAGAAAAATTTTCTTGTTGACCCCTATGTGTGCACATAAAAGAGGTTTAGTGGTATTATGTTGTAAAAAAGAATAATAGTGTAGATTATTTGTTAATCAAGATGAGCCTAACAGGAAAAAATTATTCTACTCATATACTGGAAAACAGAAAAAAATGAACAATACCTTGTGAAGGACCTTGTAACTGTCTCTTGTGTGTCCCTTTTCATGCTTAACCTGAGTTGCCCATGTCTGCCACGGTGGTGGTCACCAGTGAAATCCCCACCGCGGGCTGTTTTGCAGGCACACACACGTCCTTTTTCTGCCGTGTATGTCCTGTTCTAGCACATGCCTGTCTTGGTGCCTGTCTTGGTGCTGGCGAGTGTGCTGCCAGCACTTGGCAGAGGATACAAATATGTCTGAGAAAGATTTTGGCAAGGGTTTTCTGCAGTCTAAGAGCCACCTTGTGTTCAATATGAGAAGAAATTACTGCTGGGCTTTTTTGTTTAAAAGCACTGGATGTCTCTAGGTAGACAGCAGGTAACTTTATCCATGGAAAATTTAGCAGACTCCACCAAGTAGTTAGTGTCTTTTCTCTCTGACACCATACATTTCATAGTCTGCTACGGTGGTTTCTTTGTCTACAGGCACATGAAGCCATATAAAACCTTCAAAAGCACCTGGCGATATTCACTGAATTTGAAACCAAGTTTTCTATTTTTGTGTAGTAATTTTAAGGATGGATTTTTTTTTTTGAACCACTGCACAAAGGATAACCTTTATGTTTGGGGTTTTTTTCATAACTTTGTTTAGATTCAGAAAATTCGTTTTCTGTCTTTTCCTCATCTGTTTAAACAATCACAGCAGGCTAATGCTTTGTGAGCCTGTGTTCATTAGAGATTACATTTTATTAGATAACCTTCAATCAAGTTGCATCCAAGGTCATGGGTGAATGCAGCTTATGTTTCCATCTCAGTTCCCATCTTGTGAAAATACCACCAGTGAAGAAAATGAGAAAATGAGAGTGCCTCAGGGTAGCGTGCTCTGCCACTTAACTTTTTAGATGCCTGACCACCAGAATGGGATCTACTACTCCATAAAGCAGAAAAGTGGAAAAAGGAGTGGTCTCAGAGCAAGATATTCAGGAACTTGTATGTTGAACAATGAGACATTTAATATCTCCACTCAGAAATACAGATAACAGAAACAGGTCTTAAAACCCAACCCACTGTGGGATGTAAGTACCTACCTCTTGGCCACAAGTCCCTGTCTGGCAGTTTCACATTGAACCCCCCACCTCCACTCCTCCCATCTCCCCAAGGACGTGCTTAGCCAAGATTTGCCGTAAGAACTCGGATCATCAAGGCTTAATCTTTTTCTCCAAGTTTAAGGGTATTCATGTTGTTGGTTTAAAGGGTATTCAGCTTATTCAGGGTATTGGGGTTTTTTTATTTTGTTTGTTTGTATTTTGTTGTTGGTTTGGGGGTTTTTTTCTTCCCTCCAACCAGTATCCTAATCATAAGACTACGGGCTATTTTGCAATATCTGAGATGTACTTTGGACATAAGGAGGGGTAGGCCTGTTGAAACTCTTTCATGTTTGGCAAGCCTGAGCAGGTGTAAGATCTAGTAGCTAGACAGCTGGGTTTGGAGGGGGAGGACATAGACTGAGTCAGGAGAACACAGTTCCTGCAGGCTGGCCCTGCCATTTGACTGTCACTGTGCTGTGCTGTGACAACCCTGAGCTGACATGATGTAAGGATATCTGGTGGATTGAGCCCCTCCACCAGCACAAACAGAGAGGTATATCTAGCTTGTGAGTGCCAGGAGGATGAGTGGACCAAGGGCCAGGGGTCTGGACTTTCGAGGCTTGGAAACATTATTTCTACTTGGAATACTTGAATCTAGCTTGGGTTCATATGGATGCTACACTGAATATGTATGTGCGCTTCCAGGCTTTCAGCACCAGATGAGATGGGTTTTAAAGGATCACAACTTCAGACACAGGCAAGATTTAAGTACTAAAAGGCTTTTGTGGCTCTATTCCCAAGTAGTTGGAGTAATTAGCTGCCTATTCTCTAGGGAAAATGAAGAAGAGAAGAGGATATATGTAGAAGGTCAGCAGTTTTCCATTAATCACTCTCTGTATGGTTTGTAAATGGAAGAAAAGCTAAGCACCATCCCCTATCTTAATTTCCCTGAATGCTAATCTCATCTACAGACTCTCTTTGTCTCTACTGCACTCGCAAAGTTTTGCTGGGACCACATCCCAGGGGAAATCCCCTGCATTTTTAAACACAGGTCTCTTATTGCCAAGTGCTTCGAATATACGCATCCTCAACAGACATACGGGACATCATCTAACATAGACACATGGAGCTTCATACATGAGCCATCTAGAGAACACCACCAATACTACAAAAGAAATGTCTGCAGCCACAAGAAAAGTGTGCTCCCTTCTGAGAGGACCTTTACACAGAACAGAACATCATCACCCTGGTGCAGCTGGATTGGCCTTGACCATGTTGCACAATTCCCACTTGTGCAAAAGGAAAAAAGGGGAGGTGAAGCTTGAGATTTGTTCAAACTAATCTTTTACTATTTCCTGTTGGAAATATTCATTTAGCCTGAAAAAAGCAAATACATGATGAGAATTTGGAAATGTTTGTTTCTAATGGTTATAGCTATTGGCCTTCTTTGTTCGGTATATCCTGAGGCCTTAAGATGCTGTAATGTTTCAGAAAAGAATCAGCCAATGCACTTCTCAGTTAAGTTTTTATCAGTGGGTAAGCCAAGTTGTCCTTTCAAAATTGTTTTAATCAAAGTGCCCTAGACTGAACGTTAATATAAATACTCCTGTGCAAGTATAACCATTATTTTAGAAGAGTCTCAAGTAAATGTAATGTATTGCCTTTCCAAATCCTTCCTCAGCCCTTAAGTAAACTCTTCTACATTGTGAATACAGGTAAGTTAGGCATGGGAAAGGCAAAAATAGAAGTAAATTTCCTAAATAAAACGTAAGTAAGAAGTTTGCATTTTTTCAGGTTATTTTAAAGGACTGCTCTGTATTAAAGCACCGGAAAGCATATCAAGGAGATAAATCACACAGCCTGAGTTGATCAAAAAGTGTTTTGATGCAGTAAAAATTCATTACATACTAAAGAACATACATTTTTTATAGGCTTCTGGATTAAGATGGAAGAAAATGCCAGTCGTTGAAGCTGTTATTTAAATGATTTTACTATAATACTCATCTCATTCAAATTTATAGTGTGATTTTCCTTCAGATGTGATAGTGGCTTGCCGATATTTTAACACTATCACTTTTAGATGACTGCATCAAATTGCCATTAATTACATTAAAATGTTACTTCTGTTAAAACGACTTTTTAGAAAGGCTTTATAAGTTTCATGAAAGGTAAAATGCCTCAAGAATTATCGAGACCTCTCTTGGCAACAGCCGAATTCACAGCTGGAAGAAAAGGCTGTAAATGAGTCTAGTTTTACATCCTGTGCGCCTGTGACCACCAATGCTTGAGTAGAGGAAGTTTGCTCTGTCTGTCACCACTGAAGTCCAGGGCATTGATGAGTGCTCTGAAATTACAAGTTGTTCTACGTTGGAGATCACTAGATGTACATGGGAGAGCCGCTGAAGCCTTGAATTCAGAACTGAACTAAACTGCACAGTTCTGCACTAAAATATAGTCCAGATACTGTCAGAGGAGGCTCTCTTCCATCCAAAACTGGAATGATAACCTAAAAAAAAAATATCAGCTTCATCAGCAAAAATGTATTTCCATTAGATAAACAAATATTTTGTGGCAGTTTCAAATTAGTTTAAGTTTAAAGTTATTAATAAATCTGTAGCAACTTAGAAAGGAAAAAAATGTTCAAAACCCAAACGGAGATTCTTATTTTGACAGCTTCAATTCTCCTTTTTCGTTGTTTTCCTATGAAACTAGAAGACGGCAAAAAGTGCCACTTACCTAAGAAACTTTGGTTTCCACAAGTCACAGTGGAAGGTTCAAGCAAGTTTATTGAAACCTCATAGTCTTTCCCATAGATTTCATTACAATGCCTATGTCAGGACATACGTGCAACCAGAATTGTGAGCTGTCTCCTCAAAATTCATTACCAGTGAAGAGCAGAGAGAGATTTCTCCCCCCTGATCTGACACCTGATGTCCCTAGTACCTGAGCTGACCACTGCAGTTTGGTGAGGGATGGGACATAGTGAAAACTTTTGCTCTTTTATCCAAACAGATACTCCCTTTCCCAGGAGCACTGAACCTAAGGCCTTCTAAATAATTTTGAAACACTTAATCACAGAATCATAGGACAGTTTAGGTTAGAAGGGACCTTAAAGATCATCTAGTTCCAATCCACCCTGCCATAGGCAGGTACACCTTCTACTAGATCAGACTGATCAAAGCCCCACCCAGCCTAGTCTTGAACGCTTCCAGGGATGAGGCCTCAACAGCTTCTCTGGGCATCCTGTTCCACTGCCTCACCACCCTCATAGTGAAAAACTTCTTCCTGATATCTAATCTAAATCTACCCTCTTGCAGTTTGAAGCCATTACCCCTCATCCTATCACTACATGCCCTTGTAAAAAGTCCCTCTCCATCTTTCTTGTAGGCTCCCTTCAGATACAGGAAGGCTGCTATAAGGTCTCCCCGGAGTCTTCTGTTCTCTAGACTGAACAACTCCAACTCTCCCAGCCTGTCCTCATAGGAGAGGTGCTCCAGGTTCATGTTCTTGTGTTGAGTGCACCAAAGCTGGGTACAGTACTTCAGGTGGGGCCTCACCAGAGCAGAGGGGCAGAATCACCTCCCTTGTCCTGCCGGCCATGCTTCTTTTGGTGCGGCCCACGATACAGTTGGCTTTCTGGGCTGCTAGTGCATATTGCCAGCTCATGTTGAGCTTCTCATCAACCAATACCCCCAAATCCTTCTCCTCAGGGCTGCTTTCAATCCAGTCTAATCTCAATAAGACTTTTATTACTAGGCCTACTTACTCCAGCAAAGTAAGTGGGCAAGTATTTATTTACAGTTGCACGTTGATTACTCCATTACAGTTGTGAAATAAAGCTGAAGGATATACACAACTTTGCTCTTTCTATTGCTTGGAATTCTCTCCTTTAACATGTTTAATGGAAGGCACATGCCCCTGTTAAGAACCAGTTTCATCAGACACTCCTTTAACTTTTATCCTTTTTGGAGAATGCATTTGTTCAGACAATGACACTACCAGGGGTCGAAGGTTGATCAGAAGTCCATCCTGTGCTGATAATTTTCAAGGGTTACTGAGTCAATGGTGGGTCTTAGTGGTTTTTCTGTAGTACAATTTCACTATGGGAAGCAGCTGAAAAGGATTCTTATAGTATTGTTATATTGTATTCCAGCAACAATTCAGCACAGACAACAGGTGGAATCAAGTTCTGCCTTCTTGGTACTAACGGCTAATATCTGGTCAATAAATTGATGTGACGGGCAAATTGTGACCCGCTCTCTCGCAAGAGTTCTTCACTCTTAATTAAAAGCTAGGGCTGCTACAAATATATGCCAAAGCGATAAGTGTATACCTGCGTGCATGAGTACATGTGTGTGCACGCATCCTCTTCTCATCTTAGCTAAAGCTTATTTTTCAGCTGTCACGAATGTTGGCTTAAAACTACATGAGATGAAAGTGGGAAAGATTTGAGCTATTGTACAATGAAGGGGTGTGATAATTTAATGACCCAGGATCTGCATGAAGCATTATACTGCTAATAAGATAACTTATTGGAAAAATAAGCATGCTCATATTTTATAATTGCTGCACGCTGTTGTTGGAGAATAAATGAGTTTCCTATCCCTCAAGCTCCTTCTCTGATTTCTACTATATAATGTCTTGTTCTCAATATACTCCATTCCTCTTATCACTGTCAGTTAACATGAGGCCCCTCTGGCTTTTCCTGGACTGCTTTCCTAATAGAGTTTTAAAAATCAGTTTATAGCTTTCTGTTCTAATTTTTCTTCACTTCTCTGGTTGTACTTCTTTTCATTCAGCTCTAAGCAGTTTTAGAGCTTGTGTGTTAAAGTAGAAAGTATAACCTTAGAAAGGATTTTTTTAAGCTACTTGGTTGTATTTCCATAATTCAGGTGCTACAACAACATGCAGAAAATATGCAAAAATAATCATGTGCCTAAAGAATGGAAATGAAAACAATTTTAAAAGGAGAAAAGTAGATATATAAAGTCAGGGATATCCAACATTTTGAAGAAATTAAACAGAAGAAAATATATATTTAGCCAGAAATCTCATGTCTCTTACTTAAGTTCAGCAGTTAATATGGATGATGGTATGTGCAGATGAGAACCTCTGCATGAAAACAGGTTCAAGGACCGAGGAATGAAAATGGGTTCTGGTCCTCTCATTATCTCAATCAACAGTGAGAAACATTTTTATAAGGTAATTGGATATGATCAAGCCATTTCATTTTAGTCTAAAAAGGTAAAAACCATTCTTATTGACTATTTCGCATTCAAAACATTTCTTTTAATCTGTTGCCCATAAACAACCCTGTGTCATCATTGTCTGATGCCCCTATAATATATTCATCCTATAATCACCACTTAGTGTAAGTATAGCTAGGTTGATGTATGCTTCCTCTAGAAGGTAAGGAAAACTGTTAAACTACTCATACTCTTATTTATTGACTAATGGGTCTCATGTGCCATTTCCTGCATTATATGAGATAATATTTAACATGAGGTTAAATATTATCACCCGGTCTACTGAAGAAGAGAGGTTACATTTGTTTCCCCTGAGCTCCAGGAGAATGAATCAACAGCTGTAAATTAGGGAATTCACAGTAAAGACTTCAGTCTAAGTCTCCTGCATCTCAGAAATACACTGCTCAGTGGGCTGTAGACTCTGGCCCAGAGACAACAGAGATAGATAGATAGATAGATAGATAGGTAGGTAGGCAGGTAGGCAGGGAAACCTATATAAAGATACAGGTCAAAACCATGGAGAAACCCTATATATATATATGAGATGGTTTTCAGGAGAACGGAGGGTCTGGGGAGGCGGTAAGAGGGCAGAGAAGGGACTAATCATTGTAAGTCTCTTCATGTCCCTATGACACTCCTACCTCTGAAGGTCTTTTTTTTTTTTGGGAACACTTTGTTTTTGCACTATGTTGGCCAACAGAAGCCAACAAATGGAAACTTTTCCTGTACCTGAGGGCTCAGACTTTTTTCTAGAACCAGATTCAGAAATCAGCAACAAATTCGTACACTTGGACAGGAGAGACCTTGCTACTAGAGGACATGGTCACTATGTGACAGGTTATTCCAGACTCCACGTCCATACTGCATCACTCACAGTGTCCCCTCCAGTGTAGGAAGCACAAGGAGTGCTCCCAGACTCCTGAACTAATACTTGGTTTGTCCACTCAGTGGAGCTGCCAAGGCTGGCAACGTGTTGTTATGGCCAGAGTACACTGTCAAGGCAAATCCAAAATGCTTTTATTGGGTTATGAAAATGTTGGTTGACAGTGGGATCTACGATTATGGTGCATAACACAACACAATATGTACAGGCAGAGCTTTTCATGGGTGAAGGAGCTCATTTATATTATGACCTCTGGCTGAATGATTCAGGAGATGGAATTCAGTGACAGGTGAATGTGGCATGTTTATAGAGGAAGGGGTTGCCGTGCCCTGCATATTGCCCTTGATGCTGCAATTCAATACAGTTACACAGATGATGGTCAGGTTTTAGAAGGAAAAGGCAGAGGAGTGTGTGGTAGCCTGGAACTAGCCATGGGCCAGCCTTGCTGCAGTGAAAAGAGAGGAGCAAACCCTGAACTTTGAGAAAAGGGATGGAAATCTTTGCATCTACATGCAACAGGTTTCTACTTCTTCAAATATTACAATCCGAGATAGGAGACAGAGTTCAACTTATCTTTTAATCTGTATTAAGGAACTGTAACTCCTACAAATAAAAACTATTGCTTCTGATTTAATTTCATTTCAGGGCCTGTGGGATTCTTTACCTTTCAGACAAAGTTCAGTTCGGACAAAAGAAACAGAGTGTTTCTCCACCAAAAAGAACTAGAGGTGAGCGCTCTTGCACACAGCGTTTCCATGTATCAGCACGTAGGTCTCCTCTTCATGAAACTACTGAGTGGGACTCTCCTCTTCTCTTATAAACTGGATCTCAACAAGCTTCTCAATGAAAGGTTACTTTCATTTTCTAGCTTTTTTTATAAAAAGGTTAACTTGTTTGCAAAATCAAAATGTTTTCTGACAAGAAACCATTCTGGCAAAATGCTTCACCGAGTTTGCACACCATACACTTCTAGTTTCAAACACAGCCTTTTCTGGAGGCATACACTTTAACAAAAGCAATTCATATTCCTTTTGTTATCAAACAGTAATAGGATTTCTCAAACATCATACTGGAAAAGATTCAGTCATGCATATTTCCATCTACTAGCTTCAGCTTTCAGTGTACTAAGCCTTTTAATCCCCCTCCCTCATTCAATGTCTACACCAACTATGTCACCTGATTCTGCATCTTTATTGGGTTTTACATCACTCACCCATAAATCACTGGTTATTGTTGCACTATTTGGATCTCTGCCCAGGTCCTTCTCAGACCATGGGCATCGTTTAGCCTGAAGGTATACATGTGCTTGGACGAACTCCCTCTAGACATCCACCAGTGTATCCTAAAGACAGGCACACTGGCAGTGAGACGAGGAGGAAGCAGCGATGCAAAAGGAAATCGCTGTTTGCATTTTGGAGATGAAGTTAGTTGTAAATTGTATTGTGTTATAAACTTTCATGGAGAACTCGATCTAGTCTGAAGGGTTTTATCACCACAATTCCAAACAATTTGTTCCATTGACTACATTAAAAGGGCAAAAGGGATTATTATAACTAGTATCATTTCAGGGGTTATTGGAGTACTGCACTACTTCTGTTATCTGCTCCTTGCAGGAGAAATGCTGGTTTGTGGTGGCTGGAGGGAACTTTTTTCCCACAGGTCAGTCCTCAGCAGCACCAACCCTCCACCCCAGCCCTTTGTAGACTGGCAAGAAATGGCCTCCAGCTCCTACCAGGACAGCATCTTTATTTTTATTCACTGCTCACAGGGACACTATGCATTTTGCCTTCATTAGTTTCACAACAGTTCTCACCTCCTCTCAACAACATGGGATGTCTTAATGGTAAAGAAAAAGCCAAGATTTATTTGCAAAAACTGAAAGGCAAACTTTTTGGGGGAAAAAAGGATCGCGTATGAAGGTGATTTTGTGCAAGTTTGAGAATCTTGCCTCAGTGCAAGGTGCTTCACTATCTCTCACTCATGTTTTTTTCAGTACATACGAGCTGTGAAAGTTGGGAGTGAGGGTTTGTAAAATCTCTCCAGCCTTGCAGGTGGCAGCCTGAACCCTTACTCTTTCCCTAACCCATAGCCCTCTGAGTTTGGTTAAAATCTCTAAAGCTCGGTGTCTAGGATAGTTACTTAAATGGGGGAGGAGGATTGGAAGGAACACCTCCAGCAGTGTGGGGGTCAAAAGCAGCTCTCCTGGACATGCCTATAAATGTCTGCCTTCTCCCTTCCTCACCTCCCAGTATTTACTGAGTCCTTTGTCCCAAAGGCAAAAGAAAGAAAAACAGAGGCAGTGTAAGCTGAATAGCAGAAGGTATGTTTTGTCAAAGGAGTGAACTGCAAAACCTGAAAGTCTTGAACTTTTTACCTCTTGCTTCATTGCATCAGACTTGTTTTCACCTTATACAGTTTCTCAGTTCTTTTCTCTGGCTTTGGAGGTAGTGGGGAGTTAAAGGCAAACAGACAGATAGAGGCTGTACATTTTAAATCCACTCTAACATATTTTTCCATCTTTCCCTACTCCAAAGAAAAGGAGAGGGCTTGTGGTTTTTTTTTTCTTTAAGTTGAGATCACCTAAGAAAGTTTTTCTTTCAAAAGTTCATGCAAATTTAGTTCAATTTCAGTAAATCCCTATGCAAATATTCTTTCAGGATGAAAGTCATCCCAATGGACTTAGTTAAGTCACTTTCAAAATGTATTACACTGAACTAAATTAATTCTACTTCAGGTCTGTCAGCACCCAAGGCAATACAGGGTACATCAGGGTATCCAAGCGTACTTGGGTGCTGGAAGATGTGAAAGCATATCAATATGGAATGTCCCAGAGCTTCACTGAGAAACAGTTTCCATTAGCACAGGTGAAGCGCTGTAGGTGTACAGCAGTACTGCTTCTGGTTCGTGAGCCTAGCTGTGGCACACGGCGTGACATCACTTTGGGCAGAGGGACGTGCACCCCCTTAGTTCTGAGAAAGAGTCTCAACTGGTGTTTAATGAAGTTTAGCTCTGCAGTCCTCAAGCTCTGAAGATTTGCTGCTTTGCAGTAATTGCTTCATATCCATAGTGGGGAAAGAGGGCATCACCCCAGTATGAGAATGGCTGATTACACTCAGCCAGATTAAATTCCAATTTAATTTTACACTCACTGCTAATTTGGATCAGCTTTCCCAAGTGTTCCTCAAGCCCACTATGAAAAAAAATTAGTTTTGTGTTCAAAGGAAGCCACTCTGCTTTAGACAAAGTAGCCGATACCTCCATCATATTGATCTTTGTACGAAGTGTGAACGAATCACAGGAAGGAATGAATAGAACAACTCTGTGGGGACAGAGTACAAGTCTGCCCTATAGTGCACCTACTCTGATGAAAAATTAATAAGAAATAACTCTTTGTTCCCACTTTACTTGAATAGGTTTGGAATACGGCAATAACAAAGCCTTTCAGTCAGGCACTGCAAGCATGTGAACATGGCTAGCCTGCCTGACGTCTCTAGCTGGAGCTAGTTAAAAGGCAGACCTTTTGTTGACACTTTGTTCTGAACTGGAAAAAAAAATTATTTTTCTTTAAAGAAATGTTCTTTTAGAAGGATATAGAAGTTAAGTCTGAGAACATGTTTATTTTTGAAACAGTCTTGATCCTAGAACAGCAAATACAAAGTGCCCAGATGTTCGACTACGTGGCAAGGAAACTGGAAGACCAATGACCATTGGGAACCTCAGTGCTCCCAGTCCATCTGCTGGTCCGTAGGTACCTACATCCTGCCTCCCGCTAGATATCTGCCCAGGTGCCAGCTCAACAGGACACAGCCTGAGCGACTCAGGACTGACCATACAGAAGCCCAGACACTCCAGAAACCTTGCTGGGGAGCTGGCAGGAAGGCAGGACATGGCTGTCTCCCACTCTCATGGGAGTTCTTGTAAGTGATGTAACTTTATACTATGAATTTCTGGAAAGCCTCCAGCGTGACTCCCCCAAAGTGGGAGGATGCTGATGCCATGTGTCGTGGTGACCCCTTCTGAGCTCCCTGGTAGTACCTCTGTGAGCAAGAAGTGCTCCCAAGAAGTTTGATGCCTGCACTTGCTTTGCTTTCTGCCTGTTCCAGTGCCAGGAGATGCAGCAAAATGGGACTGATGTTGTGCTCAGGGGAAGACTCCTGGTCTTCCTTTTTGTCAGTGCCTATCTACCTGTAGCTTGAAGCTAGCTCAGTGAAGGATGAGGGACCTCCTTCCTACCCTGTCCATTTACCTTGTTCAGATGGAGGGTTAATCTTGCTCTGGTTCACTACACCAATTGAGGGAAAACCATAAATTTGCTAACCCAGACCCCAGAATGAGGATTCTTCCCTTCCCTCACAGAATTTTCGTATACTTTAAAGAATAAATCAGTCAGACTTTTTATTTGTCTCCTATTTTTCCCATTTCAAAAATTAACTCAGCCTCATAATTCAACAGCAATAAATGCATAAAACCTCCAACATCCTCCAAGGAGCATACGACCTACACACGGCGAGATGTTATTTTCTATTTCCCTTTGCCCAGTGTCCTGTGAAATAGATAGGTTTCATAAAAGGGCCACGAACTGCACTTTTTTTATTAGTCATATGCTACTTATGTTTTCACATAGTGTCCTTACTATTTTTTCGTTCTCAGTTACTCTGACTTTGTATCCCAGATTATGCTAGGTTATTTTTCTCTTTCCTCTAATAGTGTTTGTATTTTTTATCTTCTTCATGTGATATATTTGCTTGTATCCTCAGATTCCACCTCCTTCACCTCCTTACCTCGATATTCTTTGTGCCCTCTATCATCACACGTGTACAACTTCCTCTTCACTCTTTTCCTCCACATTTCTTGATGTTTGCTCTACAAAAAGCCCCACATCACCCCTTGCGTGTTCCTATGGTCTTTGCTGCTCTATCACAGGATCTTCTACCATGACAGCCCCAGAGACACGCCACCTACTGCTCTCCTACTGTGCAGCACCCCCAAGTGATGCAGTAGAAGGCTCCTGTCCCCAGCTGAGTCCGTACAGGCACTCCTTCCCAAGCCATCAGCAGTCAAAAAGTGAAAAAGCGGACTATTTCTTCAGATTCTCTAATTAGTACCTTCAGTCAAGGGCTTACTCTTCACCTGGTGTGCTTGGTAGCCAGTAACACCAGTATGAAAGAAGTTATAAACAGTAGAGAGATTTATGTAAAAACCTTGTTGTGAGATGGTATAGAAGGGAAGATGACAAAATCCCTAATGAGGGTGACTTAATGCATTTGCACTCCTCCTCTTGCGGAGTTCATTCACGCACGCTCCCACACCTCCATCCTCACAAGCATCAAGACGTATGTGTGCATCTATCCTGCACTCAGAGGGCAGAATTCTGGCTGTCAGGTCCTCATAAGCCTGTCTCTGGGGTTCCTCTTGACTGGTGAGAGCAAATGACAGGCAGACCTCTTAAAATGACAGACCTCCTATACCCCCTAGGAAACATCTATTCTCATGGAGCGGTCCAAACCCCAAGCACAGTGCTGGTTTCACGTCTGTAAATGTTAGGCGGAGTTGCTGTCCATTCTCCATTTCTCCTGGTTTGAAAAATATGTCTGTCTTCCTGCCAGGCTAACGGGAAAAAGCATATGTGATACACTACATGTGATCTGTTGCCGTGTTGGTGCCACCCTCCTGTTGTTAGGATGCAGGGTCTGCTGGAGAGTTGGCTGGGCTGGGGTCTTCTCATAATGCAGATCTTCTGGGCTTAGTATAACCACATGTATTTCCATTTTACTGCTGGAAATGGTGTCCTGGAAGCAGTGTGCTGAGCATGGTGTCCTTCATTATTGCTACAGACCTTTTTAAAACTCCTTATTCTGCTGCTTCTTCCACTGCTTAACACAAGGCTTTTCACTCATACTGCATTCATACTCATCTTAATATTTTTGTTACAAACCTCTACAAAGCCACTAATAAAACTGACTAATAGCTCAAGAGAGCAATATACTTCAGAGATAAATTAAGAGAGACGTGGCTTATTATAAAACACGATAGGACAAATCTTTATAAGTATTTAGGAACCTAACTCTGACGTGTTTCTTCAGTATTAGTTAGCTTACTTTCTGGACTGTTTCACCGAGCCAAGCCACTTGCATCATTCTCAGAAGTATAAAGAGGTGGGAGCATAGTACCGCATGAGTGGGCAGTGTTTGACAGGTCTTAGACAGAGAAGCCCAAATAATTTTTCTAGGAACCAAACATTGACTGTGAGGTATTGGACTGGGTAGTAAATGCTATTGACTTCTCGGTATAGTTCATGAATTAATTGAAATATTGTCCTGTTGAAATTGAGGATCTTGCCACCTGGTTTGACAGGAAGAGAATGTACTCCTAACTACTCAGATTTTTGGAGGCTGCTTTCAGTATTGAAAATGCAAAGACATTTTACATCCGTCCTGGCCGTACTCAAAATGTATATGCAATATATACTGATGAATAGATATATCTTTATTATTAGCAATTCCCATGTATTAAAATACTCCATGATTTGCTTTAGTGGAATCTCCGGGACCACAGGGTAGAGCACAGATTGTGAGAGTGCAGAATTTAAAGAATCCTCAGTAAATTTTTCATTATGTGCATGGCCTGAATGCTAAGTGTAGTGACAAATGAACTGTGATTGAATTTCTTAATGAAGAGACAGAGCAATTTTAGAAACACAGAATAGTCTTTCCAGGTTGCTATCAAACCCATTGCACATACAGGTCTCTCAGATTATCTTCTACTTCACGCATCTTAAAAGCATACGAAAATCTGAGAAAAAGGAGCAAACAGCAATAGAAAAAAGAGCAAATAAATTAAGATCTTTCATCATTCATAAGGGTCAAGTCTTAGAAAATTCAAAGACAGAGAGAAGGCGGCAAAACTGCAATCTTCTGCAACACTTTCTCTACTGCAAAGTTGGGTAAAGAAGAAGAAAGAGAAAGCTGAGTTTAGCCCAATGTACTGGTTTTGGCTAGGATAGAGTTAGTTGTCTTAATAGTAGCTTCTATGGTGCTAAGTTTTGGATTCTTGATGAAAACACAGGGATGTTTTAGCTACTGCTGAGCAGTGCTTACACACAGTCAAGGCCTTTTCTGCTCCTCACGCCACCCCACCAGCAAGTAGGCGGGGGGTGCATAAGAGGCTGGAAGGGGACACAGCTGGGATGGCTGACCACAAGTAACCAAAGGGATATCCCATGTCATATGGTGTCATGCTCAGCCATAAAAACTGGGTGAAGAAGGAGGAAGGGAGGATGTTCAGAGTGATGGCATTTTTCTTCCCAAGCAAGCAACCATTAAGCATGATGGCACCTGGCTTTCCTGGAGATGGCTGAACACCTGCCTGCCCATGGGAAGCAGTGAATTAATTCCTTGTTTTGTTTTGCTTCGGTACACAGCTTTTGCTTTACCTATTAAACTGTCTTTATCTCAACCCACAAGTTTTTTCACTCTTATCCTTCTGATTTGTTTCACCATCCCTCTGTAGGGGGAGCAAGCAAATAGCTGCATGGGGCTGAGCTGCCTACCAGGGTTAAACCACGATATCCAAGAAAATAAGAAAACAACTTTCAGCTAATGGACAGGTTAGATAGATAGGATAGGAATAGATTTTGAAGCATAATACATACGTAACTGTTCTTACAGGACACACGATATTTTTTATACAGTTTATTATATTTTGACGTAATGGTGTGACTTATTCCAATGAGGGGAAGCCCACCATCATTTAGGAATGATGGGGACAGAAAACAGCCTGCCCTCATCAAGCTGAAGTGGGCAAGGTGTAGCCAGGACAAAATATAGCTTAACTGCCATGGAGATTGGTCAGCTGCCTGACTGGAACTGGGACTCATTAAATAATACTTTTTTTTTTTTTTTTTCCTTCTTAAGACTGGGGTTAAAATGTCTGCTGTTTTGCGCTAGTACAGCTGTATGGGCTAGAGCACAGGTTGGGAGATCTCAGCCGTTCCTCGCAAATCACAAACCTGCAGATTTCCTCAGGGCTCCCCTCCTTCCCACCTTGTCTCAGTCACCTGGGGAGTCTCAACAGAAGGGTAAGTGGATCTCTGTGTCTTTCCACTTACAGAAAAATGGTAGCTGAGCCATGTGAAGGGAGAGGGGATCGCCAACTAGTACGAGTGAAGAGAGCAGTCTTCCAAACAGCCCCAAAACCAAAAGCCCCAAAGGAAGCTGCAGGCACCGGGCTTCCCTGCAGCTCGGTGGGTGTTGATGCTGAAGGCATTTCATAACGCTTGTGGGCTGTTGGGTTATGTGAAAGCTACTCCGCACATCTGCAGTTCAACATATTTCCCTAACACGGCAGCTGTATGAGCGTTATAATTGCTGCAATTCTTCAGGCTTATGCAGTATTAACACAGTGGTTCTTTTTTCTAAATTAGACAGTCTCAGAGCTTATCTGCCCAGCTAACAGACTACTAAACGATGACATTAACAAACTACCCTCCTTCCACTCCTAGAATCAGCATTATCCACTAATTGCACAATGGCATTTGCACAGCTGCCTTTGGTGTGTGCGTGCCAGGAGGTGCAAAAGCAGATTTCCCGGAGCACCCCGAGGCCCAGGAGGTGGCACTCTTCCATAGCTCTTGTGCACACCTGGTCTGTGCTACCGCTGCTAATACAGCAGTCAGAGTAAATAACTTTCCTTCAGAAGTGACAATTTTCTGGTAAAATGATCAGCAAATGGAATTCTCCGAGTTCAGAAGTCTTAGTGGAAAAATACCAGACAAGTCTAAAGCTTTACCTTCTGAAACCAGCATATGAAAACTTTTCCCCAACTGACTGAATCAATTCCTTTACTAACTACTGGTGTAGAAATAGCTTTTTTTCTTTATTGGCAAATAATTTCCTCAGCTGCTAGTTCCAGTCCAATGGCCAAGGTTGGCTGTTGCAAAAATATTCTTGCAGATAAAGGCAAAAAGTAATACTGGGACTGCCACATAAGACACACTGGGAGTGATAAACAAAAGTAAAAGTATATGTTGTCTGATTCCCCTGTGCACTATTACCAGGGGCTTAGTGGGATTTAACTAGCTAATCCCCATGTTGGTTTTGTTATCGTGCCATTACAGGGAGCGTATTCGGGTAAGGATTCTGTAGTAGAAGATAAGACACTCTCTGAAGGTGAGGAAGAGAGCACAGGAGACAAGCTTCTCTTCACAGGTAAGCGGGGCATTTGTGGACCAGGGGAACAAGTACCTCTGTCTTACTTATCTGTGCTGGTCTGGGGCACGGGCAATGCTGGGCAGAGAGACTCCTGCTGTGGGTTCAGGTAGGGTAACAGAAAATGCTATTTGTTTTCTTTGGTTACTCCACTCAAGGGGTAGATGCTCAGTTTGCCAGCCCAGAGCATCCCTGCCAGCACAAGTCAGGGGCCCGGCTATAGCAGTACACACGTTTCTGTTGGCATATGCCCTCCAGTTTTGGTGCTACGCACTGCAAATCTGTATTGAAAACTTAGGTCTTGCCATGCATGAAGCCTGTCCTGTTGGCCAAAGGCAAGCAAGCATTGCAGCTCGGGAAGGGAGGGCTGGTTATACCACCCCACCTTCGTCTCTGTGAAGAGGGTAGATCCTGTACATATGGTACGAGCATTGGCCTCTGTACTTTCCAAAAGGCTTTTCCCACCTAAACCCATCAACAGCTTGAGCCAAAGCACAGAAAACTGCCAGAACCACATCAGAGGCCCCATCTGAATTCATCATCCAGGGCCTGCATCCTCCCCACATCCCCACCCCTCAAGGCAGCTCACTCAGCTTGTCTGAGAAAGCCCGCCCATCCGATAGTCACAAGCAGCAATCCCAAAATGCACAGCACTACAGAAAAAAGAAAAACAAACCAACTCCCCTCCCAACGCTCGTGTCAATTTGAAAATGAACATCATTCCTCCTTTGCTAATTGCAAATACTGGGCACAGTCTGAATGAAACTATCTGCATCTGTCAATTAATTAGACCATGGTTTTTCAAATGGGGGAAAAATAATCCACTGCGATACAAGTCTTTCCTCTGGGGCAGTTTCCCGTCTTTCGATCTTGTATCCTGTTAAGTGTTATAAAACAGTTAGTTACCGTACTCACTCTCTAGTGTCTGAACATATTAAAATCATCCATTAAAGACAAATGTTAGACCTATTCTTTGCCCCTGCCTGCCCTCAACACAGTCACATGCAGTGTCTGCTGGTGCCTTGTCCTGAAACAGAAGATGGTGGTAACATACAGGAAAATTAATGGTGTGGTACAACCCTAACTTCAGCTGAGTGATATAGCACTAATGAATCAATTATTTGCTTTTTTTTTGCTTTTAATAAACCTCTGGTTTAATGTGAATTTCTGAAGAAAGCTGAAAATTAGAAGATTCTTGAGGACAGATGCGGAATTCCTGGCCTACGTGGATTGATTTTTTCCGATTCAGCAGCGGAGGAGACATAAGCTACCAGGAATACGTTTGCAATACAATTGAACCTCATTGCTGCGCACGTCACATTCAATACTCCATTACAAGAGTGCTTTCTTAGACCTTGCCACGTTTTTCCAAGGCCACAGGAACTGAAACAGTGTTATTTCTCCTGAATTCACGAGTAAAGAAAAGATCACTGTATTTTGCTGTTTTTTCCATGATTTTCTAGTGGACTGACAACCACGTTGTTAACCCAGTGTCAACCATGTCAGCCCATTGTCTACACATTTAAGAATGAGATGTTTAAGCATCAGCAGAGTTGGGCAGAGACCATAACAGGTGAACGAACACATACCTTTGAGCAAGCAATTAGAATATTGTGTAATGTGGGATCCGCAAGAAGGCATGTACTGGACCTTTGAGTCTGGAACCTCTCTTGTTTCTCACTGAAAGTAAGTCTGCCCTTTGGGAGGTAAATTTACAATCCCTCTGTCTGAGCCTGCTTCCATGGCTTGGAATTACCTGAGAAATGTGTTGGGCTGTTCTCCCTGCACAGTCATTGCCAGTACTCTAGTATAAATCATGGGATCCCAAGCTAAAATGGGTTGAGAGTGACCTCTGTAGGCCACCTGGTCCAGTCCTTCACCCAAAGCGGGTCCAGCTAGAGGAGGTTCTTCAGGGACATGCCGGGTTGCATTTTGAGCATCTCCAAGGATGGAAATCCCGTAACATCTCTGGGCTTCTGTTTTGGGTTTTTCCTTTGTTACAAATTGTATCCATCTTCTCTCATCCCATTACTGTTCACCTCTAAGAAGAATTTGACCATCTTCTTTACATCCTCCCATCAGGGAGTTGTAGACAGCTGTGAGATCTCCCCTGAGCTTTTTCTTCTTAAGGCTGAGCAGACCCAGCCTTCTCAGCTTCTTCTGTGTCCATAAACCACATGTATGTTTTGTAAAATTTCATTAACAGTACCTTGCCTCTGCACATACTGGCTTTCTTGTCTCCATTCCTGATTCACTCCCCAAAAGTCCTTACAGAGCACCTTGAGCTGCTAATCACAGGCTGCGAAAAAAATGCTCTTTAAAAAGTAGTTATTGCAATTTGAACACAAATGAAGGCAGCCTGGGAATGGCAATAAGATGGCAGTAATAATGCGATCAGGGAATCCAACCCTGTGTAGCCAAACTCTTAAAAATTTAGTGGAAGTCACTGCAGTTTTGGTATTATTTCTGCTAATAAAGCACCTAATTAAAAAACCATTAAACATGCATCAATTAATAATTTGAGTCCCTTAGATCATTTCTGCTAAAATTAACATTTCAATTGCATCAAGGATCTTTTAATGAACCACCACTAACAAGAATATCTCTCTAATTAACTCAATGTCTTTAAAACAACAAGGCTATTTTGGAGTAGTTTGCTCTTATCCCTGCATCAATTATGCTTGAAACTCTGAGATTTATAAGTTTGGTCATGCCTGTTAGAAAATAATAATAAAAAAAAATTATCAGAGATTAATAGAAAAACTGTATTACAGCTCGCTTGTCTTTAATACTTTTCTGCTGTTTCTGAAACAATATGTGGTATTTGTGGGGAGCAAAGGTTTTGGATAAAAATGAAAGGGATTGAAACTAAGTTTGAAATTCACACTTCGCTGGAAGAACATCCAAGAGGAGGGGTTCGAGGGGCTGGAGACTGGTCAGGGAAGCATCAGAGGTTTTGGGCAGTAAAAGACAAGAGAAAGTGAAAAGTATGTCACTTTTCTCTGAAGGACCACTAGGCATCTTCATTTCCCTCTGCAGTCTTTCTTTGACTCTCAGGCTGTTCATCACAACGTAGATGTCCCAGTATCACGGGGTTTTGTCTAGATACAAAGACCTTGAGTCAGAGAAGCATCCTCATGCAAGCACAGTGCTTCAACACACGTTTGCTCCCTTCTCAAGGCAGTAGGGTGGCTGCATTGCTCTTAGCAACAGGGTTTGGGACCCTCTTCTGCTGCTCACCCTTTCCCTCCACATCAGGGATGAGCAGGCAGCACCTTCGCCTGAGGTGAGAGTGCCTGCGGGCAACCTGTGGCCAGTCCATCTTGGTGTGCTGAGTAACTTCCAAGTTGACAGTATGCTAACAAGCTGGTGTGCTGCGGGGTCTGCAGGGCCTGGTGCATCCCCCATCTGCTTCTTCAGTTTAGATGGAAGGGAAATCTGACCATAACAGCAGTCTTGAGACCCATCTTGGAAAACCTTCAGTCTAGGACTGAGACTTCAGGCATGGTCCATTTCCTTTCTGGAACAGAGCTGGACCTTAGTTTGTCTCCAGGTGTGCTTCTAGACTAAGACTAATCCACCAGGTTGATGATTATGAGGTTTTTAAAGCTTAGAGGTTTGTCTGAAGAAGTAGTCAATGTTCAGTCAAACAAAGAAGCGCAAGCTGGCTTGGAGATTTGTTTTCCCATCACTACTTATTTTGAATTGAGTGGTAGGAGCTTTCTATGAAATGAAAGGGCTGTTAACAATCCTCAGCACCTTGCTCAAGTTCCCTGTCAGGGCGTCACCATTTTCAGCTTAACAGCTTGATGCTTTGATATTGAAAATACATAATTTCAGGGTTTTATACCCTGAAAGACATTTAGTCATCTAAACAGAAGTTTACATAAACCCTGTTGATCACTTAAGCCCTAGTTTAAGCATAATTAATAATACCTTGAAATGATATGTACTTTCTTTGATATCCTCTCTTTCACAGATAGGGTTTAGCTGACTCTGTGGCACCACTGGGTCTCTTGATTATGAAAGCCGGGAAGATTAATAACCGCTTTCCCCACTAGCTCACACAGCTGGACCCCTTCACAGCAGAAAGAAGCCAGAAATGAAGACAGTCTAATAAAAATTCCTACATGCACTTCTTGAATATTGCATGCATTACAGCTAGATGAAGCCTATTTCCATACAATCACCTAGTTCTTTTCAACTTTCTTTTCAAAATCACTACAACTTATTCTTTCGTAATTCAAGGCCTGCCTATGAGCCGTCTTCCGAAAAATGTTCATACATTATCCAAAGACCTCTAAAGGCCTGCATTTAGAAAAAAAACCCAAATTCATAGCTTCATTTATCTCAGAATTTTTATCACTGCTTGGAGAGTAAGATTTTAAGGACAGAAGCTTTACATTTGAAGGACATTTTCTGAAAGCCTATCAAATGTACATAATAAAGGTGCCTCTTTTATAATTTCCTTTGTAAGTCCCAATGGGGCTTACACACTAAACATGGAGTAGGCGACATTTTTCACATAGTTAAAATCTATTTGTAAACAAATGCATCAAAATATTGGACCAGCTGACATATATGTAATGAAAAGGAGAAACAGAAAACATCCCGGCAAGGTAAGGAGCATGGTTGAAAGCAGAAAAAAAAAGTTATCTATTCCCAGTTCCCACACAGTGTACTCTAGTGCACCCCTTCCCCACCTCCCCCTTCCCATTTACTTTGATAACTTTTGCCTTTTCACAGGGAAGCAAATCAAAGCAACAGTGAAAAACATAGCACAAAGAAACAGGCAACTAACAAAATGCCTGGAATGCTTTGGGAAAACTCTTCCCATTTCTGCCAGTTCCCGTATCAGTGTGAGCTGCCCTGATGGCTGCTTCTGCTCTGGTGCTAAGCTTAAACAGAGAATATATGCTTGAAAACTGAGAGCATGCCCACTCCTCAAAGTCAGGCTGCCTGGGCTCAGGTCCCTGAGGGTTAGACACCCCAAGCTGTCATTGATGTTTCGGGTCAACCGTAACTCCTTTACCACTACTCAGAAAGCTGCTGGCAAGAACCACCGCTACCCACAGAACACAACTGTGCTCGCCTTGCTCTACCACATCTTATTTTATACGCAGTCAAAGACAGTTTGAGCAAGCAGCAAAGTTCCCGTTGCTTGATAATGGAGGTGTTCACAGACAGTACTGTAAATAGCTGTAACTGTAGTGGAAAAGTTGTTGACTAACCATGGAGTGGAGTACTGACAAGGAATGGTGTAACTTACCTGTAAAATGCAATACGATCACCTGCAAACAGTGTATTTTAATGATTACCACCCATCAGCAGAACTATTGTAATCGCTCCCAGGCTTGCTTTTAATCCACTTTGATTGACTGAAAAAAATGCAATTGCTTAGCCCGCTTTTATAGAAATATAAGCCAGTGGTTTTTTCTCCTCCAGAAGTGGAGGCCCAACACTCACACATGTTTGGTAATGGCAAAGTTGCCACAGAGTTTAAAGGGACCTTGGTAGCCATCCTTAAAAACCATCCGGGGCAGTATGGGCTTTCTGTAACACGGGGGTAATGGTTTCAAACTGAAAGAGGGTAGATTTAGATTGGGTATTATGATATGTGTATCTACACAAACAGGTAAGCTCAATTTTACACTGTCACTGACTAAGAGTGTAAGACTAAGCANGTTGGACTCAATGATCTTAAAGGTCTTTTCCAATCTAAATGATTCTATGATTCTATATATACGGACAGATACATTCCTTCGTTTATTTTTCCTTTTTTCATGCATCACACAATTTCTTCTTCAGCAAGAATTTTATGGAGAAGTAGGCAGAAAAAGACAGAGCCTCTCTTTTCCACAGACTGAGAGATATATAAGGATATATGTAGATTTAGATTTTTTTTTACAGAGCAGCTTTCTATGGAGGCAATGATGATCTACATATGTTCTTTCACTTCTAGTTGTGGCAAACCTGACCTTTTTCCTTAATTCAATGTATGAAGCATCAGTTGTTTTAATTCTGCTTCAAACACCAGCTCTAAGTCAAAAGTTTCTATACGAACAATGGACTGAACCTTGCACTGAGAAAGCAGAAGACAAAAGAAACTAAGTGCAAGCACTAATGAACGAATCAGTCAGTGGAGAGCACATACACCAAGGGGGGAGGGCATCTACTAATTAGAATGAGATACAAACAACTGATAGTAGGCTCTTCTTTTGTCTCTTGCATGTATTTTCTGCAGGCCCTTTCATAAATTACATTATTAGTACAATACAATGAATACCCTCGGTGTTTCTTCTGTCCAGGTCCTGTTGTGACTTCCCCCTTGCTCTGAAGCTGCAGGCTGCCAGACGCGACTGTGCCCCTGTATGTGGACGTGCAGAGCCCTTTGCCTGAAGAGCTCAGTTTCTCATTTTTTTACAACAAACAAGATCAAGAATAGGCCTTTTTGGAAAGTGTTTTAGATTCTCTGTTCATGTGACTGGAAACTTGAAAAACTTTTTATATTACTTATATGTTTTAGTTTTCTAAACACATATCCTGCTCTGGTTTACAGTGTGAAATCTAAGTGAGTGCAATAAATTGCATGAAATTTCTTGTTAGTCTGTGAAGAACAATGATTTGACATTACTTAGTTTTTTTATAATCCCTCAAATTTCAAAGGCTTTGCAATCCAGTATATAAATGCTGGTGCAAGGAATCTGATATCTTTATTTTTCACCTCTTCTTCCTTTTTCCCTTTTAACACTGTAAATGAAATAGGACTCTAGAAGAGTTACTAAAGATAGCTAGATGCAAACCTGAGAGTCAGGGAAATACTTCATTGATTTACCTGTGAATAGGAGAATCCTGCAAACATATTGCCATTCTCTTCACATGAATTTAATCAAAACAGAAACTTCAGGATTTGCTGTAAAATATTTGCACTGGAAGACTCCTTTCCAGCAGTTGAAAGCTCCTTCATATGCTTGCAACAGCTGCAAGGCAGGTTTGCTAAATCTATTCAGGCTGTAAAAAGTAGAAGACTTTAGGAAATGCTGGAAGGCAGAGTCCAGCCAGCTTCCCGTGCCTGTTGGACTTTTGGGAAGGGAGACGAAAATAAGAGTTTACCCCCTTGAAAACTGGAGGGTTTTCAAGGGTGAGGTGGGGGAGCTGCACAAGAGAGGATGGTCTCTGTGTCTCCACAGCCTGTGCAGATTGTGAATTTGGTGTTGTTTGTGTTTGAAGCAGCATGTAGGGAGAACGGCCTGGGAGGTTCCCGCTGTGCCAGTGGATCTAAGGCAAGGAGTCCTCTGTGAACTGGGGAGATGGAGCAGCTCAACACAACAACAGACTGAAGCCTGGCTAGCATGCTTGACGTGCCTGGTAGCACACCGTAAACTGCACTAGAATCATGTTCAGGGTATAAACCAGAAGATTTTCCACTCTGATTTAAACACTGATTTTGAACCCTAATTATGAGAGAAGGAGCCGTTTTTTAAACCCAGCGAGCTCTTGTACATGCGGAAATGCAATAAGTCACTTTGTTCTCACCTGGCCTTTCTTCTTAAGCACACCAGATTAGCATGTATTTTCTAATCGATGTAGGTGTGTACTTACACTTTCCAATGGGAGACAGTCTTCATTTGCTGTGACAGAGAAAAGGCTGAAAAAATGAGCAAGTAAACTGTATTTTTCAGACAAGCAGTGCTGACACTTCCTTTGTGTTCAGAAACCACAAGCTCAGCTGGGCTTTTTTGATGGTTTTGAGCCATGGGGTTTCTCTTGAGCAATTTTTTGAAACTTTTCTCCTTAGTCACAAGAGAGAAGCAACTTGCCCTTTCAAACAAACGTGTCTCGTTTAAGAATTGGACTTTAAGAAACAAACCAGGTGTCATAATATTGTGAGGCATGTGACTTAGTAGCTGGAGCTGCAACTCTACTTGTAGCAGAGAAGCTTGCAGGAGTGGACAAGAACTGATAAATGCTAGTTCTTACTGCTGGGAAGTGTGAGCGCCCATTAGTCTTAAAGACCATGTTGATAGAGCACAGCTTCACACAGCATAGAGGTAGCTCAGCCAGCTTTGCATGAACTAGTCTGGCTACCAGGAGAAGGAGAGCCATGGGGTAATCACAGTGTCTCTGTGGTGTGAAAACCAGTAAGTTAACCTAGGAAGAATACCACATCACAAGGGCTTCTTCCAGGGTCCAGGCTACTTCCAATCTGGCTGGGTATCGGCACATGGACTGTACAGCCTTTCCCATTCTCCTGGAGACCAGAAAACATACATATAAGAAGAGCAACTATTCACTACCCAGCCTTCCCCCTCTGTGGGTGTCGATGGAGAAAAGCCAATAGTGGGATACACTTCAGTTCTTGATCCTACTGCTCTGGATGCCTGGCTGGGAGTCCTTGAAATGGAGACACACCATTTTGGGTGCTGTCAAAACACCGCCGTAAGTATGAGTGGCGTGTGAGAGTTGAGGTTTTCTGTTACATGCTTCCCACCTCAGAGAGAGGCATAGGGCTCAGGAGCTCTGGAAATCATTCCAGCTCCAGGACTGGTTTTGGTGGCAACTTTCATTCTAACTGCATATCACCTTGCTAGATGGAAAAATTATATCACTGCAATTCTTTATTAAGCAGACATGAATTGTAATATAGCCGGGTCTCAGGAACAGATAAACGTTTAAAAAATGGCATAATTCTGTTAATAGTTCTTTGAAGATCCCTTTTTCAGTTCGTGGAGAATGTGGTAATTAGGTTTGGAGTTGTTAAGAAAAAAAGAGACACAGGAACTTTTCAGCCGTTATCGTCAAGTAATTACTGAAGGTTCATTACTTACCGGAGCTATGCTTCCTGTAATACAAATTTGAGCAAGCAGTGAACATTTTGAGCAGACTCTGGATGACCCTGCATTACCTGCGGCTGGGGAGAAAAGGAGGGGAAGAGGCAGTTTTGGCTTTTCTAGACTACTTACTCTGCTGATAGGCTTTTCCCTTATGGTGCTCAAAGACTGGGATGATGAAATGCCTTCAGTTCCGGCACATCCTTCAAGGTGCTTTTAAAACTTAGAAACAACTATTAGGACTTCAGCTATAGCTTAGAAAATATTTCAACGTAATATTTGGAGGGGGAATATGGTTATTGATGTAAAATTATAAATTCTTTCAAAATCCTTCCCAAAATTATTTCCTTTTGGGGAATTTAATCATGCAGATGTTATATTGAACGTCAGTTACTTTAAACTGTTTTTAACGTATAGTATAAGATTGAAGCAGGTCACTGCACGCTTGCATTTCGGTGATTTTATGGATGCCTATTACCTTGTTTATCTTGCTTGCATTTGGTACTCCTTCCAGGCATGAGGTGATGGCCTGTGCTCTTCTTGTTTTAAACAAATCTTTTTTGACTTTTATAGAACTATATGGACTGAGGTTGTTCAAAATATTTCAATACATTTTTTCTGTAAACTCAGCCTTTCTCCCCTGCAAACAAAACCCCTTAATTAGGAATTACTGATACCAAAACACTCTCTTTCAGCATTTTCAAAAGGAACCCTTTTCATTTTTCCCTCTAAAATGTGATTCAGTTTTAGTAAACTTTAGTAAAGAAAAATCCTCAAGTTAAAACTCTTCAAATAAAATAAAAAGATGTTAAGAACAAATATTGTACAACACCAAATACTGTGCCTTTAACTCTTCCTTTCATTTAGGATTATTGAAATAATTTGCTGAGCAAAAGCTTTATTTTTACCATGAATTCTGACCAGGCAGGAAATAAATATTTCAAAAGCCAACAAAAATAAACAAAACCAGTTGTTTGTATGATTGTAGTTAAAACATATGACAGAATGCAGTAGGCAGATTGACTGTGTCTATGGGAAGAACAGAAATTAAGAGTGGTGATTCCTTACAACTTTAAACGATCAGAGAAATAGAGCTTTCTTTTTCACACCAAAAAAATATTTTTCCTAATAGCGTAAACTGTTTAGAGACTCCTCTCTTGTATTTCACTAGGTTTGGTGGCATTTTTTCCTATGTAATCTAGAGTTTAAAGTCAAAACCTTAACCTTAGAGAAGTTAGTATTTTTTAGCCCGATTGATGGCTTGCTCTTGTCCTTTGGCTGTGTGGATGTGAGCATCCTCAACAGTCCCTCTCTAAATCATTCAGGAAGTGTATTAGCAACACCTTCTTCTTTCCAAGCTGGATGCTCCTACAAGGGGTCCAGAGTTGACCCAGAGCCTGCCAGCAGCTGGCTTCCAGCCTGCAATAAGCCTGTTTCTTAGCGCCCTACATCAGGAGCCACAAAGCTGCCAGGATGGACTTTGGGGGCTTCCTCCAGCAGGAAGGAAATCTCATCATCTAAAACCAGAAATAATTTGGAAACAGAGAGGGATATCAGTCTTTCGACAGCTTATATGACAGCCATGCCACAGCTACAGAAGAGTGCACACATGATGTCCCTGCTTAAATGCCAATGAGGAGAAAATCCGTTTGTTTCACAAGATTAAGTGGAAACGTCAGTCTGATTGACTGATGTTTTTAAAGGAGAGACTCAGTATCTGGTAGAAGGACCTAAATTGGCTTTTACGCTTCATTTGTTCCCATCCTTTGGACAGCAGCATGTCTGTGAGGTCAAGGAGCTTTCCTCCCCTCTGCTCCTCGGTGCAGCTGTGACGACTCTCTGAAAGACTGCCACCTTGCCATTAATGCTCTGGGGGAAAATTATCCCTAATATTAAGCTCACTGGCTTCATGAACTTACGTGTAGGATGAATTTGACTAATAGTTTCCATGTGAAGGATTATCAGAAGACCTGCTGGCCTCATGTATTTTATAGACACACATTTTATACAGCTAGTGAACTGCGCTTGGGTCTCAGCTGTGCCCAAAGCAACCAACAGGTTGCCCTGGACTAAATGCTGTAAAAAGCCCTCAGTGTGAAATTGTCTCACTTTCTTCCCTTTATATACAAAGCTGGTGGGTAGAGCATATAAATCTAATTGAAAAATGGCTGATCTGCTTTTTGATTTATTGCCTTACCGTCACTGCAAATCTATTCAATAATCCATTACAAAACAAAGTCTCTTATTTTTCTGCAGTGACAGTATATAATGCACATCTGTTATCAAATTAAATGGAGGAACCAAAAGGAATTCTTGACCAATTTATTAGATGGCTTTTGCTGTTCTTTTTTTATGGTCTGGTCAATTTTCAACCTGCTTAGACAAATCAATCTATGCACAACTACGGCACACACCCCAAGCAATAACTTTCAGTAATGTGTATGCATGTCAGTTTTGGGTGAGAGGACTTGAGTGATAGCAAAACCATGGATGCAGAAGATGAGATTTTTCTGACTAAAAATACATCTCATGTTGCTTTGGGATTCTGTAACACATTTAATCTTTCACATAGATGCAAGATTTCCATCTTTCAAGGGTTTTTTTCAATTGAGATTGTTGATTTAAGAGTGACAGATAGACATATAGAGTATAATGACGTGACACTGCCATCTACTAGGTAAAATGCTGAAACACCAGAGACATTTATATCTCAGAAAAAAATCTGCATACTTGACCTCTAAGATAGTTTCCTTAGTTCGTGCCAAGCTTTCATTTTTACCTAACTGCTGAGCTTAGCAGAAAACATCACTGATCACATGAAAAGGTCAAAGTAAAGCTGTTATGTTCAGTTTAGTTGAAAGCATTGATATTTCCCTTGCACAAAAATATATTTTATGATGTGTCCCCCTAATCCATAGTGCCACTGCAAATACACATACACAAGTACATTTTTCCTTTATCATGGAAATGGATTGTAAATAAACCCATTCTGGTATGGTAAACTATATGAGTTGCACTTATTTGTTGTTTAATATATTCTACTTGCATCCAGATATTTACTGTTTGGAGCTAGCTGTGGTAGCTGAATTTTTAAAATTTAATACAAGTGGCCAAGTGTAATAAAGGTTCTGTCTGGAAAGTGATGCTTCACCTTTACATGTATTCCCACAGAACAGCCAGCAAAGACAGACACCACCTCTACTGCCGCATAACAAATGCTTCGCAGGTCTGACGATACTTCTGATGAGACCACCTCTGAAGCTACCGCTCTGCAGGAGTAAGTGCCCATTATCTGACACACCAAATTAATGCTTTACATTTATAGGCTGACCCCGTGTGTTGAGGAGCATTGTATAATGCATGATGCTGCATAATTGAAGCAGGAAAACTGGAGCACAAAGTATGGACAAGAACAAGTCAATGGCAAAGGGAAAGAGCTCCTCCAGTCTCGCTTATATCTCCTTTCTTATAGATGTGAGCTCAATTAACGTAGTAATTCAAAAGCCTTGTAAAACTGCTCAGTGCATGGTACCAATGTGGCAGTGACTACGCATTGTTATGTACAAAGTTATGGCCTTGCCATAAAGCTGTATGGATCCCTAGGTGATTTTTAGCCTCACAGTATCTCTAGCATTGTAAAAAGGTGTCCAGGTTTGCAATAGCAGCCTAGCCATGCTTTTTCTTATTCAGGCCTCTCTTAGACAAAGTATTGAGGAGCTATGGAGCAGGTCATGCAGACATGTAATCACAAGAGTTACCTCAGTCTTCTCATAGTGATGTGGGTACGTGTGTTTTTAAATAGCTGACACAGCAAGCTTCACGGATGTTACTTTCTAGCTAAGAAAGAAAGGACATTAGCCCATCTGCTCAGCACCTGACTTTCTAGGCAGCTACAGGCTGATAAACTGATAATTCAGGACTAATATGTATTAGTCCATAGGACATGTTATTTCATCAGGAATTAACTTGTGGGTGCTTTCCATAGCACAGATATGAAAATAGACTCTTGTGACTATCATTTTATCTGTATAGATATCATTTAGGGATGGATGAAAACCAGACAGTCATGTAGCCTGCTGTGTTCTTTGGTAACTTTAAAAGTCTAAATTTAGTCTAAATTTTCTGTCACTCTACTGAACCAAAATTGTATCAAAATACCACTTGTCATCTTACTGAACTTTTGGCCAGAGGCTCAATAGGGTTGAATGGGACTGTAAGTCTCCCTCTTCCCACCCCTTCAGGTGGTCCTGAGTTCCCCAGATGCACTGATCAGACCAAGAGGGCAGGTTGTGTCCTTGTAGTACTTCCTCCTGTGGTAGACACCTCAGCACGAGGAGACACGGGGACAATAACCTCACATCAGTGAGCTCACCTAGAGAACTACTAGTCAGGTAGAAGAGAAAAAGTGCAGCTCTTTGGTGTCCTTCTGTCTGCCCAGTTGTGGGGAAGGAACTGCTGGAGCAGGGAAGCTGTGCAGGCATCTGTGCCTCGGCCCCACCGGCACAGGGAAGGGATGGATCAGGGCAGGGATGCAGGATGGTGCAGGACAGGGCTAAACTCTGCGAAGAGGGCCAGAGAGGACTACAAGATTCATATTGCATCTTCCAGGATAACTGTGGCTCCTGACCACTTTGGTATCCAGTGACATCACCAAGGTTTAGGAAAGGGGTACTGCCGTGGCATTGGCATCATGCTTATCACTGGTCCCACTAAAGTCACTGGAGAGAAACAAGGAGTCTCAAAGCTGGCTGATGCAAAGCCAGACTGGGGATTTGCCGTGTCTGATACTGTGGCCAGCTCCCCTCTTACTCAGAGCTTGCTTTCAGAGCCTGCTACTAAGTAGTTTTGAGATGAAAGCACAGCTTATGTTGGTGTTATGAAGAGCACACCATGGGGACTGGTAAAAGCGCCCCTAACTCGCCTGCTTTCCAAGACTCGCATCCTAGTTGGGTGTATGCTTCCAAGTCTTCCTTACCATACTATGCCATGCTCCTAATGGCTAATGTATTTGGAGAATATAATAGTTAGTACATAAAAAAACTGGCAACGTAAAAAAAAATTGAATAAATTATTTATAATCAAGATGATAGTTATTATTTTATACATAAGTGTTAGGTGATTATGTCAGAAATTATTTCTTGCAGGTTTTCAAGCACTAACTGAAAATGGGTTTGATTAACTGGATTTCATCCCCTAATGAAATGAACCTATGTATGAAATTACCTCAACTGAAACAAACTCTCGTCCATATTTTTTTTTCTCTAATGCATGAAAGAAGGATTATGTGTCTGCTTGCTGTATCTGATTACACACAGGTACTGCTATAGTTGGAAAAATGCTAGAAAATAGAGAGTAGAGAACATCTGTGCCCACACAGAGGAAGAACTATCACACCTATTAGACCTTCATAAAACTCACTGAGCATATAACATTGATCATTAAAAAAAATAAATCAAAGTATATGAAGAGACAATAACATAGATTGTGAAATTGTGGTGTCTACTTTATGGAAAAGAGAAAAACCTTCACAGGATCCCTACAACAACCTGTGTCTCATTAACCTATCCTATTTCATGAATTCTCATTAAACATGCCAATTAGCACTTCTATTATCTCAGCTCAAAATGCTATTCAGCTAATTAATAAATTGCATTTTGGCTTATTATTACACCTTTAACGCTCTGGGCAGCAGGTGCAAGCAAAGGGTGAGTCCCAGTGAAAGGGAGGTAAGCACTGAAAGTCTGAGCAGAAGTTCTGGACATTGCCCTGTGTCTTTTTTTTGCACAGTGGATGCCCTACTCTCACAGAATATTAGAAAAACAGGACTGAAATTGAATGTCACTCTTGACTAAGGTATATCTAGCATTGTCTCAGAAACTTCCCATGAGGAAAACCCCGCACCTTTCAAAAAAATCTGCTCAAGCCCTCTTTCATTCTCCTTCCTGTAAATTAGCTTTTCCTGTAATCTGAATAAAATCTCTTCTCCTGTACTTTAAGTTCATGACTTTTTGTTCCATCCACATGGGACATGGAAACCAGTTCATTGCATTCCCCTCTGCAGCAGCTTTTTCATACAGTATGACTGACTTGGTGTCTCCCTTCAGTCTACTTCCCACTTACAACCTCCATTTCTTCTATTGCCCTCAGACATCCTAAGTTGTAGACCTGAGCTTGTATTTGTTGCTTTTCTCTCAGTTATCTCTTTTCTGAAGCCCAAGAGCCCAAAGTGTTTTGGACGATGTGTACCCAGTACTAACCAGAGTTACAGGATCACTTTTGTGTGCTTTGCACACTGAAAGCTCATATATGTTCTCTATGAGAAAGCTTGCCTTTTTAGGATGTATGTAACACTGTCAGCTCATATTCAGCTCCTGATTTATTATAAGCAGCAGCTCCTTTTCTGCAAGGAGCCTTCCTCCTACCCTCTCTGCACAGCTGATTATTCCTGGATTTTACCCAGTATTCTGGGGCCATAACTCCAACTGATCAACATTATTTTAAATTCTAATCCTATTCTTCAATATAAGGTCAGTTTAGAGTAATCGTAAAGTTTAAGAAGAGTGGAGGTTTTTTTATTTCATCATTACTGTTTTCTTCTTCTACATAATTAGTGAAAACAAGGAATAGTTCACAAGAACTCTGTAAAGCCCTGCCCAATACTTCTGTTTAGTGGCATGGTGACCTGTCAATATGTATTTCCTAAGTATGTTTATACAGTTTTTTACCCTCTTACATCAGCTTCATCTAGACTGTGTTTCTTACTAAGTTTGCAAGGAAGTCAGGCAAAACAGTGTAGAATCATAGAATCATAGA
>VWZL01001291.1:100794-116538 GCA_013396915.1 Stercorarius parasiticus | reverse complement strand
CCTGCCCCCTTGTCCCCAGCCTTGCCCCCTTCTGCCCCCTTGTCCCCAGTCTTGTCCCCTCCTCCTGCCCCCTTGTCCCAAGCCTTGCCCCCTTCTCCTTCCCCTTTGTCCCCAGCCTTGTCCTGTTCTCCCACACCCTTCTCCCCAGCCTTGTCCCCTTCCCCTGTCCCCCTCCCCAGGCCTCATGCTGTTCCCCTGCCAGGCAGGCAGGCCCTGCACCCCTTCCTGGAGCCCTGCATCCTGAGTCAGGTCCTGCAGCCCAGACCCCCCACCTTTGCACCGCAACCCCGTGTCCAAGCCCACTTGAAACTCCAGCGGTGGGAGGTGCTGGGGGATACAGGGCCGGGGTGGAGGGCGCTGTACACGCTGCACCCGCTCTGCCCCAAATTTGGGGAGTCTGCCTGTGGGTTAGGGGTTTTCCCTGGCAGAAGCGGGGAGCACGGCATGGGAGGGCGCGGGGGCTGAGCAGCACAGTCACTAAATATGTCATGCTGGGGCATCCCTGGGTGCTGACAGGTGGGTGCTTTGCCCCCCTGCAGGGGTGCACTGCGGGAACCACATCACATCCCACGGGCTGGCGCTGAACTGCTGCACCGACCTCACCTGGTTCGACCACATCGTCCCCTGCGGGCTGGAGGGAAAAGGTGTCACCTCGCTGAGCCGTGAACTGGGGCGGCACGTCACCGTCGACCATGTCCTCGAACCCTTCCTCGATGCCTTCCAGGAGGTGTTTGACTGCACCTTGGTCTTTTCGGAAGACCCCGGGGACTAGGAGAGCTGCGGCACCTTGGCTGGGTGTTTCGGCAAACCCTCGGCACGGCCGACAAATGGTGCGGCAGCCGCCTGCGGCTTCATTGCAAGCCAAGAGCTCTTGTGCCTTTGCCTATGGATCGTGCATGAATGGTGGCACAGAGGTTTGTGCTGTTGCTTAAACATCCACATTTCCACCGGGGCTCCTCTCCCCAGCCCCACAGGTCTCCATCCCTCGGCACAGACCTCTGAGGGTACCACATCCCCGTTGCTCGCTGGGGAAATGCCCAAACAGGCACTTCTGTGGGGTTTTTCTGCCTCTCTCCCTCAAAAAATCCAAAATTCAGGTGAACACTCGCACAGCCTTTGGACAAGAGGAAGAGGGACCGGTAGGTTGAGCATCCTTCCCTCGCTGTGTAAAAAGAGGCAGATTTTGTATAAAGAGAGTTGCTGTGAACTTTCGCTGCTGATCCTTTGCTCTTTTATTTACCCAAAGACTTTATGAGTAACGACTTTTTTCTTGCCCTGTGCCTGGAGAAATCTTTGCATGGCTGAGATCCTCGCCATGGTGTCAGGGCGGGTGGAAAAATCGCTGATAAGAAGCTGTAAATGGTGGTTAAAAGGCCACTGGAGTGATGCCGACGGGGTGGGAAGGCAGGAGGAGGGGAAGGAGTTGGGGTGCCCGAGGAGAGGAGCCGCGGCCATCCTGGACCCCATGGGACCACACAGTGTGGGATGGAGCATCCCAGCTGGGCAATGGGGACCTGTTCCTGCTGGGTCTGTGGTGCTGCTGTGGTCTGTGCAGGTGACATCAGGTCCTCCAAAATCACTGCTCCGGCTGCAGCATCCACAGAGGGCTCACAGCAGCCGTCCTGGGGGAGGGCACATGGCCACCTTGGGGTCCCGATGGCACTGGCGTCCGTGCCCGTCAATGCAAACCTATGGGTAGACACATATAAACTGATTTTAATTGAAAGATTTCTTAAGGGGTAAGAAGCCAACCTGAGACTGAGCTCCCCGGAGCTGCCTGCTCCCCCTTGGGGATGCTCGGGGTTCTCCCAGTGCGTGGGCAGGAGGGGCAGTGCCCAGGCTGGGCTCCCTGAAACACCCCCCTGTTGGTGTGTGGCATGGCCACGGCCACTTCTGAGTCACCCCCGTTGCTGTCAGACCCAGTGCCTGTGCTGGAGGCACTGATCACAGGCGGGTGGGAGCAGCCCCGCAGCCAGACAGGTGCTTCGGGCTCAGGAGAAATGGAAAATGGCAAATAAAGTCCCCAAGTCCTGCTCGGAGCAGGACCTGACCCCCACCTCCAGCCCCTCACTGCTGCTCTAGGCCTTCTTTGTGCCCCATGAGCTTTGGGGTACCCCTGCTGTGCAGTGCTGGTGGGTCATAGAATCACGGAGTTCATAGAATTATAGAATCATGGAATCATTAAGGTTGGAAGGGACCTTTAAGATCATCAAGTCCCCACAGGCCCCACAGCCCCCAGGGGTTTCAGGTGGGCAAAGCTGGGAACAATGGGCCTGGAAGAGCCCTGGGAGGGAGCAATGAGGAGGAAAATCCCATTTCATGGAGCTGGCTCAGCTCTGGGAGGGGATGGTGAATGGGGACAAAAGTGCCCTGGGCAGGCTCAGTGCCCGGTGTGAGGGCTTGGGGACAGCAGGGACGGACGGAGGAGGGACAGGAAAGCGTGACCGGCAGCGTGTGCTGGGAGGGAAACGCAGGGTCCCGCTCTCCCAGCCCTGTAAAGCCTCCGGTATCCGGTCGGGGCGAGGGGGCCACGGCCGGGACCCACGGGGTTGGGGACAGGCTGGTGGCCCGTGTCAGGGCTGGGTGGCTTTGGCAGGTGGCTCTGCCCCAGGAAGGGGAGGAGGCTGGGCGGCACTCCCAGCCCAGCTGGCATCTCTCGCTGCCGCCCTGCGATGCTTCAGTCCCGGCTCAGCCTGGCAGCAGCGCAGGCAGGGAGGGCACCCTGGGTGAGTGCGAACCCCCCTTCCCACCCCTCCAGCCCCCCTTTCCCCTACAATCCCCCTAACATGGGGTCCCCCCAATGTCGCACCCCATCTGTGGGTCCCCTCTTGGGATAAACCCCGATCTTGCTCTAAATCTTCCAAATTTGGCTGTCTCCTGCTTCAAACTTGTCTCTAAGTCGGGCAGACAGCCAGGTGGGCTCATGGCTGTGCAGCCCCTTCCTCTTCCTCCCTGCTAGGGTCTTGTCCTGGGAGGTGCACCCTGGGTTTGAGGGGGCCCCTTTTTTTTTGGCGGGGGGGGGGCAGCTGCCTGTGCATGGGGCAGAGCTGCTGTTGCTGCAGGAACAGAATGCTCAGGAGCCGGGGTGGGGGGATTACCCTGGGGAATGATGGTGGTTTGTGAGGATGGTGTGTCCCAAAGGATGGCACACGTGGGGGACTGTGTCCCCCCGTCCCTTCCTGTCCGTGCCTGCCCTGAGGCCCTGGCAGGGTGCGAAGGTGCATGAGGACACAGAGGGGCACATGGGGGTCCAGGGTGGGCTGGCAGAAGGGCACTGCATCCTGAGGGAGGTCACAGGGGGTCTGGGACCCATGGGGAGGGAAATCCCCAGGGGGATTAGGGCAACAACCCCTTGGGATGGGTCCACGGGGGCATGTGGGGAGCTGTGCCCCCCTGCCAGGGTGGTCAGGGCTCCTGGCCACAGGTAAAAAAGGGGGTCCCTGCTCACCCCAGGGGACCTGGCCCAGAGCGAGTGGGGTCGATGTACAGCAGGATCAGTCCTGGAGCTGTTATTTAGGATGGGGGACCCCAGACAGCCCCTTCGGGATCCCTTGGGTGCCAGCTCTGCACCCTGCAACAGTGCAGGACGCGGGTGGTGCCCACCAACCCCCCCACGTCCCTGGTGGGAGCAGGCTTTGAACTCAGCCATCCCAGCCCCCAGGGACAGCCGTGTCCCCCCATTGTCCCCAGCCCCGGGGAGGAGAGTAGGACAGGCAGCTGCCTCGAAGCTCCGGGGACTTTATTCCGTCCGCGGAGGGAGTGAAATTTGGGGAGGGGGTTGCCATGAATGCAAAGGGCTTGGATGCCCCCGCTTCTGCCCTTGCTTCAAGGACCATTTTGGGGTCATCGTTGGGTCTGGCAGGACATCCCTGGCATCGTCCCAGGGGGACCACTGCCACGAGGGCAGCCCTGGCTGAGCCTCCCTGTCCTTCCCCGCAGGCTGGGCGAGGACATGGAGGAGGACAACCAAACGGAGACCTGGCACCAAAGCCTCCAGGCGATGCTTAATGCCTTGAACCAGACGCTGCACGGGGTCATCCTCTGCCCCGCTGACCGCCCTGCCACCACCACTGCTGCCACCCGCAACGCCAGCACCCGCGCCAGCCGTGCCGGCCGCAACGACAACGCCTACATGTACATCCTCTTCGTCATGACCCTCTTCGCCGCTACAGTGGGGAGCCTCATCCTGGGCTACACCCGCTCCCGCAAAGTGGACAAGCGAAGCGACCCCTACCACGTCTACATCAAGAACAGGGTCTCCATGATCTGAGCCTGGCCCCTGACACCTTGTCCCCTGGGAGCTGGTGGGTTTGGGGGTCACGTTGCTGCTGTGCATTCCGCTGCTTGCGGGATGAGGCAGCGCTGCCGGCCAGCCCGGCCCCAAAGCTGCTGGGAACCCCCCCTCGGTGCCCCCATGGTGGTGCTCAGCCCAAGTGTGAGCAGCGTGGGGACGTCCTGGCCGGGCCACGGCTCCTGTCTGGCAGGAGGTGGCAGGGTGCGACCCATGGGCAGGTCCCGGTCCCGCAGACCCACCTTGGCCGAGCCCTGGGGGCACGGGGATGGCAGAGGCAGCTCCTCTCCCACCGTGGCCTGAAGAGGCTGGCAGGGGTCTTCAGGAAGAAAAATTGACCATTTCCTCGCTCAGATCAGGCAGCGTTGACCTCCGTGGGCTGCCAGCAGCTTCATGACACAGGCTAGTGAGCTTTTCTGGTGCTAAAACCCTGTAATTCTTGAGCCAGGCTGCACCCCGCTTTTCTGGCGGGGAATTAAAAGAGGTGGCGGTTTCCAGTGGGGTCGTGTTTGCTTCTTCTCCGAGCAAAGTCTGCGCCAGGGTATATCCATGGGTGCCCTGCCCTGGCTGCCGGAGCCCAGGGGATGCTGTGAGGGCTAAACCTGCTCCCTGTGTGCTGCCAAGGGGAGATCAAGGGCAACCCCGTGGTGGCATCGCAGCCCGCATCCCAGAACACGAGATGCTTTCTCCCTGCTGCCGGTCAGGGAGCATCGCTCGAGCAGCGGGCACAACGCTGTGAGCATGGCCCGAGCCTGGCCGGAGGCATCCGGCTCCGCACGTCCCTGAAGGTCTCTCCGGGCTCCGGACGGTGATGCCGAAGTTTTTCCTGCTTCCTTCCTGCTGTCGACTGTAGCTTTGGCCTTTTGTACCGCAGGTCCCAAATGTGTTTTCCACGGGGCGAGGGCGCAGCGGCGGACGGGAAGGGGATGTTCTCAGGTCCTGCTGGGCTCCTTGGCTTCATCTCCGTTATTAAACCGGCCGCGTTTGGGACTGGTCTGTGGAGTGGCCAGTGTCCAGGACAGTAAACGTCCCCATCCTTCAAAACAGGCTGTGGGGCAGTACCGGTGACCCAGTCCCTCGCACGTCTTAACCTGGTAATAATGGCATAATTAATATCTTTAATTGCAGCTAGATTAGCTGACCCATAGGAGCCTTTCCACCTGCATTCAAAGGTTAAACACGTCTGTGATGCCTGAGCCCAAACAGTGACGCCAAACCCTAATCCAAAAAATAATACTGGATGTGAGCGTGTTTAGGGTAGGGCTGGAAATCTTGGCACCGGTGGCACCAGGACGGCAGCAGCTCGGCGACCAATTCCTGATTTCCCATGCCCTCGGCTTGGGCACAAAACCCAGGGCATGGGATTTTGGGGAGCCCTTGGGGGCTGCTTGCTCTGGGGCTGAGCCCGCTGTAGTTTCTGAGACAGGTGTGTGGTGCCAGCGGTGCTTTCCAGGGGTGCGGGGACAAATGCCACCGATGTCCCCCGGCACCTGGCCCAAGCGGGAAGTAGCTCAAGAGGCTTCGCTGTGTTTGTTTTGCAGTTGCAGCGCTGGGAAAGGAAAATAAACCCTTTATCTGCAAATAAATCGGGGGAATCGGGCCAGGAGGGGACAGCCAAGACAGCAACCCTCTGTCAGGCTGGTTTGTGTAAACACACACTGCGCTGCAATTTTCTCCATCTCCACGGTGTTTGTCCTCCTCTAATACCAGCTCCTCTGTCGGGATGAGCCACGGAGCAGCCACTTGCACCAGGGCCAGGATGGGGGTCCCCGTGATGGGACAGGTGCTAAACGGTGTGGTACCCCAAAACCCCGAGATGATGTGGTCTTCATGCCTTTCCTGATGGCCACCGGCCCTCCCGGGAGAGGGGGAGGCTGGCATGGATCTAGTGACCCCAGAGTCCCTTCTGCTGTTGTGACCGGGGTGGGACATGTCTGTTACAGGGTGGATCATCATAAATAAATTTAAAATGCTGCTTTCTCCTAATCCAGAAGACCCTAAGGGGGAAAAACGCTCCTGCAAGACATAGCTCCTGTGGTGATCGTTATTCACCCGATTTCCTGCCCATCGGCAGCTCCTCCTGTCTGTTCCCACCATTAAATTCTGACCAGAGCCTGCAGCAGGGCTGGGGGGTGCCCTGGGTGCCCCCACTCTGGGGCCTCGGGCTAGAGGCCACCGGGCTGGGTGACAAGGTGCCAGTGCCACCTTGTGGCAGCTGCCTCAGGGTCCCTGTGCCACAGGCACCTGCTCCTTCCCCGGGGCACCCTGAGATCCCTGGGGCCAGAGTAGATGGACTTGTCCCCAGGGAACCCACGGCTCCAGGCTGGTTGGTGTCCCTTTGGGACCCATAGCTCTGGGATCCATGACTCCGGGCTGGCTGGTGTCCCCATGGGACCCACGGCTCCAGATTGGGTTGAAGAGCTCATCCTCAGCAGGGGGTTACAATGGGCTACTGAGGATGCTTGGAGGGGTACGGAAACAGGTGGTTACGGGGAGGACAGTTTTGGGGGCCTCCTGAAATGGGTTTGCTTCAGTTGATGGAGAAAGGATTTTGAGACTAATTAGATGCTCATCCCAGAGCTCAGAGATTCCTCATCAAAGCCGATGGGGCTCTGGCCTGGCTCCTTGTGCTGCAGGAACAGACGATTTCAGGGTAATGCTCATGCAGTTTGTGTAAATAACAAGGAAACACACCCAGGCACAGAGAGACAAGAGCTGGGGAAGCGCTAGCCTTGGCTGAATCCCTAAATTCAACCATGAAAATTGTAGCTGACTACATTAGGGTTTAAAGCAATGCAGCTAGTAAAAAAAAAAAGGGCTCATGGGAGGCCAATTTATTTAAGATTTTTTTTTTTCTTGGCACGCAGCAATGAATCACGGGCGAGATAATGTCTGTAGCATTTTGGTCCTTGGAAAAAGATATTGAAACATCATGTGTATGGGAAGTTCAGGCTGACCTTGGCTTAGCGAATCAATGCTAGGATTGTCGGAGCGATGGGAATTGCGGAGGCCTGTTCCTGGGACTGCTTTGATGCTGGGCATTTCGATAAGAAATGTGCAAGGTGAAACAGTAGCTATGCAGGGACTGATAGCGATGGTATCGCCAAGCGATGCCAGCGGGTGTCAGTGAATGTTTAGCTAACAGCATGAGGTAACCGGCAGTTTGTGGTGTACTGGTTTTGGCAGGTGAGTATGCGGCAGAGCGGGACTGAGGTGTGTTCAAGGGGAGCTGCTTCTCCGAGAGAGCGGTCAGTGCTCAGTGGGAGTCCGGTGCTGCTGACAGGGTGGGTGTGCAGGGGAGGAGAGGGCTGCTGGCCTGGGAAGGGCACACTGCTCTCCCACCAGGCGTGCTGAGCCAGGCTCATGGGCACAAGCGCTTATTTGCAGCCCGTGGTAGACAGGGCTTATGATGGGGAAAGTTAATCTTGCGAAACATTAAAAAAAAAAGGGAGGGAAAGGGAAAGCGGTCCCAGTTCATGGCAGGGCAGAGAAGCGCTGGATGAGCATCCCCTGCACTGCAGTAGACCGACACTGGATGAGCATCTCCTGCACTGCAGTGAACAGACATCAAACGAGCATCCCCTGCACTGCAGCATATGGACACCAAACAAGCATCTTCCGCGTTGCAGTGGGGGTTTCCCCTGTACTTCCCTGTGGTAACTTCCCCAGTCCCCTCTCGCCCTCCCTGTCGACCCTTCTTGCTGGTTACACTCACTGTGCTGGCCGGAGCACACTGTAAACTGGAGCGGGTGCTGCAGCACGATTTGGCTGGTAGATTTGGTGCATAGATACCACTGGGTGACATTTATTTGCTATTTAAATGACTCTTAGCTACTAAGGAGTTTTAATGAGCTCTGTTTGTCCCATGCAGAGAGCTACAACTAAATGCTACAAAGCAAGAGGTGGAAAAGCTGGGGAGGGGATTAAGGGCAGTTCATGCATTGGTGGCAATCGCCGCCCACAAGAAACAGGATATGAAGGTGTAACGATGTCCTGACTGCGCAGGTACAGGGCTGTGGGGCTCAGCGCTGCAGGTATTGGATGAAAACCTGGCCGCACAGCTCACAGCATCCTATGGAAACATGAGCAATTTCAAGCAATGACATTACTTATTCATTATTGCCCATCTTCCTCCAGAGGGAGAGCAGAGGTGATGTCCTCCTGCGAGGTAACTCAGTCAGCCCTGCTCAGAGGTGGGGTTGGCCATTGCCCGTGCTGCCTTAAAAGGATTTTCTGGGAAGTGACAAGACCCTTATTACAGGAACAGGGCTGCTCCTGGACATACAAGCTCTTCCTTCAAGTCAGAAACCCTCAGTGTCCAAAACACATCCATTTCTTCTGAACATATCAGTTCATCTCACCAAAGATGAGATGTTCCTCAACCTGCCTTGCTGACAGCCCTGTGGTGTCACGTCTGGAGAGACACCCTTGTTCAGAGGCATGAGAGAAACTAAAGTGACTTAAACCAAAGAATCTGACCCGTTTGGAAGCTCTGCAGGAATTGCCATACCTGGTTGGTCACTTGAAGTCCTCCATGGCCCTCTACATTTGTTTTCTGTCATCCTGCTGCAACAGATGTCTGTCCATCTGAGTTGCCTCTCTCACAGCGGTCTGGTATCAGATGCTTTAGATAAAGATGTGGGAAACCAAACTGATGATGTGCAGGCATGAAAAACATCTATTCTGCCCCTTTCCATTTTCTCCCTGTCTGAGCCAGCCCCCTCCAGCCCCTCTGCAAGGTCGGATTTGAGTGCTGCTGGCAGTGTGGGATGCATCTCTGCAGTGGCAGAGGGAGCACCGGTTCCTGATGGCTCTTCTCCAGGGGATGCTCAGCACAAAACCCACCTCTGACATCTCCCTCTTCCCTAAAGCAGCTCTCGTGTTTGCTGCTGCGGCGTTTTTCACTCAGAGCCCTTCGCTGAGCAGCGCTGGGCGCAGCTCACACTCTTGTCTAACCCAGATAAGTCATTTTACAGACTTTTTTTTAAAGTACATGATGGAAAAATGCAGCATTCAGGAGACTTTGGCTTTCTGAGCCTCTGGGCAGAGCACCGGCTCCCTTCCCTGGTGGCTGGTAGCGTGGTGGTCTGCACATGCTGCCTGCATGCACTCCCAAATTGGCACTGAGAGCTGCCAAATCAATTAGCGGAGGAGCCCTCAGCAGGCAGAGTCTGGATTTGGGGGTGACATTGGACCCTCTCTACATGACATCTTGCACTGACAGGCAAGTCACTGCCCCAGCTCACTTTGCACCATGGCTGTTCCAGCAACACAGGTCTGTCTGTGTTCCCTTTTTCTGCTCCTTTCTTTCCCTTTCCTCCCCCATTCTCATCCAGGTGAGGGGAAAAGGGACACCTGGGGTCAGTCCAGCTGAAGGATGATATGCACATGCTGGTGATAAAGTATAGCAATGTTATCAAAAATCTGGTCATAAAACTAACCGTTGGGACTATGCGATCAAGGGCAGTTGAGTTCAGCTTGACTGCCCTATGGCTACCTACAAAACCTGCACCACATGGTAAGAAAAAGTAGCATTTCTTAATAAAGATCAAAGCATCATTTATTTTTACTGACAATCAGGAAATTCCAGACACCTGGGATCTCGTGTACTCCCCTTGCAGAAAGTTTTCAGTACGAATTTTCTTAGTTCACACAACTTACCCCGTACTTTGGGATTAATTGAGGGGATAAATTGGGGTGAGAAGGCTGATCCATACTCCTTTCTTGTCCTCTCACCAGAAGCAATCGGCCCATCACATCTCTTTTCTGCAGAAGGATGCGGCTGGTGGACAACTGCTCAGCAGAGCACGCACGTGGGCTATTAATACCCAGAGGGGAGGATTAAAAATAAACCAGGTTTGTGTTTGGTTTCTGGTTTGTAAAGGACAGGCGTTGATATACGAGGGGATTGGTGACCAAAGCCAGCTTCCCCGGGGTGCTGAGGCCCAAGAGAGCGGGAGGTGCCGAAATTTCCCCCAGCGAAAGAGCAGCCCTGGAAGGAGCCTGTGCCCCTAGCAAAGGAAGAACGTGGAGAGTTGGATCAGTGCTTGCTCCAGAGGGATGCTGGGGACGGGGATGCTTTCCTGCACCTACGCCTGACACACTAACACACTGCACTACTCAGCCTCGGTAAATAGCATTGCCCCTGTGTGCAGTAGTTGATTAAGCTCTAGATTAAATGTTTAGTCACCGGAGCCTATAAAACGGTTTTTATCATAGAATCTTGGAATGGTTTGGGTGGGAAGGGATCTTTAAAGGCCATCTAGTCCAACCCCCTGCCATGAGCAGGGACATCTTCAACTAGACCAGGTTGCTCAGAGCCCCGTCCAACCAGACCTGCAATGTTCCCAGGGATGGGACATCTCCCACCTCTCCAGGCANGGCGGGTCTCCCCTGAGTGGAGCAGAGTGGCAGAATCCCCTCCCTCGACTAATGTGGGAAGAGGTGATGATGATGGTTCCTTTCTGCTCGCTGGTTCGGGGCTGCTGCCTCGGACATGTGCCCATGGTTAAAAATGGACTTGCGGTGTGGTTTGGCTCCAAACTGCCTGTTGTGAAAGATCTCACCAGCTGCATTTACCATCTGCAGCAGGGCCCGTGAACCAGGGAGCCGAGACTGCGGCAACAGCGAGGAGAGCTGCTCCCTGCCCTCCCTTTGGGCTGAGCGCGGAGGTTTTTCCAGCGGTTCCGAGCTGGACATTACATACTGCTTTTAAAGTGTGGGTATTTAGGGTGTTGTGCTCCTGAGGAAGCCCAGGAGTGTGTTGTCAGTACCAGAGGGTGCAGGATCAGGCTTTTCCAGGGCTGCCATCATGAAGCACCAAGCCAGGGTCAGCTGCAGAATTTGAAAGCCATTTCCTAATCTCAGTGGTCCCTGCTGCATCCTTCCCGCATGCCAGCCCGCTCCCTTTCTTCGTGCTCTGCCTGCAGAGTGCCTGCACTTCTTCAGGACAAAGCCCTTGGGCTACTTGGACCCCAGACGGGATTAAAAATGGCATTCAGGCCCAAAAATGCATCTGCCCCTCCCCGTGCAGCATACTATCAACTGTCAGGGATGTCATTATCGCCTGCATTTAGAATTGTGCTGCCTTTCTGGCAATACACTACTCTGAGAGAGGGAAATGAGAGGATGAGAGTTGCTGTGTTATCACCAGGTAACCCAAGAGGCACAGGAGAACAGGGTACATAAATAATAAACAGATACATAAATAATAAAACAAAAGATATGCCGCAGGGGGAGGGCATGCACAGTGCCTGCTGAGAGGCTTGTCAGCGAGCTGGAAGGGTGAGCTGGGCTCATCCCGCACGAACCCAGCTCACTGCAGAAACTGGGGGCAGAAGGACCAACCTGGAATATCATGGGAGCCCCGGGCCCTTTGCAGGCAATCTGGAATAAACTATGTGCGGTAAAATTGCCATGGAAACACCGTACCGGCTGGTTTCAGAGCCCAGGCTCTTCGTTGCATGGCTGGGCAGAGCTGTGCGATAGACAGAGCTAATCCAGTTTGTTGTGGTTGAGGATTTGGGCTGCGGTACCAGATTGCTGAGGATGCTAACGTGACCGTACAGATGTTTTTTAATTCTGATGTGCGGTGACATAACTGCGTGCTTAGCCCTTCTGCGGAAAAAAAACATTAAACACATTGGTAAGAACAAAGTATGTGGATCATTGTTCAGGGGTACGACACTGAGATGCTGCAAACCCAAACTCTGCTGGGAAGACTGGTGCATTTAACCATGCAAAGGAGAATGCATATGCTCTCTACCCCCCACATTGCATAACTGCAATTCCCAAACAGGAGCTATGTGTTATTAACGAGTCTCTATTAACTTCCATGATTTTGTTTACATCAGAAGGAACTTCTGACCCCCCATTTTGGGGGGACAGAGAGTTATCTGCCATTTCACAGTTGCAAGTATGCTACATGTGGGAACCCTGGGTTTCATAACGGCGGCACAGAGAGCAGGGCCTTTCCCTGAAAGCGCAAGCAATGCGTGCACACAGTTATACATATGTATGTGGATGCACACGCTCGTTTTGGCTAGGAACAAGTCATTCCCCCCAGCTGAGCCCTGCCACAGTCCCCGCTGGCTCTGGCAGCTCCCAGCACACGAGCCGGCGGCTGCCAGCAGCCTGTCAGCCCTTCTCCTCCCAGTCTGGCTCGTATTCATCGCTGGCAACGTGGCCTCTCCCGTGGCTTTTAGCCCCCAGACTGTTTGCTGCTGCTCAGTTTGGTCTGAGCATGCTGTGCCTCAATTAGGCGAAACGATACGCAAGGGTGAAAACGTAGAGATGTTGGCTTTCCTTCACTTGCATATTAATTTCCTATTTTCTGGCTTTCCTCCATGGCTGTAAGGACTGAAAGTTTTGCCATTAATAATAGATGAAAATAGAGATTTCTGCTGGCAATGTGCATGGCCAGTGAGTGCAGGGAGGCTCTGCAACCACCCCAAATTGCCTGGGAGAGTCGTGATGTGCCGGACCCCAAAGCAGCACAGGCCAGAGTCATGTCGGCTTCTTCACTATTGCTCTCTGCGACAGCGTGAAAGCAGATGGCAGTCAGTTTAGGTTTCCTGTAGCAACATAATCAGCTTTAAAAATTCTTCTGGTGTTTGATTAACCCTCAAATACATTGGATGCAGTTGTCATCTCCCATGAGGTCAATGTTTTCTCCAGGCAAACATAGCAAATCTCCATAAGCACGATCTAAGCCGTATCGCCTGTAATCTTTTTATATGATTGCCCTGCTTTGGAGCTGTTTGGGCTGCCTGGCATCTGCTATGTGCACTGTGGTGCTTTGGAGGTAGGTAACCGAACTCCTCTCCCAGGGAAATACTTGGAAGTCAGACCGTCGCACTCTGACTTCGGATGCGTTGGTGAGATCCTGAGAAGTTTCAAACCCTCCACGTTGTGGTTATTCCTGGTAAAGAAATAACACGGAGAGCCTTTTATCTTCTATGAGGGTGTTTTATCTGCTCTTCAGGGAAATAATCATGGAGGTGCATTGACATCTCAGAGAATGGTAATTCTCCTATCTAGTATCTGAAGGGAAAATACCACTTTAATCATGGCTACGTAGCTGAGCACTGATAACGTAGGCTGTGGGCACGGTTGCCACTGTCCTGTGTGAAACCACTCAACGAGGTTCAAGGTTTCATGTACAGAAAGAGCCTGCCTGCTCTGATGGCAAAAAATCACCATTCAGAATAATTTAAAGCTTTCATTAAGCACATAGGGAAGAAAAAAGGAGGCAAGAATAGAAGCATTTGAAGGATGAAGTTTCATTTTAACAACAACTCTGACTGCCTTTTCAAATAGCTCCAGAGTTTTTGTAAGAAATGCTCCTGTTTGGCAGGCTTTGGAGATATATTTAACATGACCATTGTCCTTTTTTCACTGCGGAAACAAAGGTTTTATAGGCTGCAGCTCCTGTTACGCCACGCTCTAGCCTTCTTTCCTTGAAGACAAAACACAAAGGAGGAGAAAAGAGCAGCAAAGGTATGAAAAGCAGGTGCTGCACCTCATGCTGACTCTCAGGTGCAAATTCACTGCAGGAGCCACCCTTGTCAGCTGTTCTGAGATCTGGAGAAATGTGCCAGCATCTGGCTGTTTTGGACATGGTTTTAATCAGACTGCTGGGCTCAGGATGGCATCAGCGCTGCCACAGATGCCACCTCTTTATGTGGAGAAGTGGGAGAAAGAGAAAAAACAAGAATGGGAGAGGAAACAACACGGCAGGGCGGGTGCATCGGCTTCAGAAGTCCATGGGGTGAAGCCAGAGCTGGTGGAAAGTGTGGAGCTGTGTAGTCCTGCTCTTGGGTTGGACTGGAAGGGTCACCTCTGGCTTGTGGTCTGGCAAGCCCACGACACAGCAGCTCTGGTTGTAGGGCCCTTCCTTAGTGCCTTGCAGGCCCACTCCTTCTCCAAGCATCAGTATCAAAGGATGGATCCCCCAAATCCATCCAGAGATGGAGTATCCCACTCACTGTTTGTGGGATATTATCTATTATGCCTGATTTCCTCACTCTAATTTTATCAGTGTCCAGACTCTTCTTCTCCTTCTCTACCAGAAAAAACCTTAGGATAGTCCTTTAGTGATAACAGAAAACTTATGTTAACTTACTTCCTTCTTCTTATCATAATCTTCTGTTGACTTCTATCAGTAATTTACTGTAATAGACCAATTTAAGTCACCAGAGTCAGACCTCTGGACTGGAGGATTTGTGTCTGCAGCCAAAAAAAAGGTCCCTTCAGGACATGGACTTCAGAGCTTTGAAGAGGAGAGACAATAAATTGAGATTTCTAAGCTTTCCTGTGATGGATCATTCCCTTCTATATTTAGTTTTCAACACCATCCTTTGCTATGCTGCTTGGGTATCCCAAACTGCTTCCCCACATCTTTGTCACCCCTCCATTGTGCCTTCCTCTCCCTTCAGTCCCTCTCTCCAACTCCCGCAGGAGCCTGTGCCGCTCACAACTCTGGTATTTTGAACCTCCCTTCATGTCCAGCATCCCCTGGGCAGCAATCCCACAGCCCTCTGCCTGTCTTCCTGAGGCCTTGCATCCCTCAGCAGTTCCTGCTGTCACTATGGCAACCTCTGCGAGGATGAGCAGCGGGATGAGGACGCTCTGCGGGATGAGGATGCTCTGCGGGATGAAGATGCTCTGCAGGATGTGGTCACCGCCGCGGCCTTCTGCTCAGAGACAGGCAATTCAATTAGAACTGAAGCGGCCCGGGAAAGGGAGATGGGGGTTACGATTTTCCTCCTACTGGCAACTTCATTGCTGCTGAAGCCTGTCTGGAAATGCTTCTGAACAACGAGCTCATCCCCTGGGGTAGCACCCTTTCCATTATCCTTTCAGAGGGAAGAGATTATGTGCTCAGCAGCGTTGAAGTCCACCTCAGAGGCTGAAGGAGGGGCCCAGCCAGGCGTTTTTACCTTTTCCTCATATAGATTACCCAAGAGGTAGAGAGTGCTTGTTTAGTGGGACAGCAAGAGATATACCATGCGGGTTTTGTTGGTTTGTTTTTTTTTTTTCCATCAAGCAAAAGGAGGAAGCCTCCACCCAGCGCTCCCTGCTCAGGCCTCCTGAAGGCCAATTGCTATGTGACACTGAGCGGCGATGGCTGCCCGTCCGCGGGGCCGGTACCGCCACCCTGGGGAGCCCGGTCCGGCAGCAAGATGGGGTGAGGGCCCCTGAAGGGAGACACATGACTACCGGAGACAGTATGCGGCCAGAGAAGCCAGGCACCCCGCAGCTAAGCCGGCTGAAGGGAGGCAAAACCACTGCGCCCTCAGCCCTGTCCGCTTCCCCTCACCCTGAAGGGAATGGGGGGCGCGCCGCAAGGGCTGCCGGGAGTTGTAGTTCCCCCGCCTGCCCGTCCACGCCGCCCCTCTGTAGCCCACTGCGGCAGCCGGACTACATTTCCCGTCATGCGTCGCGGAGGGAGG
>VWZL01001291.1:72154-100296 GCA_013396915.1 Stercorarius parasiticus | reverse complement strand
GTGTGTGGCGGCGGTGGGGGGGGGCGGTGATGGCGGCGGGACACTCCCCCCTCACACCCGGTGGGGGTTTCTCAGCCCTCCTGGGGCTGTTGTCATCGTTCCCATGGTGTGTGCCGTCTCCTTCCCACCCTGCCTGGTGACAAGGATGGCGTTTGGTCCCTTCTCCCTCCCTTGGGGCCTCTGTGATCCCTCAGCAAGGCCCTTTCCCCTGAGACTGGGGGTGGCAGATGCCCTTCGAAAAATATCTATCTAGATCCAGCCAAACCCACAAAGCCTGACGTGATGGAGAAATCCTTAACGTGGGGGAAAGGTGAGGCGTGCAGCCATCCAGGGGCTCTACCTGGCAAAGGGATGGCATGATGTCATCTTGCTGGCACATGGAGCCGTGGCACCTGCTTCGTGTTGCTACTGCTTCTTCGTTAAGACAGAAACGTGCGTCTTGTGAAGTCAGGTTGAAGGAAGGATTGTTGAATGGCTTAAAATGCAGCTAGAGTTGAACGGCATCATTTTGTTTTCCTCAGCTTCCCAAATTTAACACCCTCCCCAGGAAATAAAGAGGCTACAGAGGTCTAAGCTCTGCCATGGTCCTTTCCTTTTCAGCTCCAATAGGGTGTCAACAGGACTGCAGGCTTGGTTAGTTGTGATTAAACCATCCAAAGCAAATTTGGGGCCATAATAATATGAGATTGGAGGTTATTTTGCTGAACTCGTTGTTGAAAGGGTTACTTTTCTTTTCAGCTGCTTTGTCCAAATGTCATGGCCTGTGCTTTAAAAAATATTGTGGAGATGGGGGAGGGTAAACTACCAGTGCACTAGTGGTTTATGTTTCTCTCTGTGGCTTCTTTTTTTTCTTTCTTTTTACTTTAGAGTGATTGTCAATGCGTTTATACTGTTTCCTCTTTAGTTTTGTCCCGTCACGATCAAAGCAGGAGGGTTACAAGCAAACTTTACCTGACACCTCTTAGATGTTAGATGAGCTTTCTGCTACTTGTAAATATGCTCTCTTCTTTCATTTTTGCAGGAATTAACACTTGCCATCTGCATGTTCTGCACTCAGAGCTGCTGTTCTGACAGTATCTGAGAAGAGTGGCATGGGGGAGGGAAGGAGTGGAAAAGGGAGATAACATTCCTGATAATACACTTGATAACCCAGATTGAACTCTAGTAAATAGTTTTTTTTTAAATATAACTTCTGATTAGTGTATTGAAAGGTGTGTTGTTGTTTGTTTTTTTTTTCTTTTAAACAAATTAATATATGTTTGTCCTAAAAATGGATGAAGTAGGAGAACTTACCCTTTTTAATGTTAAGGTTACTGGGGAAAAATATTTTGATTAAAACCCAGCAATAATGAAATATTACTGTTTCTATAGCTCCTTCTAAGGCCAAAATGAACCAATAAAATATAAACTGAAGGGTTAGTTTGATTGTACCTGTTTACCCTTGCTTCCCTAGGTGATAATCATGAGCTTTCTTACAAGGCTGCTTGAACTTAATACCTGGAGAGATTTCAAAGAGAGTTCCTGTGAATTTTGAAAATTCAAAATCGCCTGGAGAAGGAGGACTCAGTGCTCCTGCAGGAGAGGGGCTGCAGGGCAGCATGGGTGGCTCTGAGGCACTCACAGTTGCTCTGTAGAGGATGTAAATGAAGGAGGTGACAGTCCTGTGGGATGGGAAGGTGAGGAGAAACCAGCAAGTACAGCTGAGGAAGGGTTATTTGTCCAATGCCCTCCTATTTCACTGCAAACCTAGGAAATGAGCTCTCTGTAGGTTTGCTGCTTATCAACAGCTTGACAAGGAGCTGTCTCTGTCTCACCCCTTCCCCAGCCACAATTTCCTTGGCCGTAGGGACTTTTGCTGCCTCTGATCAAGGAAAAATCTATGCGCTACATTCACAGCTGTATTTAGCTGTGGGGAGCTTCTGTCCTCTAGCTTAATTGAGAATTACTTGCTGTAATTAATTCTTAGAGCTGTGCTCTTCAACCTTTTCGATTTGGGTGTACGTGCTAACCTCTTCTAAAACTGTTACTGATTATGGGCTGGGGCATGGGTGGGTGGAGGAAACCTGACCATATGATGATATTTTTGCTTTCCTCCTCTCTCACAGCAGCATCTTCATTAATATTTATAGCAACAGTTCATTAACTAAAACTCCCTCCTTTCCCATTCTCTCTCCTTAACTGCTGTCTGTTTACTTTTGTCTTGGAGGCAGGAGGCACCCACCTTTTGTTTGGTACTCATTGGTAAACTTCGTGAACAATTAGTCATTGTTCTATATTTTTCTCCATTTAATTCCTCTTCATCCACTCTCTAACTTTCCTATTGTACTTCCACATCTGCCTTGAGTCTCCTGAAGGAGTCTGGCTTGTGTAGAAAGCTGTGTCAGAGCGGTTTTCTCCAAGAAAACTGCTTTTCTTTAGAGCAAATGTTGGAATTTTGGACCTTGGTTGTAGTAATGATTTTATGTGCTTGTCTTAAGTGGCTTTATAGAGTGGCAAGAATGTGCTACGCACACCGAGTGGCATGAAAATGAGGTGTGCTTGGTACACTAGCTGAGCATTTGTTGTACATTGCAGCGGAAGAGGTTTCAGCCTAAGTCTGAGGGTCAGGTACTGGCCCAGCAGCTGGTGGGAGAGAACAGTATGATTAAAATCCTGACCTACTTAATGAAAACCGTGGTCCTAAGGAAAGATTCACAGCTTTGCCTGAAAGTCAGTGCCCTCTTGCTTTCCCTCAGTTGGTCCTCCCTCTGTAAAAATGAAGCCTAAGCTCAAGCTGTTGGCTGCTGGTTTATTGATTAGCCCTGTAGGATCACTGGCAAGACTCCTGTTCCTGGGCATGCTCTGTGTAGTGTAGCTTTGCCCATCTTCAATAACAATACAGAGGAGTGTTTGTACACAGACTGTTCCTGGGCTGTGGTGGTTGTGGTGGAGCGTACCTGTGAGAAGGGGATTTGCTGTGCTTATTACAAAGACACTGTTAGAACGTTGCATGGGGAGAAATAACTTGAATTATTTCTCCAGGAGCTGCATGTGCGGGCCCCTTTCACTGTACTCTCATTTTATTTTTACTAATTCATGGACTCATTGTTAGTGCACAAATGTAGCATGAATAGCTTCCTACTTGCTACCAAGGTGGCTTGGTTGGTTTTAGAGGTTTTTTTTTTTTGAATGACCCTCAGTGTTCTTTTAACTTTTGTGATTTTTAAGATGCCTTTCAGGAGGAAATGGACTTGGTAGTTAGAGACCAGTAACCTGCTCTTGTCATTCAACTTGCAATATTTTTTATTAAGACTTCTAAGTGATTTTTTAAGAGTAAAAGGTTTAGGAATTGGCCACAAGTCAGAAGAGAAATTTTTCAAAATTACATATGTGTGTTGCAGGCTGTAACATTAAAACATGGAAGATAAAATTGTGAACTATTGAAATAGTTGATTCTGGGTAGACTGGGACACAAAACCTGTATTGGAACAACCAACACTACTGAGAGCGCATAAACAACTTTGTGAAATGGAGGAAGTGCTGAAATAACACAAGTACTGTGCTTTAGTGCCTGTTCTAAGACATTAAACTATGTGAAGTCCATCAGAATAGTCTTGAAACTTGTACTTCATGGGGTTACTGTCTGTATCGATAAATTAGCTGTATTGCTGTCTGTGTTGTCATGGGAGCAGGAAAAGATATTGCCGTTCTGTGTTTACACTTTCAGATATGAGAAATAAGACTTGAGCATTAAGACTTGCTGTGTATAATTCGGAACTTCCCCATGTTAGGTGCATCTGAGTTCATAAATGTAAGTATTCTATATGATGTAGGATCTTAGTGGTTTTTTAACTGCTGGTCTGCACATATTTGGGTGGTCTAATGATTTTAAAATTTTATTCTGCTTCAGATCATGATGAGAGAATTGCAGAAAGAAGGTAGTCTCACCCTTCTTCATTGCTATACTTCCCCCTCACTAGCTGCCTGAGCTGGCGCAATATCCATGTAGTTGTTTAGGGAATGGATCCAGGGTGGCGGGGGGAAGGGAGTGGATTTGTTATTGATCAGACTCACTGCAGCTGCATAAATGTTTTTCCTGACACAAGAAAGGGGCCAGCACATTAGTGGGAGCAGTCTGGGAATGTGAGAACTGCCTCTTTCAGCAGCAGTGAGCTATAAAGCATTACTACAATAAGTTTCAATACAGTTTATTTAAAAAGACATGCGGAAGTGGCTGTAAAAAACCAGTTATGTAAGGTTTTTTGTTTCTTGTTTTGTATTGGGCCAATATAAAAGAGGTGGCTTGTCTGCTGGCCTGTGCAGCTGCCTCCTGGGGAGTCCTGCAGCACCCAGCCCTGGTGCCTTCCACCCACCCGGGTTCCTCTGTGCAACTCTCAGATTTATTCATAGGTACACTGTATATATGTATATTTGTGTATGTGTGCACATCACAGACATATATACACAGACATATGTATAGGGAAACAGACATATATATAAGGAAACAAGGACAGCAAGGAGCAACCCCAAAAGGTACGAAAAAAGATAGTACAAACTGGAGGAACCAGCCAATGGGTTCATGAATCAGAAACTTTATTTTGAGGAACTTTATGTACTTAAGGTGGGTGATGGGGCAGTTACTCTGTTCATGGCTGTGGGGTTTCTCTAGCTGCCGGTAGAGCAATGGAGAGGAAGGATGGAAGGTGGTGGGGAGGTTACTTTGTCCGGGGCTGTGGAGAGCTCCTAGCTACTTCTAGGACAATGATGGGGTATGGACGTGGTGGAATACAGAGGTGGTAGGTTGTGTGCAGGTATCTTTGTCCTCAGCTTTGGGGAGCTTCCAGCTGCCTGTAGGGCCATGATGGAGTGTGGAGGTGGTGGGTGGTAGGGTACAGAGATGGCTGGTGGGGCAGTGCTGCCTTTGTCCATGACTGATAAGCTTCTAGCTGCCTGGAAGACCATAATGGGGTGTGGAGATGGAGGGTGGTGCAGAAATCCTTTGGTCCTTAGCTGTGTGGAGCTTCCAGCTGCCTATAGGCCCATGATGGTATACGGAGAAGGTGAATGGTGTGGAGGTCCTTTGTCCTCGGCTGTGGGAAGCTTCCAGTTGCATGCAGGACCATAGTGGGGTGTGGAGATAGAGGGTGGTGCGGAGATCCCTTTGTCTATGGTTTTGGGGAGCTTCCAGCTGCCTGACAGCCCATGGTGGGTTACGAAGAAGGTGAGAGTACCATTGTCCTTGGATTTGGTGAGCTTCCAGCTGCCTGTAGGACTGTAATGGGGTGTGGAGATAGAGTGTGGTGGGGTGCAGAGATGGTTGGTGGTGCGGTGCTCCCTTTGTCCATGACTGTGATGAACTTCCAGTAAGCCTGTGAGTCTGTAATGGAGTGTAAAGGTGGAGGATGGTGCAGAAATCCTGTTGTTCTCAGCTATGGGGAGCTTCCAGCTGCCTGTAGGTCTGTGATGCAGGACATACAGGGGCTGTGTGTGTTTCCTTCCCTGTCATGGTCCTACAGGTGGCTGGAAGCACCCCACAGCCGTAGACAAAGGGATCTCCGCACTACCCTCCATCTCCACACTCCATTATGGTCCTACAGGCAACTGGAAGCTCCCCACATCTGAGGACAAAGGGATCTCTGCACCACCCACCATCTCCAAACACCATCCACCCACATTCTCCGAACCCTGTCATGGTCCTACATGCAACTGGAAGCTCCCTGCAGCCAAGGACAAAGGCAACATTGCACCACCAAACATCTACGTACCACATAACATATCATGAGCCAGATTAAAATAGGTTTAAAAGCAGCAGGTCCTATCTACTGCTCAGTTTTAAAGACTTGTGCTGATGAAATTGGTGGGTTTGAAGACTAAATTCTGGAAGAAAAATGCTTGTCAAGTTGACTGAGGGTAATATTTCACACGTTTGAGATTAAAGACATGTTCAGTGCCAAGCCCTGCATCCACGAGTGCACTGAGGACATCTCAGTGTGAACCGCAGGACTCATGTCTTTCTCTCCCTGATATGAACCAGAGATGTTGCTAGGACTGTCCTGTGCTACGCGCTTCAGTTAGACACTGGAACAAAATACATAAATTAACTTCCATCTCCTTGGTTCACTGCAGCAGTATTACATCCTCTTTGACAGGACCAGAAGCCGTGGGCACAAAATGAAACACAGGAGGTATCTTCTAAACACCAGGAAACACTTTTTTACTCTGAGGGTGACCGATCACTGGTACAGGTAGCTCAGGGAGGTGGTGGAGTCTCCATCCTTGGAAATATTCAGTAGCTGTCTGGACAGGGTCCTGAGCAACTGACTGTCAGTGTCCCTGCTTGAGCAGAGGTCATTGGAAAAGATGACCTCTGGAGGTCCTATTCTGTAAAACGAAAATCTGCTTTAACTTGTTTTTATGAACTGTACAAAATCTTCCACAAAAGCTGAAGTAGTGAAATGAATGCCAACAGAAAGATGTTCTCTTCTTTACTGGATGCAATCTTAGCATGATCCTCAGGAAGAGCAGAGAACTAAGGGAATTCTGTGTGCTGTGAACTGTCTCAGATTGTTGAACAACACAGTGATGTGGCCTGCTTTGCCTGTGACTTCTTCCTGTTTTGTACGCTGAGCTACAGAATTAAATTAAAGGACGTAGAGCTGTACTTCTGTTTGCTGCTCTTGCCATTAGTGTTTGGTCTTGTGTTGTCCATCCTTTCTGAAACGCGACTGGGTCCCTCATCAGAGAATTGCTAATTCGGAGCTTTTTACAATACTTCCTTGCAGATACAGATTTCCAGGTTTTAGCACTCCTGAAAAAACAGCACGACGTGCCTGTCCCCCTCTCTTGGAGGGAAGTAGCATGTCAGCGGTGCAGTCTCTCTGTGCTTTCTGCAGTATAGTGTGGCTGTAGTCACGCTGTTTGTGGCCTTGTGCCCATCCACCTTGGAGGGTAGTGCTTGGCTGAGCCCATCTCATATGGTATGTGCAGCGTCCCTGCCTCAGGAACTCATTGCTCTTGTTAGTTCAAAGTGCTGGTGGGGCGGTGGTTTTGATAGCGTGAAGACTTGAGTCCTGTGTACATGGGTTGTGTGATGTATGGGGAAGGTATTGGGCCTTTGGGGGACAGTATTCGAAGACTGTTCTTGGTGCATGGAGAAAAACTATTCCACGGTTCACTCCAGAGAGGGAGAATGGATGTGGACTGTGCCTAAAACGTTCTTTCAACCTGGCTTCCTCCACTCTTATGGGCTCCCTACCAGAAGCAGCCGACTGTTACGGAGGTGTTGTGGCTTATTGAAGCATCAGGATTTGGGAATAAAACAGAACAAGACAAACTCAGAATATAAATGTTCCCCCAGTGGGTTGGCAGAGACAAGGGATGTTCTGTAGGAAACTTTCTGCCTCTCAACTACGGTACCTCCAGCTGCGTGTAGGGGCTGTGATTTGCTCTACCATCACCTTTCCCTCTGCCACTGCAGTAACTAGCTTGAGTAACTGTTTGCCTGGAGTTACTCAGCTGATTTCACATAAAAATGTTGGTGCTGTCGCTGACTAGAAAACAAACATTTCTTGCTTAAGAAGAGGTAATGAGAACATACAATTTCTAAGAGAAATTGTAAAGGAGAACTTGATGCAAGTGCCACTGCTGGTCGTAAGTTGTGTATGTAAGGTGATGAGCTGTGCCACAGCCAATGTTCCCTTTCTCTTTGTTAGCAGTTCCTACAAATAGATACTCTGGTGTGTTTGGGACCTCAGGACTGATCCTGATTTTATTTGAAAAAAAGCTTATAACAATTGCTGATGAAAAACTAAAGGCTGGTTGGCAAAGCTTGATGCACTTAATTTGTGGCTGTCACATTTGCTGGATTATAAGCAAATTTGAGACCTCTTCTTTTTTTTCCACTTCTTCCAGGCTACGTATGCAAAGAGTGTCTGCAAGACAAAAAATGATTGCTATGAGAGTTGTAAACTGCCACTTATTTTGACAGGATATTAGCTTTGAAACCTAACTCTGGCAGTAAGTACACATTATTAACATGATTGGGAGTGAAAGAGCCAGTATGAAATACTCAGCTAATGCCCTTGTACTTTTAATTCTCCAGTTGTTTCCGATTATGTATCCTGATGAGTTACAAAAAAAGTGTCATTCTGTCTCAGTAGGCAACTGTATAATAACGTGGAAAACCGAAGATGAAGAAGCATAACATTGAATTCAGTGAGAATTTTTTTTTGTTTGTTTAATAAAACCTCAAGCCTTTCTTAAATTTGTTGATGTTGCTACATTGGACTGCATCAGGATATGACCCCACAGTTCTGCCCCACATCTGATTCTGGCAGTAAATTTTTATAAGTAGTTGTTTAAAATATATCTTGCATCCCCATCAGGCTTGTCCCCTTCCCTCTTCTTAAAAGCCATTATATCCACTTTGAAATTTAACTCCTCAGGACCGGTAATATAGGTCACATAAAGTTCCTTACTGAGAACTGAAGCCAGAAACAACACAGGTAACTTGCAAAAAACCACTTTGTGAGGAAGTAGTATTAGCTTTCTAGAGATGGCATGTATATATATTAGTGTAGTAATTTTACAGAAAAAATAATGCAGAACTTATTTTTTTTCTGGTACTCATGTAGGTGCAGAACTATGTTCAGACTCTTACCCATTCAGCAGCCTGGCTGTCTCTGTCCTAAATGATTCTTGCTTCCATTTCTTTGTGACAATGAATCTGAAATCCTGAAGGGAAGGTTCTGATAGTCTCATTCTCTCACCTCCCAGCTTGTTAGTATCACAAAACCCTGCCCTCTCTGAGAATGAGAGGACTACCTGAATGCACTTGGTAGAGTCTCCTTGAAATGGGATAGGAAAACATTGCCTGACCTCTGGTTGCTCTGCGCTTCTCACGTATCAAATGGCAAGCCTCAAAGCTATTTAAAAATTAAGAATGCTTCACAAATTTACATCTTAAAATGGTAGATAAAGGTCTCTGAGGGCACTCATATCACGTTTGTAGGTGCTGCCAGATTGGGAAGCAGACAGTTGAGGGCAGAGCTGCTATTCAGGGTGAGGTAGACAGGCCAGGGGAGCAGACCAGCAGGGACATTAAGTTAAATTTAATGAGGACAGGCTGCACTTGGGAAGGAGGAACACCCTACGGCAATGCTCGGAGTCTCTGTAGACAGGAGCCAGCGGCCTCTCCTGACAGTGGAGGAGGTTGACAGCATCTTGGGCCATTGTAGGGAAGGAATTATCTCCATTTACCCAGCACTTGTTAGCCAGCGTCCAGATACCACATCTGGTTTTGCACCCTCTGGTACAAGATAGATATGGACAAACTGGTGCAAGTTCAGCAGAGGGGCTCCAAGATGGTCGGAGGCTGGAGCACTCGCCCTGTGAGGTGAGACTGAGGGAGCTGGTGCTGTTTCTCCTACTTATCTGCTCCCTGAGAGCCACAGTCAGAAACTCAACTCCAGCCCAGTCACCAACCAGAGGCACCTCTTTCCTCCCCTGGCCCTTTTCTGTCCCCAGCAGTGTACGCTCAGGTGGCACAAGCCTCTCCTTCCATGGCCGTGGTCACTGTCACCTTATCTGCTGCCTCCTTGTACGCTGCTGGCAGTGCCCAGGACCCCTTCCCCACCTGGAGCAGGAGGAATGGCATCTGTTGCTTCTCGATTGCTGCCTCATCCTGCCTTCTGACCTATATATATGTGTGCGTGTGGCTGCAAGGGGAGTGGAACCCTATGGCGTGGTGGCTGCTTGTCAGATGCATGGGAAGCTGTTTTGCTGCCAGCAGAGGTTCTCCCATCCCTGTAGGGTGTGGGTCTGTGTGTGGGTCTCACTTCCCTCCCCAGTGCTGCCCTCTTCCTTGCCCTCATTGCCTTTGGGAGGTTGGTCCCTGTGGGCCTGATGGACCCTGCTCTCTGCCAGATGCTTCTTCCACCAGTAAGTCATCCTCTGAAAGCCAGTAGCAGCTTTAAGGGTCTGTCTCTCCCTTTTTTGGGGAGAGTTAGTGCTGCTTCTGCCAGACATGCTGCTGGGTGCTCAGCTCAGGCCTGTGCCACACGCATTCCTATCGCAGCAGACAGACCCTGCCAAAGCCGTGGTACTCAGCCTCCTCTTTCCCTAACCACTTCCTAGTGTGGAATAGCAGCCTCAGACTGGTTACTGGGATATATGACCTAGAAAGTTGAGCAGTGAGGAACCTAATGAAATTCAACAAGGGCACATGTAGGGTCCTGCATCTGGGGAGGAATAACCCCCCGCACCAGGACAGGTTGGGGCTGACCTGCTGGAGAGCAGCTCTGTAGAGAGGGACCTGGGAGTCCTGGGGGACAACAAGCTGACCAAGAGCCAGTGATGTACCCTGGTGGCCAAGAAGGCCAACGGTCTCCTGGGGGGCATTCAGAAAAGCGTGGCCAGCAGGTGGAGGGAGGTCATCCTCCCTCTCTGCTCTGCCCTGGGGAGGCCTCATCTGGAGCACTGGGTCCAGTTCTGGGCTCCCCAGTTCCAGAAGGACAGGGAACTGCTGGAGAGAGTCCAGCGCAGGCTCCGGAGATGCAGAGGGGCTGGAGCATCTCTGTGCTGAGGAAAGGCTGAGAGCCCTGGGGCTGTTCAGCCTGGAGAAGAGCAGCCTGAGAGGGGATCTCCTCAATGCTCAGCAAGAGCTAAAGGGCGGGGGGCAAGAGGATGGGGCCAGGCTCTTTTCAGTGGTGCATGGGGACAGGACAAGGGGCAACAGGCACAAGCTGGAACACGGGACATTCCATCTGGACATGAGGAAAAACTTCCCTGCTGTGAGGGTGGCAGAGCCCTGGCACAGGCTGCCCTGAGAGGGTATGGAATCTCCTTCTCTGGAGATACTCCAAACCTGTCTGGACGCGTTCCTGTGCAGCCTGCTCTGGGTGACCCTGCTTTGGCAGGGGGTTGGACTGGATAATCTCCAGAGGTCCTTTCCAACCCCTACAATTCTGTGATTGTATGGTTTTGTGATATTCCCTGATCACCTTCAAAGGGCAGTGAGAGAGAAACCAGTACCTGGCAGTCAGCCCCTGAACCCCTTGGGGTATCCCTCCTAGACAGGTCACCAGTGCTTCTGGAGCGGCTGGGGGATCCTAGGAAAGACCACAAGTCACATCGATGGGGTAAGGCTGCAGACACCAAGCTCACCCAGCACCTTTGCCCTCCCGCAGTGATGCTGCACTTGGTGGCACAGCTCTGGGGTCCCTGCCCTCACCTGCTGTCCCTGAGCTGCTCTGCTGTCCCTGGGTGCTTCAGCTGCTCTTCCAGAAAGTCTTGTTGGCCAGCAGCACAGAATTTGGCATGCTGGGTGGATACTGAAAGAAATGCTGTTTTCATACTATTGACATCCATGTACTGCTTGACTTTAGAAGCAGCACTGAATTCTATGGGCTCTTCAAATCACTGAATCCATGAGAAGAATTTGAATTGCTTTGTTAGAGCCATTGGGGACGTGTGGATATCTTAGAGCATTGCTTTTGTTAAGGAATGACTATTTTTGTATGAAACAGCCTAGTTTATTTCTGCTTAAGACAGGAAGCTTTAGGCAGTCTTTTTTTTTTTTTTTAAAGGATATTAAAAATAATATCCAAACACTGTAGCTGATAATCTCTAAGGAACTTGTCTTTTGCTTACGCTAGGCTTCTGCGTTGTGATTAATAGAGTTTACTGACATACTAATCCAGGCAACGGTTAAGAGTGGGCACTTCAGTTGTTCGGTGTTTGTGTTTCTAAGCTAATTGAGTTTGGTGCTGCTGCCTTGCTTGGCTTCAGAAGCTTGAGAAATTCTTTTCTAAGCAGTGATCTGTTATAGTTATTTTTTAATACATCAATGAACTACTTAAAGCTTCTAGTAAGCCTCTCACCTCAGCATCATGTAATTGCATCCATAGGTGGTATTGATTATATTTCCTTGGAATTTAGAGATACAATAGGATGCTGCATACCTTGACTAATCTGATTCCTCCTAGTGCCTAGTGCTTCACATGACAGGAAAGTTAGTGTTGGTGGAGAGAGTGACTGTGCAGTGACTAACGACTTCAGAAAATATGCTTTGCGTAAAGGAGTACTAGGCTTTCTTCCTCATAACCCCAGTCTCTTACGTTAAAGTCTGTTGTGCGTTTTAACATTACAACTACTCCGCTTTGAAAAAATGAACCTTCATAAGATCTACTGGGAAACTTTCATATGTTCCTTTATTTCATCACTGTAAAGCAAAACAGCAATAAACCCCTGTTTTTTTTAGAAATTGCATGGGATTAAACTTCAATAGTGGAAACTATCATTATCTTTTAGCTCCACCTGACTGCAGTGCTGTTTGAAATTCTCAGTTTAGTATGGTAAATGGTGTTCATACCCAAGCAGTATATTGCAAGAAGCTAGACTTTGAAGCTCCAACTCAGAGAAAAACTGGAAAGCAGGAAACAATGAAAAGCAGTAAGGATCGTGCCACGGTCGGTTTTAATAATAGCTGTCTTGAGATCAGTTTTCTAATGCTATTGTGTGTGTAACCCAGAGCATGAGACAGGTCATCACCACATCTGAATTTACACCAAGTCTTGTAAAATACCTTCTTTTTTTTCCCTCCATTATTCTTTTCTGATTGCAGGAAATTTTAGCTGAGTGCGACCTGAGCAAACTGAAATGTTATTTGGACGCTATTTTGGCTGTGTCGTTTTTGTTCCCTAGGAAATAAATCAGGTAGTTTCAGTTAAAAATGCATGATAGTCTATTTGTAAAATAAATGTTTGTGCTACTGCTTCAGAAAAGTCTTGCCTCAGTTTTGCAAAACTCCAGACCATAAACTGTGTAATGTACTACACGTTATTCTGTTTTTGCAGGCAAGCAATACAGTGTATCCTAGAAAGTTATTAAACATACTGTATAATTTAGTAACTTTATTTTAAAGCAAAATGATGTATTGGATTATGATAGTGTGAAATGAGGGTTTAATGTACTCTTCCCGCAGACTCTCTTCAGATTAGTCATTTGTTTTGTGGTTGACTGCCTATGAACAGTAAAAGAGAAGTTTTCACTTCTGGGATTTAATATTTGTCGTGCCCCATTGTTTTTGTTTTATTTTTAGGCCTTTTTTTATCTGTGTTGTGAGTAATGGCTTGTTTTGGTTGCAGAGTCATCGGAGAGCCTGAACAATAATGGCTTGCCTTTTTATTTTAAAGCACAAAGAAACTAAAATTTATTTTAAATTCACATGTCTTATCCTGCTGGCATTCAAGATCTGTTATCAAGCTGTGGAAATAGCTTCAGATTTTTCAACAAGTTTTATTGAGTATTTTTTTCCTAATGAAAGTGTGCAGTTCATATCATTGTGCTTTTCCCAGCGTTTTTCAGATCCTCACGAAGAGCCTCTGTCTGTGCAGAACATGTTTCCCAGCTCTTTGGAGGCTGCTAGACCTGAGGCTGGCTGACCTCTATTTTAAATGTCAGGGGTGCTTCACTCTTGCCTTTCAGATTCCATTTGCCTTTTTTAACCCTTCCTTGGGACCCTGCTTGAAGCAACACCATTTTAGAGAACACTTGTGCAGCCTGAGCTGTACTATTATACAACTGGAGTAATTATTTTTTACAGCTGTGCATCAATTGTCTTCTACACAGTCCATGTTGTTGGTGTGCCGGGCTGGGTTGTGCAGTTTATGGGAGCTGTGAAGTGTCTTGTCCAAATTGCATTTCATTGGACAGGCTGAGTTTCTTGATGACCAAATGAATTTATAAAGCCTTCAAATATTATAAAATATGGTACTTACTCAGCTACTTCTCTGAAAACAGCATTATATGGGTGAATCATTCCCTGTTAGTACGTGTTGTAAAAGGACACGTGTCAATATTCTTTTGTCTGTCAAACTGGACTCGCTTTCTCTCGCTTCCCCCCAGCTCTCCCCAGGCATGTCTGGGATAATGTGGTTGGTATTACCGTGACTATCTCATTCTAATCATCATAGGTAATTAATATTAAAATTTACCTGTTTTCTCCCATTGTTTCCTAGCCTCAATATTAGGTGAGGGTGCAGAATAACTATGAAGAACAAATGGAGTGTGCGTACATGTGCTTTTACACTTGGAAGTTCATAGCTTCAAGAGTGGTGCAAGTTTGGGAAAATAATGAATGAACAGAGGCAGATTTCAATAATCAGTGTCTCTTATCCACCCTGCTAGGTAACATACTGCGCTCTGTATAGGATTGACTTTAAAACTCTCATAGGATTGTAAATTTTCCTACCTTAAGGTAAATACTTGAATTAAGCCTTTCGGAGATGTGTATAATCACTCCCTCAGCTGAATGAGGAATGGTAGTAAATGTATTCTTCATACTTGGGAATGACAAACGTTTATATTATTATTGTAAATGCAAGGACTCTGTTTAAAATGGAGTGGGTTTCAGATCACAGGAATTGCTTCCTGCTGTTCTATGTAGCCAAATGTTTTTCTTGTTGGGTAGCCATTCATTTTAGTCACAGGTTTTAGATAATAAAGGCATGGGATGACAACATTTTCTGTCCTGACTTGCCTGGTGTTTGTATCCCTTTTGTTGGTACAAAGAGCCCTTCTGTGCAGATGCGGAACTCCCTATGTAGGGAATTCTGAGGTGGCCCTTGCACCTTTGTCCACCTTCCTGCCGTGATTTTGCTGTCCTTAGGCCTTTTTCTAGGCATCTGCTGTTGGGGTGCTGGACTAACCGACCCTTTGGTCTGACCTGCTGCGGCCACTTTCAGGTAACGGTGGAGCAGCTGACAAGCGAGTCCCAGCTGCGACACAGACTGCACGAACGTTGGCACTAACTGCAGGGAGCGTTGGGTTCCAGTAGCTGTGCGAGTGGAGGTGAAGTGGTGTTAACAGCTGGCTGACAACGATACCAGAAAGGGGGAATGGCTCTGGCTCTTCTATATGAACCACAAGACTGTTTATATATTGATATACATCAAATTAACTGATTTACATAGTCTTTTATTTTTAAAAATTCTTCTGAGTAGGTTAGTGGGTGTATATTTTGCTGGTTTTGGGGGCAAATCATAAAGCAGCTGCTATCTTTGTGTTCTCTAAGACCAACAATAAAGTTATGTTTCACTGACAGGAGTACTGCTTTTGGGAGCAAAATGTTTTTTGTTTTTTTTTTTCTTCAGAATGGTACTAACTCTTAAAGATACAACCAGTGACCTCTTTGGAGAATTCTTTGTTTGGTGGCTGTATCACAACTGCGTATAAAATGCATTGTGTCAGAACTTTTAAGTAACTGGGGAAATTTGTTTTTAATTCTCTGGGTTTTACCCAGGTTGACATCCTCCTAAATAACGTTAAAAATCTAAGTTTGGAGAGCAGTGAAAGTGGCTGTTATAATGATGCATGTGATACTTACCTTCAGGAATAGGACTTATTTTTCAACCCACTCATATCCAGGGTATTTACTGAGAGGGGAAAGTGTGAAAAGTGGATTTTCTGACAGAAATACCTATCTTTATTTGAGAGTTTGTGAGAAATAAGGGCTTTGACTCTCTTGTACCTACCTCACTAATGATAACTTCAAAAGACAGGCTTTATTTTTGGTTTTACAATGTCAGCTTTATTTTACTGTGCCTGTTTACAGACCTTTCCTGCAGGTGGGGAGGAAGGAAGCACTGCTTTGAAGTTAGGATTTTTCTCTGTCTTCCAGCAGCATGGATTGAGAATTAACTTGTACTGCCTGCCTTGGAAAAACCTGTTCTGAAGTCTGTGCTCCTCACTTACAGGCTTCATGTGGCTGGAAGGTGTATTAATGTCTGGGCAAACACATCAGCATATCAACGGCAGCAAGAGCTCTTCAATCTTTTATAAATAAGGATGATACAGAAAAGAGAATACAATAGAAATGAAAGTTACAATGGAGGCTAGTTTGTGCAGGCAGGCATTTTATAGGATAAGAATAACTTGTTGCACTGCAGAACTAGGAATTACTTAAAAACAACGAGCATATAGAATCATACAATCATATAATGGTTTAGATTGGAAGGGACCTTAAAGATCATTTCATGCCACCCCCCTGCCCTGGGCAGGGACACCTCCCACCAGCCCAGCTTGCTCCAAGCCCCGTCCAACCTGGCCTTGAACCCCTCCAGGCATGGGGCAGCCACAGCTTCTCTGGGCAACCTGCGCCAGGGGCTCACTCCCCTCACAGCCAAGAAGTTCTGCCCGAGATCTCATCTCAATCTCCCCTCTTTTAGGTTGAAGCCATTACCCCTTTTCCCATCACTACGTGCCCTTGTAAAAAGTCCCTCTCCATCTTTCTTCTAGTTCAGATCCTGCTTTCAAGAACTAAATGAAGACCTTCATTTTCTTTTGCAGAACCAAAAAACAAAAGAACAGATTGAAAGCTTGTTACAGAATGGAAAGCATAAAGAGTTACGGGATCGTCTCTGCTGCAGGCTGACCTTTGGGACTGCCGGGCTTCGCTCCGCTATGGGAGCGGGCTTTTGCTACATTAATGATCTTACGGTGATCCAGTCAACACAGGTAAGCTGAATAGTTGTATGGGAGAGGAGTGAATGATTTCACAGTAAATGTTTGGGTTATACAGTGTACGGCTGAAATAGAAGCCGAGGGTGGAGCACAGCAGCCCTTCAACAGGAGAGTGAGAGCATGAAATGTTTAGTGCTGGAAGAAAATAAAGTTGCTTGAAAAGGTTTAATTGGACATCCTAGGAGGCAGAATATAATCACTTCCGCTGGAATTTGGCCAGTAGTTAAAGTCTATTATACTGCTCTGAAATTGTAAATCCTTAGTTATCATAAGAACTTCTAGTAGTTGTGAAAAACTAAACAAAAACCCAAGGAAATCCAAAAAGCAAACCCATCCCCTACTAAACAAGACTTTTGTTTCATTTTTGGCCAAAGTTGTGAATAACTACACAAAAATAGCAGGTTTTTCTAAGAAAATGAACAGGAAATAAGACAAAAAAGCAAACGTAGACTGACTGTAAAGAACATCTGTATAGTAAATTGTTTAACTTCTGGGGAATCCTTCCAGTAAGACTGGCTGTGTTACCTACAAGTGGATTGGATAGTTATAGAAAATATTGTAAAATAACCACTGTAGCTCTGTCTGTAGCTCTTGGCACTTTTTAAAATAGAGATGCAAGAAAGTAATTTGAGATAGAAACTTAAACTCTCAAACTGCAAATCTTATTTTACATATTGTATTGGAAAGGTTGATGATTCATGGTTTATCTATGATTTAATATTTGTGTATTTGGGTTAGAGATATCATTATAGAATTATTTGCTAAGATAACATTGTAAACAGATGTTGATCTTTTTGAGGACTAGTTCTCCGAATTTTGGAGTAGAGCATTTTGGGATGAACTTCTTGATTTGAATACAGACAGGGAGATCTCGGAACTTAGATGTAGCTCTTGACTGCCATTTTGATAATTGTATTTTAGTGTTGTTGGAAAGGGTCTGATGGGACGGGTGTGCCTGTGGGGTAAAGTTTTGGCCAGGGAGGCTTTAGTCCTAATTTCTTGCTCCTCTAACAGAGATTCAGCTCCACTTGATGGTGGTGCTGTATGCACTTTAGAAGGGCACAAAAGCTGGTATGTGGAGTTGAGGAGCTGGATAGAGGCTGCAATGCGGACAGGAACGATACCAGTGGTCAAGCAGACTGGTGGCAGAGACTCCTCACTTCTGACACGTCTTTTCCTTGAACCATGTTTTAGGTTCTTTTGACTAACTCTTTAAGTTGATTAACAACCAGAAATACATTTTTCTGGATTTGTTTCTTCAATATCTTTTACGTTCCTTTTTTCCTCTGTTGATTTTGGTCTTGCATGCCAGAAGAGCGCTTGAAGATAATCAGGCTCTTCTCCGTTTTCCTCCCTGCTTCTCTTTCAAGCAATATTAATGAGTTGTATGTGTGTTGATTGTCCAAATAAATAAACCTGTTGATTACTATAAGGCTTACTCGTCTCTGCTTTTCTTTGAAGCACTGTTTTGTTCAAGGGCAGACGATGGATTCTTTCTCAAAGGACTTGGTCCGCAGTTGTCTCATTTCATTCCCCACCTTTTCAATAAACACCTTTGGAAGGAACAGTTGATGTTGATTTAGTTTTTGATCAAAAGTGATGCATGCTCCTTTTCTATATTGTTATCTCATAGTGGATTTGTTCTTAAATTTGTTTATCGTACAGTACCAGGGTGCTTTTCAGCTAATGTGTTCCTCTATCAAATTTTCCTGAAAACAAGTAGATTAAATAACTAGTCTTTAAACTTCATAAGAAATTAATTCAGAGTACATTTGAAACTGGTATTATCTGGACTTTGAGCATGTGAAAGAAGAGTCTGAATTTGAACATTGATTTTTCTAGGGTTGTAGTCCTGTTAAACTGTCATTCCTGACTTCAGTAGTCATTCTTGCACATACTTCATTATGGTAAATATTAATCAAAAAGCAGGTGGGTTCTTAATCTGCAACATGTAGCTTTCTCTCACCTCAGTGAAGGTAGCGGGAGGCAAGGAAAGAGAAGTACTGAATCCTTTTGCGAATGAATAGCATGAGTCAGAAAATGGATGTTCCCCATTTCCTTTTCTTATGAACATATAAAATAAAAATGGGTTTGGACTGTGTATGTTAAATATACTTAAACATCCTATCTGTTCCTGCCTCTTGACTATTGAGAATATAATGAACTGATGTATTTGTAACCATTGTACTTGGAACATCAATGAAAAGTTTTTGTTATGACAAACCTATTGAATCTTACCTACTTTTTCAAGTCCTTTTTTATAAATGGAACTTCATCCATATGATAAAAGGTGGTTTATTACATGATTTACAAAGGGTTGGTAAAATCTCTCATTTAATGCTGTGTACTTAAACATTTTATGATAGTCGTCTCTTTGCAGGTTGATGCTCTGATACAAGTCCCTCAGTAGACATGACTGAAATAATTTATTTTCTGTTGGCTAGCTTAAAACTTGGAACAGCTGGGGCTCTATTAAGCTGTTGGACATACTGCTGATGTCTGACTTATACAACTGGAGCCCAAACTCTTGCGGTGAAACCAAATTCCAATAGCTGTTTATATGGGCTTTGAAAGGAATAGAAGTAACGTGTCGCAACTCATTGGTAGCGTTTGAAACGCAGCCTTATGTATATATATGACCATTTTTTCTCATCAGTATCATCTTGGATCTGTCTAACAGAAGGTTTGCTTTAGGCTTCTAACCTCTAAACTGGACACATTTTAGAATGATGCTTTCTTTAATTCCAGCCTTACTGAGCCGAGTATGCCAAACTCATCTGCTACAAATACTGTACTGGTGTGAACAAAACTTACTGGTGTGGTGCAGGTGGTCCCCACTGATCCAGTGGGAATGAGCTGAAGAGATTAAGAAAAATAGTTTAAAAACTAGTAGTTTGTTGCCAGTGATGGAATAGTTAAGAGTAGTGAAGTTGCTTTGAACAATTCCAGTTTTCTTTGAAGCAGAGTGAGCATCTTAATAATGCAGAAGAAGTTAATAATAGTCACTTTGCTTTTTGGCCTGTGCAGCCTGTTGAATTTGGAGTTGCTCATGCTCCCAGCGCCTGAACGTTGCATGCTGCCTTTGTGTTTCCAGTCTCGCGAAAGCGTGACGGAGCTTGGATCGGCTGACTGATAACACATTCTTGGCAGAAAGCGAAAAGTTTCATTTTGGTCAGCAGGGAATGTGTTTGCAAGTTCAGTTTCTTGGGCATTGCCAGTTTCTGAAAGTAACAAACTGGGTTGTATTCAGTTGCTCCCTCTGTGGAGCTTCTATTTTTAGTTGTTTATTAAAGCCATATATCAAGTTAGGAAGAGCAATCTGTCATGGAGACACAATCTCTGGGAAGCGGATTAGAGCTTGTTTTTGAAGTAAACTGCATCAGATTTAATCTCTTTGTTTGAGTACTCTTGTTTCAGAAGCTAATGGCATTAACAGTTCTGCTGAACCGAACCTGAAAACAGGCAACCCTGTCTCTCTCTTTGTCCTCACCTGCTACGGGAATAAATAGCCATTCAAAAAAGTAGACTTCAGTGTAACTAAAGTATTTCCTTCAATTAAAATAAACCTGAGTTGAGTTGCATGCCGAAGCACATGGTGTGTTCTTCATTTGCATGATTATATTGATATCATGAAAATTCAGATCCAGAAAGGCACAGAATATCCAGAAGTTGCTTTTTACTCTTCGGAAAACTGTAGGTATGTAACCTAGGCATAAAGCCTAGATTTTCCTGCTCAAATATCGCTTCTATCCTGCTGAACCAATTGCTTTTATTGATAGGCAAGTAACTCATCACTGGCCTTCACAATGACAAAACCAGTCCTCTTTGCATCATTGCTCTGAGTTTCCTGTTGCTATATAAACAAAGCTAAAGATAATAGTTGAAAAATTTAACTACTGGACTTCATAAAGCTGTTACTGTCTTTCTTGATTTCATCAATCAAAAATCTTTCCATCCCATTTGTGATACCATCACTTTCCCCTCACTTCTCTTCTGCAATTAAGGGCCTGGACGTGCAAGAGGATTATTTAAAACATGGCTGTAGAAGCAGAGTAGATCTGTCTGTGAATTTTATATACTGAAATCACCTGAGCTGTGCAGCTGGAGAGAATTTATTTTTTTGAGATCCACTGAGGTGGTTATACATTTGTATGCTGACACTTGCTACTAAGTTATTAATTATCACCAAGTATGTAATGGCAAAATGTTGACTTGGATATCTTCAATTTAGAAGCAGTAGCTGTCCCAGGAGAAATTAGATGGGGACACTATCAAAACCTGAGTCTTGTAAAAAGGAAATAGAAATTCTTTAAATTGAGAAACTTATTAAAGCAGAGGACTTATCCCAAGAGGTCTTGGAGCTGCTGATGGCCCTCTGAGAAAGGGAGAACTGCACCTGGAAGAAAATAGGTGTGTACTTGAGTAGAGGGTTCAGATAGCGGAGAGAGTCTGCATTCACTTCCTCTCACTGTCATTTTTTATTTATTTTCATTTCCTGCAGCTTTAATAGAGGTATTTGGATGGTAAACGCGTCCAGTAGGGCTGGACTAATGTCAGCTGTGGGATCTTTGGCTAAGCTTAGGTGTATTGTTCTCGTACTGCATATCGCGTTGTCTTAATTTTAAGCAAAACTTCTCCATGGCAGAAAGTAAAGACATTCCTATTTTTATTCATATGGAATCTTTGATCCCTGTCAAACAGTGAAGCTGGTTTAAGAGGATGTCTTAGGAAAAATCTCATCTCACCCTTGAGGAGAGTGTTATTTAGATTGTAGTGGCACCCAATAGCTGCCAAAAATGCTCAGGCAGAAATAGGTGGGATGAGGTGCAGGGGAGACAGTACAGAAGATCAAATCTACCAAAAAGACCCTTTGCAACAGAAATAAATCAGTTCTTCTGTGTTTGAGGAATGAGGGAATGGAAAGCTGCGGGATGTATAAGGGTGTGGGCACCAGCTATGATGGGTGTCATTGGGAAGTAAGGCATGAGGAAGAGATTTGATGTGCAGAATCCTAGAGATGCCAGAGTTGCCAGAATGTTCAAGCGATGCCTCAGCTGGTGAGGGAGAGCTCCTGGGGGTAGGTGTGAAATAGAAATCATGGGGAGCACTTTTACATTTGTAAAGTGTGTTTTGTGATTGGTAATGTATTGACTTTCTTATGTGAACAAGAGTGGTACATGCTGCTTCTGAAAAGGTTTTCTTCTTCTAATTAGTACTAGCTCCAGTTTGTCTAATAGGGTCCTGCTGCTTCTGTAAATATTTTTTTTTTGGTGCAGTTTCCTGGTGTTTGAGGAACTAGTACAGATAAAACCCTGCAGTGTGCTCTGATCTCAAGATACTGCTCGCCTAAATAAGGATCTGTTGATAAGAAATCTGTTGTTCATCTCTTTAAATGTTAGTCGATCTGTTCAAGTCAAAGCTGAACAAGTTTTTCACATTCCTCTGTCTTCTATCACTTTACAGCTGTGAAGGAAATTCTTGACAAGTTGTCAGGGTGCTGTGAATGTGTTTGTGTATCAACACATTTCAGTTCCGTGTGAAGGTGACTTCAGCTGGCGATCGTGCCATGGCACAGCTTCCAGCTCCTCCAGTATTCAAAGATTTTTTTATTTATTTTGAAGTTTTTCTCTCTCTGTGAATCCTGTAGAAACACTACATTGGTGGCTGAAGTGGTACTCCAAAGAGATACCAATATCCACTTGTTCATGTTTGAAGCACATTCTTTGGTGGAAAGGGAAATAACCATTAAAAACATTGAGCTCAACTGAATTTCCTGGGTAGGAGCTTTCCGGTTGAGCGATTGCTTACTGGTGGTATCGGGTCAGATCCAGATAAGGACATTGCAAAGAATTGCGCTAAACACTGGAGGAAAAATCTGTTTAATGCTAGTACAAAACACCCCCGCCCCTTCTCTCCAGAGGAAGCTTGTGCCCTCATAAGAGATAGACTTTGTAAGATAAGCTCGGCCGTGGTGAGTTTTCTCCTGAGAATGTTTCAGCACGTATTTCTTTTAATCCTCAATGTGTTTTAAAAATTTACTCCCTTCATCTGCTCCCCTTTCTTCTTCCTGACGGGGGTCTTCTCTGATATCTTGCCATTGGAAATGTTCTGCCTTGATATATGGAAGACAGCTTGTATTTGTGCTAGTGTGTCTGCATAGTACATAAATTGAGGTCTTTAAGCTGTTCCTCTGGAGCAGGTCACTAGCAATAAACTTTCTTTTGGAAAAGTGGGTAAGCATGAAACATCCTTTTTAATGCAAATTTAGAACTAGCTTTAGAAGCAGTGCTGAAAAGGTGTCTGACTTGTAGTGGGAACACATGGATAAAGACTAGCGCCAACTAACACTAGTCTTATATTGCCTGAATGGATGGACTTCGCAAAAACGGATTTTTCCTCGGTTGGGTCTTTGGGAAGATGGTTTGAATACACAAAAGCACAGTATGGATTGAAAACAACTGTTTGCTGCTTGAGGATTTTGCTGACTCGAGCTTTCTGTTTATGCTGCTTGGTCACTTATGTTGTACCACTTTTATTTCCCACAACTTTCTCTATTTGCATTCTTTCTTTGTGTGAACGCCTTGGGGAAAAATAAAAATGCTGCTTTTGTGAATATCATTATTGACATTTTTGCTGAGCTGTATTTTGCTTACAGACGTTATACATCCTATGTGAAAGATCATTTTTGATGTTTGTGTGCTGCAGTAGAGCTAATTCTTCCCTGCTTTATTTTTCTTCTTTTTTTTTTTTCTTTCCAGGGGATCTACAAGTATCTTGAGAGGTGTTTTTCAGACTTTAAGCAGAGAGGCTTTGTTGTTGGATATGACACACGAGGTCAGGTGACCAGCAACTGCAGCAGTAAGAAGTATGAGTATTGATTACATTTGCAAGACTAGAAATTAAATTGTGGCTTTAAATGCATTCTGTTCTACCAGAATATTTTTGTCATGAACTGCACACGCTCTTTCCCCTCCCTTAGTACAGTTGTCCGCAAATGTGGAATGTAAGGCTAGTTACTTCACCAAAGAATTTACAGTCTAAATCTAATTTACAAGAACATTAGAAGTTGATATGCCTGGAGAAAAATTTGAATATGAAGGTAAATTCAGAGTACTAACATCTAGCTTGAAATCACTAAATGTTAATGCACTGTTGTTAACACTCTTCTTTAGTATGACATCTGATTTAAGCTTGCTTGGGGGGGAATAATTCTACCTGCAGTCTACTGTAACCCAGTCTTTTGGTACCTTTGTGCTAGTCTGCAATCCCATTGTATTTCCACATTGGGAATATTTTACCTGGAGTGCCTAAAATGTATACTTCAGTGATGCCAGACTGTGCTCTCTGCAGGGAAACGGGAGAAGGGAGTCTCTGAAAGAGTTGCTTTCTGAATTCCATAAGGAATCCTAATTCCTTGTCATTCAGGGAACAAAACACATGTTGTAATGGCATGCATTACAAAAAACCCCACCCAGTAACTAATTTATTTAATTAATTAGTAGTTAATTATTGTAGTTAATGTAGTTAATTGTTCTAACTAATGTAGTTTTTTTTTTTATTTTTGTAAGCATTTAATATTCTAAGGATGTGAAAGTTCTTTCTATAATAGAGCGCAGAATGTAGTGACTGTCTTCTAAGAGTTTCTCTGTTCCCCTGAAGCCTGCCTCTCCAGGCCTTCCTGTCTGGTTTCAGTTATGTGTGGCACATTATCCATCAGGCTTTGGCGTAAAGGTTTTAAATTCATCTGTTACACTGTGTTTGTAAGGCTGTTACCCAAATTGGGTTATGCACAGCTTAAAAACGTGGAAGTGTAAGAAATAAATTCCTTTTCAGGCACACAAAGCTTGGAATTCAGACTTGATGGCAGCACAGTTATCGTGTTTCACATGTCTAAGGAGCACATCAGTACTCAACTACATGTTTCTTTTGTCCCCTTGGGTTGACGTACAGTTCCAGTAGCGCTAAAATCAAATTGAATCTCCCCAAAAGAGTGTTTTCAATTGGATCACCGTGCTTATCCAGCACCATGTGAGCAGGAGCACCCCTTTCTTTGCATCAGTTCCAGCGCTGAGGGAGATGGCAGACCCTCTGGCTGCATCCCATAATTAAGTTGATGTAAGCCATTGTGATATACAAGCAACATTTCAGTAGCTTCAGCTACAAGCTGAGCTCTCAAATGCTTTTAAATGGTTTCGGGTTACATTTGATAGGCGCTGTAGTGAAATTCTGAGTAACTGAAAGTTAGACTTACAGTATACTCATCGTGGGAGACAAGGAAGCAAGTAATAATGCTCGTCTGTAAAAACAAGTGAGCAAAGCAAACTCACACTATTTAATCTCTCATCTCTTTCGGCTCTGAGGCTTCCCTTTAACCACTGAGCTGTGTGTACCTGACTTGAGAAGAACAGTTTCATATCAGTTACCTGAAAGAGAATGAGTTTCCCTGCTGCTTGAAAGGAAAAGTTTATGATAAAGGCAAGGTTTAAAAACTCAGATGCTGTTACTGTTTCTCAACTTTCTGGAGTACGAGTGTGCTGGTTTGCAGAAGTATATTTCAGAAATAGATCTGCTCCGTAGATGTTGTCTGAAGCTGCTGAGCAAGGCTGGCAAACAAGCTTTGCTGTCTGGGATACTGAATCCTTTCCCAAACCTGCTGTTGCAGACATCTGGCACTTTAAACTTTCTGGGAGATTGATTCTGTCCTTGAATGAAGGACAAGTGTTGCACCAGTAGGTCCTGTATCTTTGTTTTTGATATCATGGGTTTATTTATGTGGTTAACTGGAGTGCCTTGTGCTTTTCAAGTCACAAATAAAAGCACTGCCTTGGATCGTATAACCTGGAAACTGTGTTACATTGACTGTGTAAACTGTAGGATACCACTTTTAGTGTAAGAAAAAAAAGGGATTTAAAAAACAAGTGAAATGAAGGTTACAGTAGTGTCAAATGGCTGTTGGGTTGTCGTGGGGAGTTGGGTTGACTGAATCTTTAATTTTTCATGTTGGTAGACTCGCAAAGCTCACTGCAGCAGTCCTACTGGCTAAAGATGTGCCCGTGTACTTCTTTTCGACGTATGTCCCTACACCGTTTGTGGTGAGTCACCTTCTCCTTTATATTGTAGAACCATCCAGTTAAGGGAGTATTTGAAAGTTTCCTAAAAATGTGCACTAGCAATTTTCTTCTCAAATTCCAGCCTTTATACAGAACCATAAGGGCTGCTTGGTACATTTGTCTCTTTGAGGAGTTTGTAACAAGAACGTCGCTGAATTTTTCTGCATGCAGATAGTCAATAGAATCCCATTTCACCCTAGGCTACTATGCCAGCGCAATAGATACTGCAGTCCAGGCTTTGCTCTGTTAGTTACAGGTGAAGCATTCTGCTCTTCTTTTATTCTGTGCTGAAACACCTGGGGCTTATAAGGGTCAAAGATGATACTTATGTGTGTGTGAATATATACATATATGTAGGCACTGTATGGTTTTGGACATAAGGCTTACGCTGTTTAGAGTGGAAGAAATGAAGAGTTGCCTCTACTTTTAATATCTCAAAACCCAGAATTTTCTGTTCTAGTCATAACAGCTTTTTCTTGCAGGGCTTTAAATCTTTGTTTTCTATTCTGCAAGATTTTCTAGTGCACTGTGTATGCTGTGAATCTCGTTTTGAGGGGAGGACTGAAAGGACTGGATGCTCTTTAGCTGGAAACTTGTTTTTCAACAAGCCTTTTGGTGAATTCCTTCATTCTGTTTCAGCCTTTTTTCGCTTTCTCAAATACTAATGTAATCTGAGTGTAGACTTGCTTTAGTTGTCCAGTTAACAATTGTGTTTATGTAGTTGGTAAATAGAATAATGTTCCTATGCAACAGAACAGAAAAAGCTTTCTCTCTACTCCAGGACACGGAATGATGAGCATTCACGTATACAGTTTTCAAATAAACTGGTGAAACTTTGAGACACTTCTCCTGTAGCATCCTATTGCATAACTGTCCTGATAATATAGTATTACTTGTGCCAGCTGCAAAATGCTTGGGTAAATTGACATTTCTGGGTTTCCTTTGTAGCCCTATGCTGTTCAGCAGCTCAAAGCTGTGGCTGGTGTGATGATCACAGCATCCCACAACCGGAAGGAGGACAATGGGTACAAGGTAAGGCTTGAACTTGAAGTTTGTAGCCTGTCACAGCCACCTGCTTCCCAGTATTACCTACTGGAAATGCCTTTGGCATTTGGCTGCTTCTGGAGCACATGCATACGTTAGAAGGAGAAATTATTTCAAGTAATTCATCCTTCTATAACCTGAATTACACATGCTTTCTTCTGCGACTAGAACTTAAGACCACACTGCTTGTGTATCTTGAGAACAAGTCTGTTGTGACATTCCATAGAGTCTAATCAGCAGCTGAAGAAATGCTTAAGCAATTTATGTGTTCACTTCTTGGACTTAAAAATCAGTTTAAAACTAAGCTAGAATTTAGGTGAATTAATCCACACAGTAGGTAACTGTGCTGAAGATGGGTGATGGTTTAAGAGTTGATTAATAAAACTTCATAATAGTGTGTTGCTCCCTGTAGGGTTGGTTGCTTTTCGGGGCATTGAGAGACGGGTGGGTGCCTTAATTTTGAAAGCGTGGAACTGTAGAACCATCCGTAATAGCAAATGCTGCTTATGCAGGATTGTAACACAGTATTTCCTTTCTAAACTTCATGAGAATCTGAACTAAGCTCTAAACTTTGACTGAACTTAGCATTCTAGAAACTTAGTAAGAGGTCAGTGAGTAATGGCAATGATAGGAAAACCAATCTTACTCTGCACAGAGAGAACTCTTGGAGGTGATTGTACTGCATTTTACAACTTGTTCCACAGAGGACAAACACTTCACCAGCCTTTACTTTTGCTTAGCTATAGCAATGAATAAGAAGATAAGCCACATCAGTTTTCCGGGTGTTTCATTTATCAAAAAGCTATTATTTTTGTGTCTTCTGATACAAAGCTTGTTACTTTTGCCAGGATATTGTTTTGTCTAGTCTTTCACAATAATACTTTTATCTTTCACTGTTTCTGCTGTGAATTCAGCAGCTTCTGAAGGTTTTGGACAATTTTAACCAAACTTGACAGACCTGTAGTTTTGAAGATACTGGGTGTACTGATGGGTTTTGTGAAAACCAGCAGACAGGAAAAGAGAGACAGATCAGTCTGAGTAAAAAGTCTACTCTGTGAACTCAACCATTCTATTGGAAACAAACTGTGGGAAAACTGGCATCTAAATACTTCTTTAACAAAGACTTTTTATAGTTCAGAGTTTGATAGTGTTTCCAGCTGAAAGATTACAGTTGTTCAGTTATGGAAAAACATGTACCTTGGCACACGGCTTATCTTGTTTTGCTTTGATATCAAAAACAAGTTGTGCTTCTTTTTCGAAAGAAATGCCAGACTATGTAGAAGGTAACGTTTTTCTTCTGTTACAGTTTGCACAACACTCTCAAACGTAAGTGGCCAGTTTTGGTTTCTCACATCCTGATGATTTCAGTCATAATAGCTGAGAATCAGCTATTTTGAGAATCATAGAATGGTTTGGGTGGGAAGAGACCTTTAAAGGCCATTTAGTCCAAGCCCCTGCCATGAGCAGGGACATCTTCAACTAGACCAG
>VWZL01001291.1:47349-71714 GCA_013396915.1 Stercorarius parasiticus | reverse complement strand
GGGGGTCTCCCCCGAGCGGAGCAGAGGGGCAGAATCCCCCCCCTCGCCCTGCTGCCCACGCTGCTGGGGATGCAGCCCAGGCTGTGGGGGGGTTTCTGGGCTGCCAGTGCACGTTGCTGGCTCATGGCCAGCTTTTCACCCTCCAGTATCTCCAAATCCTTCTCAGCAGAGCTGTTCTCCATCCCTTCATCCCTAGCCTGTATCGATACTGGGGATTCTCCCAGTCCAGGTGTGGGACCTTGCACTTGGCCTTGTTGAACTTCATGAGGTTCATATGCACCCACTTCTCCAGCGGGTCCAGGTCCCTCTGGATGGTATCCCATCCCTCAGGCATGTCAGCTGCTCCACTCGGTTTGGTGTCATCTGCAAACTTTTTGAGGGTGCCCTCAATCCCATTGTCTATGTCATTGATGAAGATACTGAACAGTACTGGTCCCAATATAGACCCCTGAGGGACACCACTTGTCACTGATCTCCATCTGGACATTAAGCCATTGACCACTACCCTCTGGATGCAACCATCCATCCAATTCCTCATCTGCCGAACAGTCCACCCATCAAATCCGTATCTCTCCAATTTAGATAGAAGGATGTTGTGGGGGACCATGTCAAAGGCCTTACAGAAGTCCAGATGAACGACATATGTAGCTCTTCCCTTGTCCACTCATGTAGTCACTCCATCATAGAAGGTCACGAGGTTGATGAGGCAGGACTGTCCCTTGGTGAAGCTTTGCTGGCTGTCTCGAATCACCTCCCTGTCCTCCATGTGCCTTAGCAGAGCATCTAGGAGCATCTGTTCCATGATCTTCCCAGGCATAGAGGTGAGGCTGATGGGTCAGTAGTTCCCAGGGTTCCTCCTTTCTACCCTTTTTAAAAATGGGTGCCATGGGTCCCTTTTTCCATAGGGACCACAAATAGGTCCAGTTGCTATCATTATGTAACTAAAGTTGAAAACTATATGATTTCAAACGGCTTTTGAGAATTGAGGCCTTTTCTGTGTGACTTCAAGAAGCAGGAAGTACACAGAATCATATAGCTAAAAGAATTTATCAAGTTAATAATCTTTGTAAATCAACTGTGTCTTGTTTTCTTTAAACTTATACCAGGTTTATTGGGAAAATGGAGCACAGATCACCTCTCCTCACGATAAGGAAATTATAAAATGTATAGAAGAGTGTGTTGAACCATGGAATGGCTCTTGGAATGAGAATCTGGTAGACACCAGTCCCCTTAGACAGGATCCTTTGAAGAAGATTTGTGACTGTTACATGGAGGATCTGAAAAAGATCTGTTATCATAGGTATTGTATAAAACAAAAAGTACTTAAATTACGTTTTAAAGTAATTACGTTTTTAACTCTGGGTTACGTGTGGAAAATTGACTGCTGACAGATAGACTTCAGTAATAAAGCATGGGATACTGCCATACATAAACACTTTTGATTTGGGTATAGGGCATGGGCTGTCTTCCAAAATTTTAATAGCTTTGGACCTGCCTGTAGTGATTTTTACCGTCACAAATCAGTGACTTGATTTCTGTCTTTACGGTTCACAGAAGCTGAGTGCTGCACTCTGCCACAGACATCACGGTCTGCTTGGGGCCATTGCTCTGTGCTCTTCATGGTGGGAATAATTTTCAGTTATCTCCCCATTCTGTCTCGCCCCATCCCTTCTCTGATGCGTCATTAAATTAGGTAGTCGCCATCATTAGGACTAAACCGTACTTCTTGACAATAAAGCAGCCTGCCTTTGGATACTAGGCTGCGGTAAAGCACCCTGATGTGAACCATTTTATGCAAATGAATATGCTCAGTGTTCTGAATAAAATGCAGAAATTCAGAGTAAAGGTGTGGTCTGTATGCATGCAATAGAGGTGAGAAGATTAAGTTTAAAGGTTAGGGGGGTCAAAAGACAAGAATAAGAGGAGGAGGATGAATAATGTAGGTCCTGAAGATCTAGAGTAAGATCTTCATGGTGCTGGAAGAGCTCAAGGTTGATGCAGAAATTAACAGTTCATTCTTGCCAGACTTTCAGCCGATTCAGCAGAAGGTAAATATCTCATTTTCCAGGAAAAGCAGCTTTAAACCAGCAATTTCTAAGGAAAGTTCACTCATTCCTTCTTTGAAATTAATGCAGAAATCAGCAGAATAGTACAAAGTGTAATTGTGTTTTCTTTTGCTTTCCCACGTGAAAGTAGTCTTGCTAAATAACTAAAATCTTGCTGAAATTGTTTTTTCCTTCTCAGGGAGCTAAACGTGCAGACAAACCTGAAGTTTGTTCATACCTCTTTTCACGGAGTTGGACATGACTACGTGCAGTTGGCTTTCAAAGCGTTTGGCTTTCAGCCCCCCATTCCAGTACCTGAACAAAAAGATCCAGATCCAGACTTCTCTACTGTCAAATGCCCAAATCCTGAAGAAGGAGAATCTGTGCTGGTATTTTTGTTTCTACATCATCAGATTTCTATGAGCTTTCCTCTGTTTGGATATGATAACTGCGAAAAACAAATCGGGGGAAGAGAACAGGGAGTACCTGGCTTTCAGCTGTGTTAATACAGTGGGCAATCCATATGAGATTTTTCTTTCCCTGCATGTTATATGTAAGCAGGAAAAATGTGAGTTTATTTGCTCTTGTGATTCTGTTTTTTCCCCCCCTCCCTCTTCTCCCACCAGGAGTTGTCACTGAGGCTTGCAGAGAAAGAAAATGCTAAAGTAGTAGTGGCCACTGATCCAGATGCAGATAGACTAGCAGTGGCAGAACAGCAGGAGAAGTAAGTGATGGGATGTTTTATTTTATCTCTTTTTGCAGAAAAGGTAGTGAAAATCGCAAAATGTCCCCAAATAGTAGACAGGCACACACCTTCAGCCCGCTCTTTGTTGTTGTGACTTAGCTATTTGGATATTTTTCTTGCTAGCTTCATCTTGTGGTATAGCTCCACCTGAAATAATGTATTTTAAATAAAATCAGTTAATAACTTAGAAAATATTAGATGAAATACTTACCAGTGTTACAATAAATAGCCAAATAAAACTTAACTGAAAAGTTGAGTGACTACTAAAAACACTAAAATCTTGTTGTTACTGTTTTTTCGCTTCTGTCAGGCAAACAGATTCTGCCTTGGGAGAGTTAGCTGTTCTGGGTTTTTTTTTGTTTGTTTGTTTGTTTTTCCCTGGCTGCTTCATATTGAATAGAAATTATTTTTCTTCCACTAACAGGCCAAAATTCTGATCGTTGTGTAAGTAACTGTCTATAATGCGCAGTTGCGCAGGCATTGCCTGACTGCAATGTATAGACTGCTATACTTGTGTTTGATAAATTAAAAAGACCTGAGCTGTTTTCAAGCTGACAGTAAGGATACTTGATTTGTATCTTTGCTTGCTAACAGAACGCACTGGGCTTGTAAATCATTGAGACGTGATAACTGTGGAGTCCTGTTAGTACGGTGGCTTCGTATAGAGCAGCTTGTCAGTCGTGTGCTCGGATTCCTGTTGTTCCAGTGACTGCAGAAAACATCTCCCTCTGCATGGATGCTCCTGGAAAACCTCAAAACGCTCTTATATTTTCTATCCTGTCCGCAGTGGCTCCTGGAAGGTGTTCACCGGCAACGAGCTAGCAGCTTTGTTTGGGTGGTGGATGTTTTCTTGCTGGAAGGAGAACTGCTCCCAAGATGCTGATGTGAAGAATGTTTACATGTTAGCGACCACAGTCTCCTCGAAAATTTTGAGGGCAATTGCACTTAAAGAGGGATTTCACTTTGAAGTAAGTGTGGGTTTTATGATGTCGTCTTGGCAGAGTGAAAATCCGATTGCCACGTTTTCCATCTACCCCCCCACTTAATGACTTTACAAAATGAAAAATAGATGGATAACTTCCAGTCTGATGGCTGGGAGTTTTAATGCGTTCCAACTTGCAGAGAATGCTGTTGTACCTAGAGAAGCCTGATTTCAGCATCTGCAGTGTTTCTCAATGCGCCTTACAGTGAACGCAGACTGTGAAATCAATTCATACAAAACTGCAAGGAGGCTGTAACAGGTGACACAAATTAAAACCTAAATTAATAGAAAAGCCTTTGTCTTGTCTGGTTTCCTAGAGAGAAGCTCTTCTGTGTGAGAGAATGGAAGTGTGTGCAACTTGGTGTGTTTACCACAAAAATGGAGTGCGTTTTGATGGATTTGTAACAAACCCTTACAGGTTACACACTTCCTTCGGGTGCCCAGATCACTAGTAGGTTTTAAATTTGGTTTTGCTTCAAATTGTGACAGACAGAGGAACTCTTATGTTCAGATCTTTAATGTAGCTTCATTAAGGACTTGCTAAAAAAGAAAATGGGGGGATGCCCCTGCAGACTGACCGTGATTATTTTTGTTCCTGTGTTCAAATTAAGTGCTTGCTCTGATTTCTGAGACTGTTGAATGTTTGACTGGAAAACAGCTAGGAATTTATAGAACCCCTTGGTCTCCTTTAAAAGCTTCCCCTCTTTGTGCCTTTCTTCTCTCCAAGAAGGACTTTCTAAGCTTTTGACTGCTTTTGCACAATTTGAAGAACACAGGCAGTGCTCTTCCCTCCCATCATCCAAAATTACTGTTTATATTTCTGTAACTTTTCCTTTTGAATAACTTTGTACAGTTGTCTCATCTGATAAGCAGCATGGAGGATCTTATCTGATCTCAGAGTCACAGTCTGTCAAGCACGCTTACTCCTTGATTTGATAGTCATGTCTTGGATAGCGTTTTACTAGTGAATACTCATCCAGTGACTCTTTGCCTTAGATTCATCACGTATACTGAAGATACAACTTGTCTAATGTTTGTCTTTACTGTCTCTATTCTGTTATCAATTAATTAGATTTAAATTCAGGGAAATTCTTTCAAGAAAATAAAAAGAATGTCCTTAAGCTTCAGTGTTTTGACTCTGCGGTCTTTCCTGTTGACCCTAAAACTCAGAATGCATCATTTTTTATTTTATTTTATTTTCTAAGTCTGAGACCTCAATTTTTTTTTTTCTTAACTTCTGAGTCTAGCACACAAGATTCCCATTCAAGGAAGCACCCTGGAGGTGAAGGGAGAATAGTGGCTTACGCTATCTTCTTGAACCTGGAACTAAATAGAAAACATGTATTTAATGCATTCTTTTTTCTGTTTCAGGAGACGCTCCCTGGTTTTAAATGGATTGGAAGTAGAGTAAAAGATCTCCTAGATAATGGAAAAGAAGTTCTCTTTGCATTTGAAGAGTCTATTGGTATGTGTGTTAATATAATAAAATTTCAACTGTGGGGGGAAAATGCGCCTAAAAAGGAGTCGTCTTAGTGATGAAAAGAAATACAAAAATGCTTTGGTTTTGGTTTTTGTAGTTACTAGTACTGGCCTTTTGCTCTCATCACATCAACTTGACAGCTATTGTAATAAATGATATATGGATCTCTGATTTTGATACTGTGCTTCTGCAGTTTCCTGATACAAACCTGTTCTGATACAGGTTGAAAGCCCTGAGATGCCAGTGCCAAACTACTGTTGCTTCATGGCCTTTGTGTAATAGTATGTCGGGTTCTTTTTCCACAATCATTTTTTTATTTCTAGGCTTCATGTGTGGCACGTCAGTGTTGGATAAAGATGGTGTAAGCGCAGCTGTGGTCATAGCTGAAATGGCAACCTACCTGGAGGGCAAGAACCTAACACTAGCACAGAAACTCATTGAGATCTATGAAACGTAAGTTGTGGTTTTCATGAGTATGTTCTACTTCACTATTTTGGGGCTGGGAATAGTCTAGTAAATATTTTTAGTGTGTCCCTCAGATGTTTTCTCATTTTAAGTTGTTTTTTTCTGGTGCTATGATGGATTGCAGTCTTCAGTATTACAGATACCACTTGAATACCATATCTCCCACAGGACTAAAGAGACCCTTTCTATCGTCTTTCTATAAAAATTGTGAGAGAGTAGAATTTTGCATATGGATCCACCAGGGCAAACTTTTCTCTCTTATTTGATTCATGCTACGTAACTTCTCTTACCTTCTGATGGGTAGCTATACCTTAGTTGTGGTCTGTGTGCCTCTCTTTAAACACTTAATATTTTCACTGACACACAGTCTGGGGGTTGTTAGAAGATCACGTGCTGTTCTTGCAGAGATTTGTAACAGAACAGATGTTAAAGGAATGGTCTGTGTTCAATAGCTATGGACACAGTTCACAGCAATAAAATGAGGAACATGTTTGTGTTAGAATTAAAAGTCATACTGTGATAAGCCCAGCTCACCAGCAGAAGTTCCTGTGCTCTAACAGGATTAGGGGCACAGTTACAGTAAATCATTTATGCCATTCCTTTTCCTGCCGGCCCAGCAGAAAGATAGACCGTGGCCCTTAAAAACTTGAATGAGACATGGCAGGGAGGTTGGAACAAGATGATCTTTAAGGTCCCTTCCAACCCAAACCATTCTGTGATCTCCCAGTCACTCTTAATTTTTTTAAGCTGTGGAGAAGAGTCTCTGTAGAATGAGGAGTGGGTGGAATATAGTGAAGAACAACTAAATTTCAATGTGCAAACATGGTTGCTGCACCTAGTGAGCGCTTGCATTAAGTCTGCTTGGGGATAGTAGTTTTAACTTGGATTAAATAATTGGTCACCTTCCTCAGAGGCTGTTGAAATAATCTGTAGTTGTGGCTGCTTGTGTGGCTACAGCAGACAATTTTTAATGGTGTGGGAATGATACTGCGTATTAATTTCCTGAGGGCTACCGAGGCTGCACTTAGCCAAATGGTTGGCTTTTATCTCTTTGGAGCTGAAACCTTTGCTTGAATTTAAAAATAGCTTAAGATGATCTGAGTAAGACAGTGAAATCTGTTTCAGAGTCCAGACATTTGCCTATAATTATCTGTGTTCACAGCTGTGAGAACTGCATTCTTTTTCTGTTACTGTTTTTCCAAACGGGGGCTTTCTTTAGATACCAAATGTGCAGAAAACTTCTGAATCTTGTAACTGAAAATGTTAATCTGCTTCTAGGTATGGATATCACATATCAAAGACTTCCTATTTCTTGTGCTATGATCCTCCTACTATCAAAAGGATATTTGAGAAACTTCGGAACTTCGATGCCCCTCAGTCTTATCCCAAATTTTGTGGTATTTACAATATATTACATGTACGAGATATTACCACTGGCTATGACAGCAGCCAGCCGAATAAGAAATCGGTGAGTTAGAAAGTATTTTTGCAGGAGCGGTTCTGTTTTTGAAGAGACTGAAAGTTAAATACACCAAGAACTATGCAGAAAGACGTACTATATCAACTAAGATGGCAGTATAATTACCACCATCTATTAAAACTGCTTAACATTTACTCGGAGAACACTGCTTAAATGTGAAATGGCGTGTCTGTTGTGTTGGCTATTTTGATATAACAATAAATGAACTTTATGAGTTGAAGTAAGCTTGATGCTCCTGCAGCTCTTAAGCTGTCTAGCAGGCTTCCAGATGTTGGAATTCCAATGTTATCCTGAAATACTGCCTCTAATCTAGGTGATAGACCTGTCAGGCTGAAATAACTTGTTCTAGTCTTTGCATTGGCTGGTGGATGTCACCTGCAGGTGACAATAAACATTCAACATGTTTATTTAGCTTTATATGCACCGAATGTTGTATTTTTTTTAAAAAACAAAACCAAAACCCCCACTTTTGTGTTAGTTGGGGTGTTCTGTAATAAAATGTTGTTGTTTATATAGGTGCTGCCAGTGAGTAAAAGCAGTCAGATGATCACTTTTACATTTCAAAATGGTTGTGTTGCCACCCTTCGGACAAGTGGAACAGAACCAAAGATCAAGTACTACGCGGAGATGTGTGCGCTGCCCGAGCAGAGGTCAGTAGCAAGGCCACATGCACCCATTGCAAGATGCCTTCGGGCTCAAAGGTCAGTACTTGGGCATCTGTCCCTGCGTGGAGGGGGATTCCTCCGCTGCCTCCTTGGAGACCTGAGCCTCAGCTGAGTGTTCCAGCCTGTTAAACTGGCCAGTGATGCACATTCCTGCTCATAAGGGATCCCCTCTGTAGTGGATAAGACAAAGAATTGAATTTTCAGCATCTGCTACAGTAGGAGACTTCTTTTATTAACCCAAATCCTCATTCACTTAGAATTCACTTCACTTAAAAAGTGACGAAGTTGTGCTGCTGCTGGCAAGTATGCTTAAACCCAGGTGGATTCCTGTTGCATTTGGGAATCTGCTGTGTTGCTCTGAGCTACTGGATAGTAACTAGAGGTCTGTCCCCTTTCGACAGCTAGCTGGATTGAGCTTCTTCCAGTTTTAAAAAAACCAAAACGGTACATTTACACCATTGAAATCAGGAGTGCGACTGAGGAGCCTAGGTTCTTAGTCTAGCTACCGGAGAGAAGCAGGCTCTTGAACTGGATTCCTAACCTAAATCCTGTGAGTACCTCTCCTTTTAGACTCGTGTCCCAATGTTCCTGTGGAGCAGAGAATTGAAAATGACGTAAAGGGATCTCTGATGCGGTATTTATTTCTACTTATTGGCAGGAATTCAGGGCGAGCGTATTTTTATCACTGAAGGGTTTGATCAGATTTAGGCAGTCAGTGGACAGTGAGTGGCAGATTGCCTTTGCTTGTAAAATGTGCACGGGGGGGGAAACGCAGATCCATGCCTAGACAGATTTCCAGAGGCTGCTTAAATATTATTTTATTTTGAGTTTAGTTTAGTTAGAAGTTTTTATTACTATGCGAAGTGTATTAACGCAGCTACAGCCCATCTTTTGAGTCATGTTTCTAAATTGTTCTGAATTGACCGTGGAATAACAGCAGGTCAGAGAAGTGGTAGGAGTTCTATATCCCAATTTTCTGAATGGCAGCTCTTGCCAGAAGCCTGTATTATTTGGTCAGAGAGCTTTCTGATTGTCTGGCGTATCAACACGCTTCGTTGCTACACGGATATGGAAATTCTCGCTTCAGTTAGAACATGTTTCCCTATGCCTGGGAGTGGGCAACGTACCATTTGGTGTAAATACTGAAGAAAAGGTAAGATATAGTTGAGGCAAACAGCTGCACCAACAAGGAAGAAATAAATGCTAGGAGTATTGCCCTTAACCTGATCTTAACACAAGTGAGGGCCAGGCAAGTAAGAGAGAAACGAAGTACATGAGGATGCTTTGATGCCTCATTTGGGCTTCTGCTGCTGTTCATTCTGGTAAGTCAGAAAAATACATCGATCTTTAATTTTAGTAATACCTGTGGTTAATGGCAGTTATTATCTGGAACACGGAATTGAAGAGCTTTCATGCTTCCCTGATTCAAGGCATAAAATGGTCTGTAGGAACCTCAAAAGGCGTTCTTCTCCATAATAGCTTTGCAAATATTTCTCTGAGTTGCTGGTTATTGATTATTCTTAAAAGCTGAACATCAGGAAAGTCAGTTTTACTGCAGCATTTTGGGGTGTTTTCTTTTAAAGGAAGTGGTGACCTGAAGGGCACTAATATATTGCCAGTTCCACAAATGAACAAAGCAGATGTAAATAAGCCTGTTTTGCCTATTCTCTGTTAAAAACAGACTGAGTTCCTCTCACTCCAGTGACATCTTGGACGTAGGAGAGGGATTATACATTTTTAAAGGAGTGTTGCAATGCATTAGTGTTTGTGCGTGTAGATGTTGGCTTTTTACTCAAATGAATGTCTGGGCATTTAAATAGGGAAAGGATCAGTATATTAACGGTGTCCTCTTGTGAGCGGTGACACTTTGCCTGATAACTCAATCCCCCTAAACTGCGCTTTAGTCAAAATACAATCAGATACCCATCTGAATGCCATGTAGAGAAGAATATAGGGTATCTGTCTTTTTATTAGTAGCTCATTCTTTTTAATCCATTTACAGTCTGTGTCTGACCAGTCTTGCGTTGGTTTTGCAGTCATTAGCTCTTGTCTATGCTCTGCTAGAGCCCTCTAGTGGCGATTATTTTTTTTTCTTTAATTAAATTGATTTAAATTAATATTGCAATAGTCCCTACCAAAAATTAACTTTTTAAAGCAAGCAGGTTGGAGTCTCTACACGTTGATGTTGGTAGGAAACATAAGAGAGTGAGTCCATCACCATCACATCTTGCTTTTTTTTCTTGTTTTTAGCAGATGCCTGGTGTTTATCAAACCCCTGACATGGTATTGTTCTCTTTCTAGTGACAGAAGCATGCTGGAAGAAGAACTTCAGAAGCTTATTGAGGCTTTGATCGAGAATTTTCTTGAACCTGATAAGAATGGACTGATCTGGCGCTCTGCTTAGAGCTCTGACAGGTGTTCAAAGAAGCGACCGCCTGCACTGCGTCGTGTGAAACAAAGGAACCAAGAACAGAACTCAGTTTAAGACGTGTGCGTGTGTGTATGTCTGTTAAACAGCTACATTTTTATTCTATAAAGAAGAAGCATTCTTTTGTCAGGCTTTTCACCAAAGTCTGGGCTAGAAAATTTGGGGTAAGGACAGCACGTGAGAGAAAAGGACGCCATGTATTATTACACTTTTGACCAAAAGACTAATTAACCTGCACCAATGCAAACAAACTGCCCTGGGTTTAAGACAGCTGATCTTAACCAGTAGATCTTGTCTTAAATTCATTTCAGGCACTCAGTATTTTTTGTGTGACAAGGTTTTGAAATCGGGTAGTCCTAATATTTGAGGGAAGCGATCGCTCCAAACTGACAAAAAAAAAGCCTGCTTCTTCCTAGCTGTTGTGCGTGATTGTTACAGGTCTTAATTTCCAAAAAATGTTGAAGTAGAGTTCAGCGCTTAGCATTTCTTGTTTAGGCAAGTTACTCAATATGACATTTTTTCAGCTACCTAAGTATCCTTCTGTTGTTAAAGGTGCTCTTGGTGCATTGTATCTTTGCTGTGTGTATCTTAAAATATTTACTTTGACAGTGAAACGATAGTGGCAACACATGGCAGTTCCACTTGCAGGCTGGGTTTTGAATTACCTAGTGCCTTTCCAAGGCATTCAAAGGAATAGGAACTTGTTCATTCCTTGGTTAAATTGCCCATTTTAACTACCATGGGCTTTGCAGCCATTTTTTGGTCTCACATCTCTGAAGAGTCTTAAGCATTTTTGGTTTGGGGTTTTTTTGGGGGTTTTTTGTTTTTTTTTTTTTTTCAGAAATTGAGTAACTTTCAATGAAAATTCCAGTTAGTGACTTTTTTTGTTTGTTTTGATGGCTTTAATTCATACTGCGTATTTAAAGAAAAAACAAACTACAAAAAACAACCGACCAACCAAAAAAACCTAGAAGAAAGTGGAGGTGAGACACTGACACCGCTGATTATTATTTTTAATTGCTAAATAATATTATTTTTTGGGTCATGTGTTGTAACTAATTTCTGTTAGAGTAGCAGTTTGCAAATGCTACTCCTCTTTATCTTTCAGGGCAAATTTTTAACAACTTCCCGTTATCTGTTTCCTACTTTTGCTTGACCAGAAAATGATACTGCTCATCAATTTTTCCAAAAAATAGACCGATACAGAAATTCTCATGTAGATACTGAGGATTTCAGAAAATAAAAGCTGTGTTTTGGCACAGAAAAGCTGTGGAAGATGCTTTAACTGAAAGAACACTTCAAGAAAACTGCATATTGATTAACTGAGAAAAATACTCGTTAATGTGTGCTACTAAATTGCTAATATAAGCCTTCAGCATAAAGTCAGTGGTGTTCTGGCCATCTCCTCGCTATCAGTTTACAGTAATTAGATAAAAGAAGTAGATAAAGCTGAACACTTAACCGCTGTATTGAAGGTTACCTGGCAAGAACCTGAGATACACTTAAATTAAAGCCATTGTTCTGCCATTATTGTTAGATCTCTAAATTTGTCCTCCATCTTATTATACCCTTACAGCTTGATGCCGCAGGATTGCGCCGAGTGGTTTTGTATGTGTTGCGTCTGGATGGCTTTAAAGAGCACCGAGGTTTCTCTGTCCGTGCGGGTATCGGGTATTTCATGCTGACAGAAGCTTTGCACTATAACCGTGGATAAGTATTTTGCTGTATATGAATATACATGTACTGCAGAAGGTCTGTGTTGCACAAATTCTTACTTGCCACCGGTATTTATTTATTTTTTATTTTAAGAGAAAATATTTCCAAATTGTTCTGCAATTGAGTGAAATGTATGTAGTACCAAAAAACATGGGGTTTTTTTTCTGGATTGTACATTTAACTGATGTGATGGGGAAAATGAGTGAAAGCATTTATGCTTAGAGTATACTCATGTTGTTGTACAGTGCTGGGTAGGTCTCAGAAGGCGTAAAGGCGTTTTTGACTGCTGCTTTGTCTTTATTTTTCACAAAAAAGTGCAGATCTGGATCCCAACTGCACTGAATTTGGAGGAGATCTCGTCTTTTTTTTCATGGGCAGCAGGTTAAAGCCTTGGGCATTTTGGATTTTGTTTTTGAACAGCCCACTAATAGTTCAGAAGAGAACAAGTGACTTAGAACATAATTTTGAACAAAGGTAAACACTGTAAAAAAGCATCGTTTATGTGATGAGGCCAGCTGTATGTGTATTGTAGCAGTTAGTGTTAGGAGTTACGTCTTGTGAGTTACGATTTTTTTATGCTCCTACAAAGAGCAGGAATCTGCAGTGCCCCAGAGAGATCTGCTTTATAGCAGTAGGCAAGCATTATAAATGCAGTATGGAAGAAAATCGTGATTATGTTTTCCAATCAGCATTCTTAGAAGTTGGTAACTGTTCATAGTATAAATATCTTTAATAAAAAACCGAATACGGGGAGTTAAGTATCTGGGATTCTTCTCGTCGATAGAGTTGAGCAGTAGGTTATAGATGTAGTAGTGCTTTTGGAATAACAGCAACGGGCACAATGTGTTGAATGTATTTTAAGGGTATAATAACTATTGCTGTTTTTAAGCTGCTGCTACTGTTGTTTTCCTACTGTATTTGAACTGTTTGATATATTTATACTGTTCCATTTGTGGAACTCCTCCTTTATCTCCCTCTCATCTTGCTTCCCTTACTTCTGTTACTGTGAAGGACTGTTAATTCTTATTTCATTGCGCTGTAACTTTGTTATACGCCGTGTTAGAGTTTGTTAGGCTTGTGTACAATCTTCTTTCGGTTGTCAGCTGTTCTTTACTACTTTTCAGATAAGAACAAAGGCTTTTCAAACTTGAGTAGGAAGCAGGTAATAGATCAAAGTACGCTGTGGATCCTGTTTACTAGGCGCTTCCAGTTAAAATACGTCTTTTCAAAGGTTGGTCTACAGCAGGTCATTGGCTTAAACTGTAATCACACAGCCAATGATTTGTTTTTAGCGTTTGATAATAAAATTAGGAGGGCTTGTTTTTGTCTTTTCCCTTTTTGATGTAACAGGCTTACTCTCTGTCTCACTCAGACATGGTGAAGTTGTGTTTCCGTGGGGCTGGGATGGGACCTTTGTAAGTACAGGAGGGTCGCCAGCCAAGGTGGAACATCTACGTTACAGAGCTTGTAGTTGAATTTTTTATTCTAGTTGTGATACAGCATCCAATCTGTGGTTTAAGTAGCTTCGGGTGTATTTGTGTCTCTCCTCCTGCACTCTGAAGGATGCCTCCAGCCACAGCAGGAGTGAGTGAATCATAAACTCTTGTGTGGAGGAGAAGGAGGGAGCGTGTTTAACACAGGAGAATTTGACTGGGAGCTCCAAGCACAGCTCTAGCTACAGCCTGAGGTGGCGTAGACCCTGCTTTGTTTGCTGTTGGCGTGGTGTCCTGTCCGGTTGCTGAGCCAGTCCTGCCTGCCCTGCCCTGCCCTTGCATCCCACGAGGATGCAGCTCCGAGGAGCCAGGTTTCCCCTGGCCTGCAGGAGAACCGGGATCTTGCCTGAGTGGGTCTCTAATTTCCTTAATTTTAAATACCCAGCTCTTCCTTCTAAGGAGAGGAAGTGCTTATTTGTGTCATCCACAGAGTGAATTAAGAATTAAAGTTCGATGTGTTTCTGTTTCAGACGTTGAGGTGTGTTACGACGCGCAGCAGCCTGGGGCTCCTTTACCTGCCTCTGGCAGTTCCTGACTGCTCTCAGGCTGTTGCCGTATCTCTAGTTGGAGGATACCTGCATGTTGAAATTCCTGACGTTATTCCCTGATTTAGTGGTACTCAGGTAGCACTTTGCGTCTGCTCTTTGGCTCCTGTAGCATTAGGGGTTTCGGTTTCAGGGGGTGTGTTTGTGTGAAACTCACAGAGTATTGAGGGAGAAGCCGCAAGGTTGGAATGGGGGTTTCTGTCATTTGGGGCAGGGTGGAACACGTAGTCTGCTTTAGAAAGCACTTGGATATTCTCTTTAATTTTAAAACTAATATTATCGTCACTTCATTTTGTCTTTCCCCCTGGTTTTGCCCTCTTCTCTCCCCAAGTAAGAGAGGGGGGGACTGCATGGTGCCGCCTGAATGGTTAGAGTCCACCTTGATACCATTTTCCATCCTCCCCTGCCTTTTCCCTGCTCAAGAGTAGCTTTGTACGAGGTGACTGAAGTACCCGCAGCTGCATTCATCTCCTTGGCTAGAATCCTGGGGAGTTCTGGATCTGTGCTCTTGTTTACCTGGTGTCTGTTCTTCTGTAAAACTAGGGCATATTACAAATGCAGAGTGAGAATTTGCACTTTCCTGAAGTATTTCTGTGTGTATTGCTATGTGGATTTAGCTGAATGAAGTGTTACAAGTAATAAAATATTCTCTTCGTAGTAGCAATCCTTCATGTTTCTTCTGTCTTCTTTAGTCAAATGTTGTTGCCCCAAAACCCGAGCTGGCAGATAACTGTTCCTGACTTGGTGTGGGAGGAATATTGACCCTGTGCCACTCGGGTACTTAAAACCCCAGGAACAACGGCGCTTCCTGAAGAACCTGTTCGGAGGCTCGTCCTGGTGCTGCTGCTAAATGAGATGTCTCCTGTGATACCATTTCCAAGGGGCTCAGCACTGAAGGTGTCCCAGGGCAGAGCACCAAGGACTAGTTGTCACCTGAATTCACCACCGGTGCCACCACAGAGCGCATGGGAAGGGAGGTGGATGTTTGGGGCACAAACCGGAATGAGGAGAGGCCGATCTTTATGGGGTGAAGTTGCTTCAGGAAAAGCAACAGAAGGGAGGAGGTGAGCGGACTGGGGGAGAGGAGCTGGGGTGGGCACTGCAGGTGACAGAGCGGGTCCAAGCCAGGGGCGGCATTCACCCTAAAGAAAGGTTTCAGCTCTGTAGAGTGCCACCAGGAAAGCTGATAGGGCAGAGGGACCACCTTCTCGCTGGTCCCTCTGTCCTCAGGAGATCACCTTGTGCTGGGGATTTTATGCTCATTGTTAAACTCTGAGACGGGAGATGATTTCACCCCAGTTTGACTTTAATATTAAATTTAATAAGGTTGATGTAAGATGGTTCCTGGGGGCACAGCAGCATGTCCAGGAGGGTTCCTGCATCCCTTCAGTGGTGGCTGCAGGCTTTATCCTGGGGGAATCTGCATGTGAATCGCTGTTTTTTTCTCCTTGCCAAGGCTGATGTTCCACGTCAGAGCTGCTCTCCCCCTCCCAGCTCACCCCAGTTAGCTCCCAGTTATCCCCCGTGCCACGCTGACACGGATGGTGCTTTCCAGGGAGAGACTTCACCATACCCCTGAAGCCTTCAGACTGGTTGTGAAATGAGAAAACAGTAGAAGGACCTGGAGATGGAGGGGTTTATTTGGGCTGGGGGAGAGGGGAGCGGCGGTGTCACCTATGGACACAGCGGGGACAGGGACCAGAGGGGACAGGGACCGGTTGGGTCAGCGATGGCTGAGCCCCCGCGGGCTCCACCGCTCTGTAATTGCAGGAACGGGCGCTGGATGTCACCACGAGTCCGTGCCCAGCCCCAGCTGGCCCGCTGCACCCCTCTCGAGCTGCGGGGACAACCAAGGGACAGGCTGGGGACAACCGAGGGACAGGCCTGGCACCCCCGGGGTTTGAGGCTGGGGCGCGGAGCAAAGGGGTGACCTTCAGCCGAGAGGGTGGGGGGGACCCTGGGGCCAGGGTCTGCTGAACGGGGACATCTCTTGCAGGACCAGCAGGACACAACCTTCTCCAGGGCATGTGGTGAGTGGTTTTGGGGACTGGAGCATGTCTGGGGACATCGGGCTGGAAGCAGCCGCAGTCGCTGGAGGCTGGTGAGTCTTGGCTTTGCATTCAGGTCTTGTCAATTTAAATGTTAATTTAGTAACTAAATTAATTACTAACGTGCCAAGCCCAGCCCGCATGACCTGTCCCCGGGGCTCAGCTCTCCAGGGGACTCATGAGACATCTCAGGAGCCTGTGTCTCATGGTTTCATCCTGCTGGTTGGATCCATCTCACCATGGGAGGACATGGTGCTGGTGGGGGCCGTGGGTTCGTGTTTGTGTCAGGGCAGCGAGAAGCGATGAGGGTTACTTCCTCCCGTCATGTTACTGGGGGAAAGCTAAGGAGTGATTTCTATGTGCGTGGAGCACATACGGAGCACACCAGAGCACCTGAAGTCCCTTCAAAGGCCTTGGGGTCGGAGTGGGATCAGCAGCCCCCAAAACCCTGTCCCTGGGTTCAAGGGGAGGTCCTCAACTGTGCTGCTCCCTGAAAGGGAAACTGAGGCACCGAGCAAGGGAGGAACACCACCCAAAAGCCCAGTGCTACAGCCAAATTCACCCCACGCCCCCTGAGCACCAGCTCTGGCCCATGGGTGACGGACCTTGCTTGTGGGTCACCGACCAGTGGGGCACGGGGTCCTTGGTAAGGGGGTGGCAGGGACACTTCTCCCGTGGTGCCACCGCTGTGCTGGGCAGCCTGGGCAGCTCTTGCTCCTGCCAAGCCACGGGCAGAGAAGACACCACACGTGGTGCAGGGACAGGGCAGGAGCTGAGTCCACCGGGACTGTGGCTGCAACCTTGGGTCCCCCCAGCCTTCAGGCTGCCTTACCTCAATGGCACAATGTCACCCAGTAACTGCTGCACCCCAGGGATGTCCCCTTCTTCTGCAAGGGACAAGGAATTGGGCTGGGCCAAGCCGAGCTCCTGGGGTGCTCGTGGTCCCCAGCTCCTCTTCTCTCCCAAGCCTGAGCTACAAGTGGTGTATGGAAGCCCACCTCTGACGTTGTGAGTTTGGGCCATCCTGAAGGGAAGGGCTGTCCTGCTCTGGAAACCTGTCCCATGGGGATGGAAAAGGGCTGGGCCTGTGCATGCACAGCAGCATCCCCATGGCTTGGGGGCACAGGGGTTCATCCTGCCCATGCAGAGCAGCATCTCCATAGGTTTTGGGGCTCAGAGGCGCGCTGTGCCCATGCAGAGCAGCATCTCCATGGATCTGGGGGCTCGTTGTGCCCATGTGGAGTAGCATCTCCATGGGTTTGGGGCTCATTGTGCCCACTGTGCCCATGCAGAGCAGCATCTCCATGGGTTTGAGCTGCAGGTTCTCCTCTTGCACATTACAGAGATGATCTTGGCTCCTCTTTGTGAAGAACATGGAAACCTCCCCAAAAGGGCAGCACAGAAAGTTCCTTCTCAGGGGCTTCCTTTGAAGCAGGAAGGTTTGTGCAAATTGTACCATGGTGGAGAGGGAATGGAGCTGTGAGCAGCTGTAACGTGGCACCGCTACCAAGGCCTGGGGCCAGTTACACCGGGGTAAAACCACAGGAAGGGGAAGGAACTGTGGGGAGGGGACTGGTTTTGTCTCCATCCGAGCTGAGGATGTGTCCTCTGAGGCTGAGGAGCCCGAACAATTAGAAGTGATGAAGATCATCTAAAAATAGGTATTTGTAAATGTCAGGCAGGCGAGTGTTGGGAGGATGGAGCGTCTCTGCGGGGTTATCTGTGCCGCTGCATCCTTATGCAGGACCAGGGACCAATACTGATCTGCCCTGGGTCGATCCTGCTCACCCTGGCTCTCTGAGAGATCCCCCAAGCCTCTGGAAATGGGCTGTCATGGATCACCCCAGACATCCATGGCTGGAGGCAGTTTCTGTGCCTTATTATCCCGACGGGAGCTGCAGAAGATCCCAGCTCTGCTTCAGATGGGAGGTGGGGTGGGGAGAGATGGGCTTTGGTGCTGACACCGGTCCCTCAACATAAATTATTTCTCAGGGGCTTTTGATAGGGGAAAATTTCAGCGCAGACCCCCCCTTGCCCGCAGTAACCGCCATGGGATAATCCCAGCCCCGTAAATTGGGTAACGCGATGCCAAAACCCACCTCAGAGCTGCTCTGGTCCCCACTGTCCAAGCAAACGATGGGAGCCTGGTGGCACGGGGACACCCAGCAGACACATGCTCGCCTCCATTGTCCCCAGCATGCCAAAAACTTGCTTAAAACAGCTGTGAAAGCAGGTTTATTTGGAAAAATAATCCAGATCGGGGCAGATTAGTGGAAACACGTCTTTCCCCAGCTGCCTGGGCTGTGCGGTGCCAGCTCCCCGCGGGGCTGCCCGGAGCCAGGCTCGGATGAAAACACACACCAGGGTGGAAAAACCACCCTGAGGAGGACGAGGTGGCCCCACGCTGGGGACCTGTGTGGCAGGGAGGGCGTGAGGCTGCGGGGCTGCAGCCTCTGGGGGTGCCCTGGGGGGGAGCTGCTGGGGTTCAGACCCCTTTGGGGGTGGGGCGAGCTACGTCCCTTCCAGCCCAGCTCCAATCAGTCCCAGATGCCCTGCCTGGGTACCACTGCCCATCCCTGCCCATCCCTGCCTGTCCAGGTCCCTGATCTGCCTGTCCCTTGCCCATCCCGTGCCTGTCCATCCCTGCTCTACACATCCCTCCATCCCTGCTCTACACATCCCTCCATCCCTGCCCTACATGCCCCTGCCTCCCCATCCTTGCCCTGCCTGTCCCTGGCACCCCACGGCAGGCTGTGGGTGGAGTGTGGGGGGGGCGTGTGTCACACCGCTGTTCATGCCGGGTGGGGTTTGACCTGCCACCCCATTCCCTATGGCCAGGCCGGGTCCTTCTGGCCCTTCTCCCCCAGGACAGGTCCCCAGCCCCATGGTGCTGCCGCCTCCTGGTTGCTACTGGGAGCTCATCACTGTGCTGAGCAGGTCAGTGCTCAGCTCCACCGGCATCCAACGTTATCCCAAATGGCTAATTAGAAGCATTCACAGATAAATAGGTGGGATCCTATTTAAGCCAAATTTCTTTGGCCGGGCCACCTCTGAGCCGGAGGAAGGATAAACACAGCGGGGACTGTCCCCGGCTTGCAGGTCCCAAAGCCGCCCAGAGTTTTAATTGAACCCTGCCGAGGTTTGAAACCCAGTTCTGTGGGTTTTTTCTGCCCAAATTCTTCCCCGCTACCAGGAACTTGGCCCTGCTTTGTTTGTGCCTCAGTTTCCCCAACGCACGAGGGGGAACAGCTCCCACTTGCCCTTCCTGAAGGAATAAATGAAAAGCAGAGATTTTTTTTTTCTCCCTCCCTGTTTGGGAGGGTAAAACAGAGGAGGAGGATGAAGGAACCTGGTGTGACACTTCTCAGGGTTGAAGCTGCTCGGGGAGAATTAACTGTTACGAAATCTGTGTGTTTTTGGAAGGGGGAGGCAGCCGGTGGCTGATTTTCTTCCCTGCCCGAATCCTGGGGCATCGCAGCCCCTGCACTCAGTGTGGGGACAAAGACAATGCTCCAGCCCAGTTATTTCCTTAATGAAAAAATAAATCAAGCAGCAATCGCCACGCCAATATTTTTGGCCTCTTCTGTGCTAAATGAGACCCTGCTCGGCATCTCTTCTACAGCTCTGGGCGCCACGGAGCAAATTCCACTACACTGGAGCAAAAACGCTTCTCAAAACACACCGGGGACACCCTGGTCCAGTGACACGAGCATCTAAAACCCCCCAAGGAGGTGTGCGGGGCCTGGGGGGGGGGAAGGATGCAGGCAGGGCTGCCCGGCCCCCGCTCCTGCTGCACCCACATCCACCTCCTCGGCTAAATCTCACTGCTTGCCTCTTGGCCGCATCGGCCCAAGAAAAGGCTGAGGACTTGGGGAAATAAGGAAGGAAAAGTGGATCTGAAAGAGCACGTTGGGTCACAAAGCACCGGTAACTTACAAGCACCTCATACAGAGGGTGTATAAACAGCCCTTTTGGGTTTTTTCCCCCCGTTTTTTGGCAACGAGCCGCTGCAGAGGGCTCTGAGCATCCTTGGCTTGATTCCGATCACAGATGCTGAATTTCATTCGGCTCACGGAGCTGTCGGGGTAACTTTCTGCTCAGGCAGCAGCCGAAGGCTCAGGGCACGGGGAGGTTTGCATCCCCCTCGCCAAACCCTTCACAGAAAGGGACCGCACGGAAACATGATGGCAGCTGGGTTTCTCTAAACACCCAGGAACCCAAAAAGCACATTTTGAGCCTCGGCTCGCTGACAAGTCTTGGTTTCGCTAATCCAGAGTTTCCCCAATCCTCCTGATTTGTCATGCGGGGGGTATGCGCTGTACAGAATAATATTAACATTAACAAGCCACAAAAATGATACTCCTACAGCTGGTCGTCCACCCAACCACCCGCATCCGACTGCTTGCACGTCGCCTTCCCTGGGCTGATGGGACTTTGCCTCTTCGAAGGGGGTCGGCGCACACACCCGGGGGTCTCGGTGCACCCGGCGAGGATGGGGAGTGCGATGACCTGAACCCCCAGCTGCTCAGTGGTGAAAGGAGGAGCAACCTCATCCCTGGGGACAAAAAGCCACCGCATCCCTCCCTTTGACCTCAGGGAGAGCTGGAACAACCAGTTGCCAACACCGGCCACCCGCTTTGCCAAAGGGCTTTGGGGCCAGGATGTGTTTGGCCACTTTTCCGTCTGCCCGGAGGCAGATTTCCTTCCCATTATCTATCGCCAGGCACCGGCGGCCGCTGCCAAGCGGATGCTGTGTTCCCTGGTCCAACAACCACCCATCTGCCCACAAAGACCTCCAGGCACTTCTCCTCCTCGCTGCAAGATGTTAAATCTCACCAGGATTTCCCAGCGCCGTCCTCACGATTTGATGTTGCTCTGGTGGAATCGCAGCCCGGGGCAAATCCACCCCATCGCCCTTTTTCTTGCTCTGGGGCTGGGTTTTGGCTTCACGGGGGTGGGAAAGTGAGGGAGGAGGTGGGAAAGCAGATGAGGGTGAGGGGCAGGCTGAGATTTCTCCCCCCTAAACCTGCCCGGTGACTCGTTGCGTGGGGTGGTGAGGTGGGGCCAGAGCCCACAAGCTCCTAGGATGGGGAGAAAATATCAGGAAAAGGTTCACAAAATGCAACAAGTTTCCACTGCAGCAACCCACCTCCAATGAGCCGAGCCCTGGGGGTCTCTGGGGCTTCCCTGGGAACTGGGACAGGGCTGTGGTGGGGAACCAGCTCCCTGCTCAGCAGGACCAGTCCAAAGCACTCGGAAAACTCATTTTGATTCCCGGTGCTGTATCCCTACCTGAATACAGCCCAGATGCATGGCTCTGCACCACCTCCCCTTTCCCGGCTTGCCCGCCTCGATACCGGGCTCGCAAGGGGAGGAAACGCAGAAGGGGAAAATGCGATGGGGGGAAAAGCAAAGGGGGAAAATGCAAAGGACCCTGCACCAGGTCGTCTCCTTCCCAGGATCTCCGGGCACGCCTGGGATGGAAATAATTATGCTTTTCTGCAGCAGAACTTTCCACCTGGCAGCTAATGACACAAACACACAGGCTCAGGGACCATAAATCCCACAAAACTCTCACTTGACAAACCCAACACGCCGGGTACCTGCTGCTCCCTGCGTCTGGGATCCCAAAATACTCGGCAAACACCGGGGCTGGCCCCGGCACGGCTGCGGGGCAGCGAGGATGCAGCCCCCATCTTCCCCCCCTGCCTGGATCGGCATCCCGGGATGGAGAAAGGCAAACGCAGCTATATCAAAACGCAACGCATCCATTTTCAACCCGGCACCAAAATTCAGCGTTTTAAGATGCCACATTGCAAAAGCTGCAGCTTCGTTTCAGGAAATGCTGCGAGTCGCCGCCTCTCCCGGCATCCGCAGATGCTCAGCGCTCCAGTGTCTCATGAATTAGGTACCAAACCACCCAGGAGATAAAAAGTGCTTCAGAAATCTATTACCTGGATAATTTTCCCCAGCCCCCGCCTCGCTACCGGGAAAGGATCAGGACAGAGCTCTGTGCAGGAGCTGTGCAAAAACCTCTCTGCATCCCTGGCCATCAAACCAGCCCAGGAAAAGAAGTTTTTAAGCACCAGCAAAACTACAGAGGAGCCCAAACCTGCCTTCCTCCGGCAAAGCAACCGCAGTAACATCGCCCCAGCCAGGGGGATATTCAGAAATCATTGCAAGAAGCTTTATAGAAAATAGACGATAGAGTGGATGCAGCTTTCAATATATTTGCTCTAGGATATAGTAACAGGCACGGTTTTAAAGCAAACACGGGCGGGTGAACTAGGTCGAGAGCTTTTGCTTTGCTCCTTTTAAATTACAAAGTGCTGAGACAGCCTAGTCTAGGATATATTTTAGAGTCAGAAAAGGGCTGCCCCCGCACGCCCCGGGGAACATGCACGCAGCCGGCGGAGGCGTTTCCTACACAGCTGCATTGTTTTGTGCCTGGAAAGAGCTGGAAATGTCATCGAACAAAACCAAATGGAGAAAGGGGCTCGGAAAAGCATATCGCTTCTCGGGGGGAGCGGCTGGACGGTGTGTTTTCCTCTGTGTTTGGAGAAGAAAAAAAGAAAAAGAAAAAGAAATCAAGCTAAGTTTTGCATCTGTCAAATAGAAATCTAATAGGAAAGAGAGCTGTACATGGTCAAAGTCAAGTCCAGGCTCCAGGAACATCCAGGAGGACAGTTTCAGGTATTGCCCGCTGCTTCCCGGGATGTGCCAAGCAAACACTCACGTGTGTGGGGTGCTGAGCCCCGCTGGCAGCGTGGCATCCCGCAGTCTGCCGAAGAAACCCGCCGCTGGAGAGGAGACGCGGGAAGCAGCTCGTCATCCTCCCGGGAGCACCGGCATCCCGCGGGGCCAATCCGGATGCTCTTCCCCCTGCCCACGGGCGCTGGGATGGAGGGAATGGATCCAGCCCAGTCCCCTGTGGGAATCAGCGCTACGGGGTCAAGTAGGGCACGGGCAGGGAGAGCCGGCCCGGAGCCCTCCGGGGAGGGTGCTCCCCACTCCGACACACCCCAACACCCATCCCCGAGACCGGCTCATCCTCAGAAACTAATTTTTGGCGATGTCATGGCAAGAGGATGGAGATGGGGTGAGGTGTATGCCGGGAGCGGAGGCGTCGAGGGGCGTCATGATGGATGGATGCCGGAGGGGCGATGGTGGGATGCCGGGGGTGCCATCAGAGCCCGGGCGTTCCGATGGCACTGGTACGTCGGGGATCGGCATCCTGCTCGTAGCGGTAGTGGTAGCCCTCCATCTGGTCGCGACAAGCCTCACGGAGGTTGTGGAGCCAACGCTTGATGCCGCGGCGGTTCAGGTAGAGCACCATGAGGAAGACGATGCCGATGAGGGCCAACACGATGCCGAAGAAGACGTAAGAGGCAGTCTCCAGCCGACCGGGCTCGCCGCCCTCGTTGGCCGTGCAGGCCAAGCCCTCGGGCCGCAGGCGCAGCAGGGCAGCCCCGCGGAGTGGCGGCGGCGCGGCGCAGCGCAGGCTGCGGGCGTCGGGCACGCGGGTGGCGGTGGCACGCAGCCAGGCGAGGAAGGGGCGCAGGGCGCAGTCGCAACTCAATGGGTTAGCCCCCAAGGTGAGCCGCAGGCCCCGCAAGCCGGGGGCTTCCAAGCTCCGCAGCTCAGCGGCCGTCAGCCGCTGCAGTGAATTGTTCCGCAGGTCCAGCTCCTCCAAGCCGGCTGGCAGCAGGGCGGCCGGCAGTGCCCGCAGCCCGTTGCCCGCCAGCTCCAAGCGCTGCAGGCTGAGGTTACGCAGGGCCAAGGCGAGCTGGTCCTCCAGTGGGGCGGCCAGCAGCGCCTGGTTCAGCTGCAGCGTACGCAGCAGCGGCACGCCGGCGAAAGCGCCGGCGGCCACCCAGAGCAGGGGGTTGTGGCTGAGGTCGAGGGTACGGAGGGAGGGCAACCCTTGCAGAGCCATGTCCTCGATGGTCTGGATGTTGTCGTGGCGCAAGCGGAGCAGGCGGAGGTCTGGCAGCGGACGGGCGGCGAAGGCGGCGGGATGCAGGATGCTGAGGTTGCTGCCGGCGATGCTGAGGTTGTGCACGGTGACGGGCAGCTCCTTCGGCGGTTCCTCCAACCTCTCGTACCGGCACTGCACCAGCTCCGGGGTGGCCACGCAGTAGCAGGCGGACGGGCAACCCCCGGGGGGGGCGGCGGCCGGGGGCACGGCCAGCGGCAGCAAGGCGAGCCCTAGCCAGGGCAACCAGCGCCCGCCGCCCGTTGCCCGCGCCTGCCTGCGGGCCATGCTCGCTGCC
>VWZL01001291.1:0-47075 GCA_013396915.1 Stercorarius parasiticus | reverse complement strand
GTGGGCATGGGCTGACGCGGTCCCTTCCAGCCCGGGGGTCGGTTAAGGGATGTCGCTGTCCCCAACAAGCCCGGGGAGGATTTTGGGGGGGGTGTCCCCGTCCCTTTCCAGCCCCGGAGAGAGGTTGGAGGGATGTCCCGGTCTCTTTTCAGCTTGGGGTGGATTTGGGGACTGTCTTGGTCCCCTTTCATCCCGGAGAGGGATTAGGGGATGTCTCGGTCCCTCTCCAACCCGGGGAGGAGTTAGGGGATGGCGCGGTCCCCATCAAGCTCGGGGAGGAATTGGGGCTTTCCCGGTCCCTTTACAGCTCTGGAGAGAGATTGGGGTCTGTCCCGGTCCCCTTCCAGCCCGGGGAGAATTTGGGGGCTGTCCCTGTCCCTTTCCAGCCCGGGGAAGCGTTGGGGGCTGTACCGGTCACCTTCCAGCCCCGGGGATGATTTGGGGGGGTGTCCCAGTCCCTTTCCAGCCCCAGAGAGAGTTTTGTGGCTGTCCCGGTCCCCTTCAAGCCCGGAAGAATTTGGAGGCTGTCCCGGTCTGTTCCCAGCATGGGGGGAGTTGGGGGCTGCTGCAGTTCCCCCCCTCCCAGCCCTGAGGAGGGGATGGGGGCTGTCACGGTCCCTTCCCATCCCAGGGAGGCTTTGGGGGTTCCCCTTCCAGCCCTGGTCCCCATTCCCCGACCTGCCTCACAAGCTGGACACCTCTCAGCACCCCTGTCACCGCTGCCTCCAACTTATCGTTGCTTTTACTTTTTGGGACTCGGTGACATTGTCCCTTGTGGGTCTCCCTCCCAGTCCCGGCTTTTGGGGGACCACGGGATCCAGCTGCCGTGAGGACCCGTGATCCCGGGAGAAGCGATGCTGAGGGACGCAGAGGTCATCGCTTTTATTAGACTGGCTTGGGAAAAACCTGACCGGCATCGGGCATGCAGCGCTGGTCCTTTGTGCTCTCCCGACTTTATTTTCTCTTTATTGTATCCGCCGGGTTAATAAAAGATATTACCTCTGCTCCAAAGCCTGCTTTGGTCTTGCCGCCATCCCTGGGGGGCTGCCCAGGGCTGGGGCAGGGGGGGGGCATGGGCTGCTGTGACCCTGGGGATCCCAAACCCTTGTCGTGGGGGATAGTGTTGGGGCGGGCACCAGATTTTCGGATGCTGGAGTGATGCACAGCCAGGGGCTGGGTGCACTGTGTTTGGAGCTGGACGTAGCAGGATTTGGGTGCTGGACCCCTTTTGGGTGCCAAAATACCTCTGTGGACCTGAGCTGGGGGTCGCATTAAATAAACTCCATCCTGGATACATTTTCTCTCGCATCTTGATTTTTCCCCTTCTCCCAGCCCTCATCTCTCATCCTGCCCTTTTTCCCAAAGGACTTTTTCCCCGCCTTGGGATTTCCCCCTCCCTGAAGTTCTCCTGAATTTTGCAAGGACCAAGTCCATTTTGGATGCTGGTGCATCTGGGTGGCTTGAGCTGCTCCCCAAAATTGGGCAAACCCTGTATTTAAAGTGACGGTGTCTAACAGCAGCCAGAGAAAGCAAAGGAGTTTGTGGGAAGGGTGGGGGGAGAAGAATAGACTTGGGATATGTCAAATAATTGTGTGCCATCAAATATTTAAGCGTGGGGCAGTATCTCCTCTCGCACCGGAGGAGGGGCAGTGGGGAGAGCCAGATGTCACACTGAGCCAGCGCTGCAGCACTCATGGATGGAGCCTCCTCTCCCCCAAAATAGCACTTTGGGGCCCATTTATCACATTTAATCACTGTATTTAATGAATCAATAGCACTTTGGAAAACAAGGCAGCTGGTGGGCCAGGTCTACCGCTTTGCGTGGAGGTCCTGGCAAGCTCTCATCTGCCGGGCTGCAAAAATCCCGGCACCTTTTAGTCCTTCTCCGTGGCTCCTTGGAGAAGGAGCATCTGCCATAAAAACCGAGGCTGAGACAGAGCACCTTCACTCTCTCTCCAAAAGCCATAAAACATGGTTGGTGAGTGACGTTAGAGGTTATGGGAGAGCACAAAGCTCTCTGCAGCTGAAAGGGAGCTGAACCCTTTGACTTTGAAGGGTGGAGATGCTCCAAGGTTTGGAGGGGACGTGTGTTCTGGTGCTCTACTGCAGCTGGTGGCTTTGGGGATGTGGGGACTTTTGCCGGGTGGGACCATGGTGCCTTCCTTGCCTGCTGCAAACATCCTGGACTTCCCCAGGAATGGCACGTGTGGGACCTGGGGGAGGTGATGAAGTCCCAGCGTGGGAGCTGGATGCCACCATCATCCCAGCAAAGCTGTGAGCCACCACAGAGCTGGGTTTGGAGTTGTGACTGCTCCTCCCCTGCACCTACCTGTCCCTCTGCTCCTCCTTTTCACCTTGCAGCATCTCTGCTTCTCATTTCAGCTTGGTCCAGCCCAAAACCTGATTGGGGCCTCTGTCCTTTCAGATGCAGGTGTGGAAGACAAGATTTTTCTCTCTCTCTTCACAGCCACTGTTTTCTGACCTCTCTCCAGGGGGGTCATCACTTTCCTGAAGTGCAGAGCCTCAAAACTGAGCCATGGGGTACCTCAAGGAGCAGAAGGACACCCCCGTCTTCCTCCATCCCCAAATGGATGCGTCACTTTTGGATTTATGGTCTGCTCTTGCCATCCATCCTTTTGGTCCTGTGTGTTCATCTCCTTTCTAGCAACACCTCTGTGTCCTTGCTGGGTGGCCCTGGATGAGTTTACCACCCCTTTTACCAGTCTGCACTCTCAGTCATGACATCTTGGCATCAACCACCAGGTTGTTTATTCCCAGTTGTTAATGGTCACACGGGATCCTAGAGCCCCTGAAGCCCCTGTTGGACTTGGATCAGTTTTGGGTCCTCCTAAACCATCTCCAGGGAAGACACTGAGGTGCTGGAGTGTGTCCAGAGAAGGGCAACGGAGCTGGTGAGGGGTCTGGAGCACAAGTCTTGTGAGGAGCGGCTGAGGGAGCTGGGGGTGTTCAGCCTGGAGAAAAGGAGGCTGAAGGGAGACCTTCTCGCTCTCTACAACTCCCTGAAAGGAGGGGGTAGCCAGCGGGGGTCGGTCTCTTCTCCCAAGGAACAGGCGACAGGACAAGAGGAAACGGCCTCAAGTTGCGCCAGGGGAGGTTTAGGATGGATATTAGGAAAACTTTTTACACCGAAAGGGTTGTCAAGCATTGGACCAGGCTGCCCAGGGCAGTGGTGGAGTCGCCATCACTGGAGGGATTTAAAAGCCGGGCAGACGTGGTGCTGAGGGATGTGGATTAGAGGTGGTTTTGTCAGTGTTGGGTTGATGGTTCGATGATCTGAAGTTCCCTTCCAACCTAGACAATTCTATGAATTCTATGATCTCCCCCAGACCATAATTATGCATTTGAAGCAGCATCGAAGACATCTTGCCATTAAAGGCAAGGAGATCTGCATTACCCCGATGCTGTGAGTCCATCGCCATTGTCACAGGATGAGATTAGGTTGGGCTGATGTGATTTGTTCCTACAAATCAATACAGACCATTACTCATCACCTCGTTATCTTCTGGAGGCTTCCAAAGAGAACTGATTACTTGTACCGTGTCTTCAGTAACCGGTGTAAAGCCACCTGCTCTGCGATATTGCTTCTCCTTCCCCCTCTTCGACGATGACCCATGTTATTTTTGGTTTTGCAGCTCAAGGATGGGCAAGCATGGCTCTGGTTCAGAGCTGAAGCTCTTTGGGCTTCCCAGCTCCTCTCCCACCGCGTCCCACCCTGGTTCCTTTGCCTCTGGTGCTGCTCTTGTTGGCTGATTGCAGGTGGCTTTTTAGCAAAGGCTGGAAGAAAAAGGCACTAAATGCAATGGCTGGCTACTTCTTGCGGTAAGGGCATCGTTCCATCCCCCTCCATCCCTCCTCATTTCTAACTGCTGCCAAACGAGGCTGAAGGCTCTCCTTCTCCTCCTCCCCACACTGCCCCAGAGTCTTGGGTTCTGCAATCATCCACGTATTTTTTGCTTGCATTTTACTTGTGGTTTGTGGACAGCATGAAAGCTGCAGCTTGGGGTATAAGGCATCTCATGGTCCCAGTGTTTCCCGTGATGGAGAAATGCCGAGGGCGGCAGAGCAGAAGACCGTGGATGGAGCAGAAATGCTTCTGGTGCTCGCCAGCCTTAAATTGGCGATTAGCAACGCTAAAACCATGACCCTTTGTCTCCCTCTTCACAGAGTCATGGGCAGAGGGGAAGATCTGAAGATATAATAGATGATTTTAAAAAAAAAAAAAAAAATTAATTTTCTGGCCTCTGCGCCTCTTTTGGGCACATTTTCAAGTCATACTGCACAAGTTGAATCGCCTTTGCAGTGGGATGCTCTTGCACAGCCTTGCACTGCCCCAGGCATTGGTGGTGGAGAAGAGCTGGTGTGCAGGTTGCAATATTATTGCGAGACGTGTCTGGATGGAGGGGGAAGGAGCAGAGCGGAGCTCGCCGCTTGTGGCAGGTCTCTGCCTCCTCTGCCCTCTTGGATGGGGCTTTTGCACTTCTGGGTCCCTTTTGCATTTTTTTTTTTTTTTTTTTGGTATTCCTGATGGTCCCTTTCAAGTGGTGGTTTTCTGCCCTGGCCACACGCTTTGGGGCAGCGTGAGAGCAGCCCTTTCACTGATAAGAAATCCTATAATCCGTAAATTGCAGCGTTTGAACCCGACTATTAACCTTTGCTCAGCAAACACCGGCAGCGGCCGAGCGCAGCATCCCTTTAAAATTCATGCTTGTGGCACTGGAATTGCTCATTTCTCTGCGGAAGGACCCTTGGAAAAATGCTGGAAAATGAGGAATATTTTTTTTTGACATTTTCCACATGAAGCTTTTGGGAATGACACTTCTTTCACTTAGAAAAATCCTCCCACCTGTATTTCAAGGAGTTTGTCACTGAAGTGACAGGTCCCCGTTTCAGGTTTTGCTTCATCCCAGGTGATTTCTCTCCCTCCCTTGCTTGCAACCTTTTGGGATGGCAAAAAGGTTTTGTAAAAATCTGCTTTTAGCCCAGTGTGGGATAGTCCCCAGGACAACAGGAAAATAATTCAGTGGGAGGAACTTTGTGTCTTGCTCCAGGGATGGTGCAAAGAGGTGATGGGTGCTGGGGCTGGGGGTCAGACTGGGACTCCCCAGTCCCATGGCCAAGCTGCTTCCCTGGAACCCAGCAGAAACCTTGTCCATACGTCCCGGCTGGTAGCACCCAGATTCCATAAGCTACTTGGTTAGAGGATGGTGAGGGTCATTTTGGTGTCACAGTCACCATCCATCCCTCTGCGCTTCTGCTAATTGATTCATCGTCATCCAGAGAGCTGGGTGGAATTGGATCCGCTGAGCTAATTGGCGCATATTTTAAGATGGTATCAAAGATTTCGCATTTCAACATTATGGACTTGCAAATGCAGCTGCGGGTGGGGAGGTCTGTGGGGGCTGGTCGTGGTCATCGTGGTAGGAGTTGGGTCGTGGAGGTGGTTCCTGACGAGCCGAAGAGGGAGAGGCAGGGGGCAGGTGAAGGTGGTGAATCGGGACCCCCTGGGCATGGGGCCTGGAGTCATCAGGGTGGTTTGTCACCTCAAACAAATTAAAAACTGCAGCGCTGGATTGTCATGGCCGGCTCGCTTCGCTGTGTTGCAGAGAACAAGGGTGCAGATTAATGGGCTTCACGGAGTGGGCGCTTTGGGTGCCCACAGCCAGGCTTGGCTTTGCTGCATGTCCAACACCCAACAGATCCATGGAGCAAATGCTACACTGTCCCAGCAGGAAAACAAATCCCCCTTGGAAAAGCCACAAGAGCCAGGAGGGGAGAGATGGCCCCTCCGGCTTGTCAGGGCTCGGGTACAAAGGCAGCGGGTCAGCAGAGCCCGTGTTGTGTTTAACCACCCTATTTATACTGCGATATCCGAAGGAGAGAGGACCTTTTCCCCAAATGTCTGCAAAGCACCGTGCGTGCTAGTAATGCTCTATAAATACATTAGCAATAAATAATGAATGACCTGGATGGGCATTAAAGTGTAAACAGGAGGTGAAGGGCTCTCTCCCATTACCGGTCCCCCGAGAACCACGCGCAACCCTCTCTCCAGCTCTGCTTTGATGAAATTCCAACTGCAGAGTCACAGCAGCAACAATATCATAGATCAGTGGCTCCATAGTTAAGAAAAACAAGCCAAAAATAGTCCGGAGGGCAGAGTCTTCCTCCCGACGGCGTGCTGGATTTGCTTGCATCAGCATTTTCGCCTGCGGCGCTCCTCTGCATGTGTGGGCTGACCCTCCCAAGGAGTCAGAGTCCTCTCCGTGGCACTCTCCATCCCCAAAAAGCTTGGGAGCTCGCTGATTTGGGAGGTTTTATCCCCCTCAGATGCAGGGGGAGTGGGGAGCTGTGCCAGCTGGACCTGGTCCCCAAAAGTCACTGGCCATGACTCAGGGTGGTCCCATTCTTGGCATGGGGGTACTTGTCCCCATCACCATGGGGTCAAACAGGATCATTCCTGCAGATGGTCCCAAGGGGATGGCATGGACACCCACCTGAGGTGCAGAGACAAAAGGAGATCAAATGAGGTTTAGACTGGATATTAGGAAAACTTTTTATACCGAAAGGGTTGTCAAGCATTGGACCAGGCTGCCCAGGGCAGTGGTGGAGTCGCCATCCCTGGAGGGATTTAAAAGCCGGGCAGACGTGGTGCTGAGGGACAGTGGTGGGTTTGTGAGTGTTGGGTTGATGGTTGGACTCGATGATCTGAAAGGTCCCTTCCAACCTAGACCATTCTATGATTCTATAATTCTATGATGTGACATGGGATCATCCGTGGAGGGGACTCTTGTGCTACTGATGTTACAGAACAATCAGAGAATCACAGAATGGTTTGAGTTGGAAGGGACCTTAAAGATCATCCAGTTCCACTCCCCTTCCATGGGCAGGGACATGTTCCACTTCACTGGAGTTGATCAGAGGCATTCAGCCTGTGTTTGCACATCAGGGGGTCCTGTGCTGCTTCAAAAGTGTCCTCACAATCCCAAATAAAAGCAAACCCTCTTGCTACTAGCTGTAAATCGCAGGGTCCACCATCCTCCTGGTGAGGACACCTTGGTTGGGGCTTGGAAAACGGGGCTGCTGGCTCCAGGCTCTTCTCTTCCTGCAGCCTTGCTCTGCCAAATCTGGGCACTAATACATCAGTGGGCCACAGACAGTTCAGAAGTTCTGCTTCAGGAGAAAGCGATGAGATCTTTGTCTACCTGGCTTTCATGAGAGCCTTGGACCGAGCCACGGAGATGCGATTTGGGAGCTGTGCCAGCCCAGCTCCAGGCTTGCAGAGTTGGGTACCAGCAAAAACAGTGCATGATGGTCTAGTTGGGCTCTTTTCTCTGGTTTTGCTCTTGATTGTGGCTCTGGCAGTGAGCAGGCTGGCCAGCCAGTGGGTGCCGTGGCCCCAAGGCAGCCCTGCAGCAAGGCTGGGCTTGGGAAGTAATGCATGGGGTGGCACGGCAGCGTCGGCTGGGGATGGGGCAATTACAAGGTCTTCCCCCTTGCCAAGGGGTGATGCTCGAGGTCTGGCTGGTGCTGGGGGCTGCTGACCTGGACATGCAGATGTGATGCATCTCAAGGATGTCACAAATTCTCCACCTGCTAAAAAGAGCTGTAGGGAGCTGGAGAGTCTGGGGACCAAGGAGTTACATGTCCTGGAGTAAATTGTTTTGCTAGTGCTTTTCCTGCCCCATGTTTGGGGTATCTTAGAATCATAGAACGGTTTGGGTTGGAAGGGACCTTAAAAACCTTCCTGTTCCACCCCCCTGCCCTGGGCAGGGACACCTCCCACCAGTCCAGGTTGCTCCAAGCCCCGTCCAACCTGGCCTTGAACCCCTCCAGGCATGGGGCAGCCACAGCTTCTCTGGGCAACCTGCGCCAGGGGCTCACCACCCTCACAGCCAAGAAGTTCTGCCTGACATCTCAGCTCAGTCTCCCCTCTTGCAGTGGAAAACCCTTCCCCCTCCTCCCATGGCTCCCCTCCCTCATCCAGAGTCCCTCCCCAGCTTTCCTGGAGCCCCTTGAGGGACTGGAAGGGGCTGGAAGGTCTCCCCGGAGCCTTCTCTTCTCCAGGCTGAACAAGCCCTTTAGGGTAGGCTTTACATCTCCCTGTGCTGTGCAGACCCCCAGCTGGTGGGAGGACGCAGGTTGTGCTGGAGAAGGAAACTTCAAGGTGGGACCTTGGCTGGAGGTTTGGGCTGCCCATCTCCATCCACCCCTCATGAAGTGGGTCTGTAGCAGAACCTGGAACACAAATATGGGACACTCCATCCGGGATGCTGCGTGCAATCCTGGAGGGGAGTGGGAGTGGAGGGGAAGGGTGTTGGAGGTGTTGTCAAGGTCCAATTAGTCTTAGCCCACCTCTGTGTTGAGAAGGATTTCTTAATCCTGACAAACAGAGCCAATTTGTGTATTTGGGCTGCCAAAAGAGCCGGGGCGGGGCGGGGGAAAGTCCCCTTAAATTTTCATGTGCATTTTATCTGCTGGACCTCTCGCACCCGTCACTAAGACCTGTATGGGTAAGAGTGTGCAATGTAGGCCATTAACATACATACAAAAAGGATAATAAGTAAGTTTTCTGGGCTGCAGCAGAGCCACGTCTGTCCATAACCGAGTCCCCCTCTCCCGGTGTGGCTAAGCTGGCCGATAACAGCGACACTCTTTAATTATCTGCCCGACGCTTTCTGGCTGCTGTGGAATGGGTAATGGAGCGAAGGACTCAGAAGTGCTCCTCGGTTGTGTCGTCTCTCTCCTCATTGCAGAAACCTTCCCCTTCCCCCCCCGGAGCCCTTTTGGGCCTGTTTATCTTTTTTGTATTGCTTTGGAGAACTATTATTTCATGCTTTTCAGGGTGTCAAATCCATTTCCAGAGTTTAACGAGTGGGTTGGGAACCATGCTAATGACGTGGTCTGCTGGAGAGGGCGAGCAGGACGGCGGTGGAGCTCATGGGGGGGAGACGACCTCCTGCTACCCCACGCTGCTCCGGGCTGAGCTTTATACCCAGGCGATGGCTGATGCAAAGCTGCTTGTAGCATCCCAAATTATCAAGTCAAGTGGAAGCCGAGGGAGTGATGCAATTAGAGAGCAAGCAGCTGACAGGCTGCCGAGCATCCCCTCCGCGGCTCCGGCATGTGCTTTCCTTGGATATTTTTCATCTCCAGCCAGCTGAGCTCCTGCTACTACACCAAGCAAATAAAAAGCTATAAATTTTCCCAAGCCTGGGACTTGGGGAGGGGGGGACACATGATTAGTCATATTGGAGCTGACAATTAATAAAGGAGACATGACAAATTACACACTCACTTGCAATAGCGCACGGCACCTTGAGAATATTTAATTAAAGCTCAGCTCTGAGGCTCCCGAGCACCCTGAGTGTGGAGCCGTGAGGTCCCGGTTTCGATGTCCGATGGTGGAGCTGAACTCAAAGCTCCTCCCATGGGCAGGACAGAGGGATGGCCATCCCTGGGGACAGGGCTGTCACCTGGGGACACTGCTATGGGGACACCGCTATGGGGACACCAGCTTGGTGCAACCTGCTCCTGGGTGTTTCCTTCTCCATCCTTGCAGGATTGGGGATGGCGTGGAAGAGGCTGATCCTGGCCCCCACGGGGCTGTGGTGATGATGATGATGATGGTGATGGTGATGATGATGGACTTCCCCCTCCTGGGATTGGGGAAATTAGCGCTCGGAGCTGTGAGCGCAGATGGGCTGGAAGCTGTTGCAAATCATTTTCCTTCCTGCTATGGAAAATTAAAAAATAACCATGGAGGATAAAATGGTGGGGAGGAATTGGGAGGATCCTGCAGTTTCACCTCCCCCATCTCCGCTTGTGCTGCATCTGCTGGGTCGTGGGGCTGAGGCTAACGAGAGCCATGGATAAAGGCATTGCATAGTCCCAGATGGGCTTCCCTTGGGGTGCTTGGTGGTGGCCACCCAAATTTGAGGTCCCTGTAGCGCTATGGTCCTGCAAAAACATTTCCCCATCCTACCCATGCTGCATCCCACAGCATGGACATGGATTTCAGGTCCTGCCTGGATCTACTCCGGGGAGAGACTAGGTCCAGTGATGCTTGGGGGAGGCCCGTGGAAAAGGCTATAGGGGCTGGTGGCCAGTCCCAAACTGGGGTGCAATGAGCTGGGGAGGTCTCTGCACCCTGCCTCCTCTGGGTATTTCTGTCTTCCAGCTGCTGAAACACTGTGGTAGAACCTGTTTTTGCATTATTCAGGTGGCATAAGTGATCTCCTGAGTCTAAAGGGAGAAAAAGGCAGCGTTAAACATACTTGGCCGCCAGGGCCATGCCAAGACTCCCTCTTGCAGAGGGTGACAGCTGTGCTCTGCATGGGGACCAGGCAAATGTGGCCTCCTCAGAGAAAAGGAGAACCTAATGTAAGACTTCTGCAAAGGAGAACATGAGACCTAAGTGTCACATAGTCCCTAGAGACCTTAAATGATTGCTCCAACTTTGTTCCTCACCTCACATGGGCAACAGGATTTTCATGGTATTTGGGGCTTCGTTGGATTTGGGAGGAGTAATGAGTGTGTAGCATCCAGCAGCTCACCTGCAATGAACCTGGGCTCAGCAGATGAGGTTTACGGCAAATTCTTCCTAAGGGAGATTTGATGATGATTTCTGAGCACAGAGTGACAACAGAGCTAATTACAATGTTTAAAAACTCCTGCCTCCTGCCTGCAGACGGGATGCTCTGGGGAAAAGCAGAGGCCAGCGATCAGCAGGATTATAAATAACTTGCTGTGGGGACCTTCCACCTTCCCTTCTGTGGCATGGTCATAAATAGTTTGCTTTGGGAAGCACCGGTGCATTAGTGAGAGCTGTAAAACATCAAGGGCTTTGGCTTGGCGCTGCTGACTGAAACCCCAGCAAAAAAACAGGGATAAAAACGAATGCCATATTCTTTTATGAGCCATAGTGATCTGCCAGCTTAAAATGCACTTTAGGAGATTCACAAAACAAAGCCGAGCAAGGACAGACCTGCCCCTGGGTTTCACCCAGTTGTTCGAAGGAAGGTGATGCAAGAACGTGTCTCAGCAGAGCAGTCCATGAAGCCAGCACAGATGTTGTCCCACATTGCAAGGTGGCAGAGGGAGGGACCTGACAATGATCCTGTGACCTTGGACACTCTGTCCTTGGCTGCATTGCAAGGAAGAGGGTGCTTCAGAAGGGCAACATGGTGGTTTTATGGATGCTATTGAGGAGCTCCTCCCCAAGGGGTAACTTGGGAGAAAGGTGCGATGTGCAAGTGGAAAGAGGTGTTGGACTTGCATAGTTGTGGGCAGGAGTCAGCCCCGCAATGTCAACTCTTTCAGGGGGATAAATGCTACCCCAAAAGGGTGGCTGGGGGCCTGGGTTGGTCACCAAGCGGTTGCAGCACAGCTCTGGGTGGGTGTGGGATAGACAAGCTGCCCTGACACCCAACATGGGCAGGTGTCCTTGAGCTGTGCTTGGAGCAGCCAGCTCCAGCTGCAGGTGTGGTGAGCTCAGACCTTTTTGCCTTTAGTCTGCAAGATGTGAATGGCAGGGTTGGGGCTGTGCACCATGCTTGGAGAACTTTCCTGCCTTTCCCTGTCCATGGTGATGTCTCCAAGCCTCCTCCAGGTCTTTCCCTGACCTTTCCATGCCATCCCTGGCCAGCGTCTTTGTTCTTCAGCCCAAATTGCTCCATTTATGAGGTCTTGAGGAGAGCATGGTAGAAGCTGGAAGGCTGGAGAGCCCTGGTTGGTCTCCTGGGTCCTTGATAGCTGTCACCCTTGTCCATGTACAGCAAAAACCAGTGGGGTAGGAGGTGTTGGACGGAGGGCTCCCAGCTGCGTGGGGAAGGTGCTTGCAGGGAGGGATTGCTATTGAAAGCAGCGGTGTGACTCAGCAGAGACAGCAACCTGATATTTCCCGCAGGAGCATCTCTAGCACCATGAATCAAAGTCATGGACAACCCAGAAGGCAACTGCCCTCCAAAACTTCCTGAGCCTGTGCCGAGGCAGAGCCCTGGCTCTTCTCCCTCTGCTGCTCCTCATGCCTTACACCCAAGCACGGTGGGCTTTCCTCTGCCACCACAGAGACCTGTGCCATGGTGAGCAGGGCAGCGGAGGTGATACCTGAGCAAAATGCTGCAGCCAGGACGTTTCACAGGAGAAAATGCAGAAGAAGGAGGTGATAATGTCTGGTAAATGATCCTTCTGTTATTGCTGTTTTATTGTTGTTTAATGGTTGGCGTATAAAACCCCAACAAGCTTCATCAAGGCTGTGATGAAATCTTCTCAGAAGCCAAAGCAAGGGCTGCTCTGAAACTGCTTCTTGGGAGGTGGGGCATGGAGAGCCCCCAACTTTTGACTTCTCAAAGACATTTTCTGAGTCACCTCCCTGGGGGACCTCTCTGCTGATGACGTGGGAGCTGAGGGAGATGTTACCTCTGCAGGATCCCTACACCAGGGAGGGGAGATACCTCTCAGCAGCCTCCAAATAGCTTTTATGCTGGGCTTAGAATAGAGGCTTTAAAAAAAACCCCTGCTACATGGAGAAGATTTTAGGGATGAGCAAGCCTGATGTGATCACGTCCAGAGTTATTATTAACTTCAGATCCGCTAGAATTGCTCAACTCTGGTGATGCACCAAGGGCGTGGGACCAGCTGGCCTGGCAGCAGAGCCAGGTCCAGCTGCCAGTATCCATCTTCACCTGGAGGCTGCCGCACATGGGGAATGGGAGCAGGGAAAGCCACTTCCCTGAGCTGGCCTTTGGAGACACATGGTTGTCCCTAGTGTCTTGTTCTGGGCCAGGGGAATTATTTAGTCTTTGGCTGCCCTGCTCCTCTCCCAGCCATGGTCACCTCCCCAGGCTGACAGATGCTCCTTGGCATCTTCTCCTTGGGCTGCTGTAAGGAGGAATGTGTGAAACAGCTATTTCTGCAAGAGGAATCTGTCCATCCCTCTTTGCCCAGGGTTGTCCCATCCATCTACCCTCTAAGAATCTTTCTCCAGGTACCATCAGGGTGTAGCATCCTGCTCAAAGCAACCATCTCTGTCATCTCTGTTGAGGAATCATCTCCCTCCTCTCCGGCACTGACCCATGCCGGTCCTTGGCCTCTCTCCAGAGCAACCCACCCACACCTTGCCGTGGTCACCACTATCCCAGGGCTGGAAGGAACCACTCATCCCTGAAGATCCCAGGACTTCATCCTTGGAGGCAGCCCCCCCATGGAGACCCAGCAGGTTGGTTGTGACTGACACAAGTGACGGTTCAGCCATAGTGGTTCTTGTTTGCTGGTCTGAAGCCTGCAAAAGATTAGGAGAAAACAGATGTCTCCTAATTGGCAGCACCAGCTTACTTCCTGCTCTCCAGATAAACCATTAAATTAAGGCTTAAATCAAACTTTGTACAAGTTAGGAGGCTGCTTGTAATTATTTCGAAATCTAGACAGACTTAAAGGCCTGGATTAAGGTTCTGTTTACTGTAAAGGATGAAAAACACATGCTCTTTCCTGTAAGGCTGAGCAGAAAGGGGTTGAAGTGATGGAGACGGGACTAGAAAACTCCTCAGCCTCTGATGCGCAGGGTTTTGGGGGAAGAGCAAGAGGTCATGGACTTTGGCCACTCTTTTACATGGAAGTAGACCTGTGGGGTCACCTGTGATGGGGCTACCGAGGACCATGCAGCTCGCTATAGGACATGCCAACACAAGCAGGAGATGCTGGAGACCCATGGGGAGCAAGAGCTTCATGGTGGCCCGTGAGCGGTTCAGAGCCAATCAGAGACGTGGGATATTTTTAACCGAAGCTGACTTCAATCATATGCAGCTCAATTAAGATAAACAAAAATAAATGAGCTAGCCATCAGCTGAGCCTGCTTAAAAGGGAGTGATGCCTCTGGAGTGCACGCGAGCATCCCCCGCCGGAGCAGCACGTCTTCATGGCTGGTCTGAGGGTGTGCAAGTGCATAAACCCATGTGTTTGGGAAAGACCAGTGTCACCTGTGTCACCTGTGTCCTTGTGCCAAGGCAGAGGCATTTTTACTGAGCCATTTCCACATTTCTAGGATGCGTGAAGGCTATTCCTGGTCTGACTTCAGGTGCATTTACACTTCAGAAAGCCCAGGGGACATAAGCACATGCCTAAAGGATTTTCCCCGGTGCGGTGGGACTGCTTGAAACTTCAGACTTTGCTGGATCAGACCCAATGCCCCATCCCTGGAGGTGTTCAAGGTCAGGATGGATGAGGCTTTGAGCAGCCTGGTCTGGTGGGAGGTGTCCCTGCCCAGGGCAGGGGGGTGGAACGAGATGGTCTTTAAGGTCCCTTCCAACCTGAACCATTCTGTGATTCAGCTCCTGACCTGTATGCATTTTGAGATGTACACAGCTTTTGGAGCTATTCGATTCTCAGTTGTGAGTGTGGCTTCTTTTTCCCTTCCAGGCAACAAGTAGCAACATCTCACTGAAAAACACCAATCCCCCCAAGAAGTCTCCAGGAGGTGAGATTTTTGGTGTTTGTCCTAGAAAAACCAGCATGCCTGCAACTGGGACCAAGTGACGTCTGAAACTTCTCCCTTTCTCAGTCCATCCAAGCAGGGAAAATGCCCTCAACTCCACCCTAAAACCACTGGGGAGCTGCTATTTTTTCCTAAAATTTTATTTGGGTGCCAAATTTTAACCTCTGCAGGAACTTTCTCAGCTTGTTACCACTACGAGCAAAGCACAAACCTCCAGAAACCTGGAAAGAGGGGAAATATTTGGATAACGTTGAGACTCCTGAAGGATAAGGACCCATCCTGGAGGTATTAAGGCAACCAACTGGCCCTGAATCAAGGGGATGATTTTTAAGAACAGGGCGCAAAACCCTTGTCCAGGATCACCCTGGGAGTCTGTGGGCCAGCTTCTTATCCAATGTCAAGGTCTTATCTGCTGATAAAGAGCAGGAGATGTTGAGCACAAGTTATGAGAAATAAACGCTCCCCCTTCCATACTTTTAAGTTTTGCAGCTTGGGGTCAAATGCCAAGATTAATTGGAGGGTTTTGCAAATGTAAAATCTTTATTTTGGGGGAAAATGGGGTTTACTTGAGTATGGTGTGAAATGTTAACCTCGATTGTCACATGCGTGGCTACATCTGTTCCAGCAGCGTTAAAAAAAACTACAGATGCTGTGATTTGTGCACCGCAGCCCCCTCATCCCTCTGGCCGCGTGGTATTAACCGCCTGTCCTGCCACACGCTTTACTCTTTGTAATGCCCATTAATAAAGTTTCCTTTAATTCCAGATGCTTCACGCAGAGGGCAGAGAAGTGGAGGCCAGAACCTCGTGCGTGACTCAAGGGGAGATGCATCCCAGGGCTGCTTTTCCTTTCCTCTTAATTGGGTTTAGGGGATAGTTAAATCTCATCTGAATCCGTAACGCTGCAGGGCATGGGAAGGAGAGAGGTTGGGGCGGGCTGTGATCCCGCACCAGCCCCAGGAGAGGTTTCCCATGGGAGGTGGCACCAAAGGCCACCCAACCCTGCGGCATCTCGCATCCCTCCCTTGTGCTCGTCGGCTGCTCTGTCCTTCCTCCCCTCTTCCTCCCTCATGAACTTTCCTCCCAGGGCAGCTATGCTGAGCCCTGTTTATTTGGCATCCCTGGCCGACAGCTTGCTGCAGTGCTAATCACCGCTCCGAAGCAGCAATTAGATTTGTTGTTCATGTGCATAGTACAAGCTGCCAGATTTACCGTCCTCTGCAGCTTCGTATGCAGACACTGCTGCTCTGTTCAGTCCTCATCAGTGGCACCGTACGCCACGCGGGGTGGGGAAAGAAGTGCAATTGCAACAAAATTTGACCGTGCTTTCCCACGAAAGGTAGGACCCCCCTGGGTTTTCTTGCAAAGGGTCATCCTGGGTCCCCTCCTCTGCAGCATCCATCAGCCCAGGAGGAGGCGGAGAGCTCAGATGGGCATCACAGGAGTGCTGGCCCAGACCCCAAGAGCTGATTTATTATTTACTGGGTCACATAGTGAAAATAGCAATAATATAATAAGTGATCCTAAGGTGTCACCTTGGTGCCTATCCATGACATGATAGGAGCTTCTTTGCCACCACCTGAGAGCTTGGCCCCATCATGGGCTCCCTTCTTTAAAGGAGGGGAAAATTTGTGTCCAGAGAGGTCCCAGCTCTCTCTCCAGCAGTGAAAGGACACAGTGCTGCATTTCCCTGGCTCAGGGGACCATGTGCTGATGATGGCAGTCCTGTCTCTGCAATCCACACCTTGCTGAGGCCAGAGAGGGGTCTCGCTCTTAGCCTGGATTTGGCATCCCCCACCAAGGGATGTAGGGGCTTGTTGCAGCTCAGTGAGGTTCTCTGGGTCTGGCCAAGTGACTCACTGCAATTTTAGTGCTGCAACGAGGCTTCACGGCAATGGTGGCAGCTGCTGGGGTGATGTAGAGCTCGTGGGAGGATGGAGAGCTGCAGAAACCAGGTTGGGCTTGCTCTGGTCTGCCAGGGACTGATCCCTGCAAAGGATGAGGACAGGATGAGATCCTGTGATGAGATCCTGTGATGCATCCTGTCTCCTAGGTCTTTGCCTTGAGTAACAGGAGTTGGTTTTGGGGAGCTGGGGGGAGGAATCCTTTTGATCCAGAATGACCATCTGTGCTCATCCTTGGGCTTTAGACCCTCCTTTGAACTGGTAAATGGGATCATCACCCAGAGTGTCCATCTGTGCTCATCCTTCGGCTTTAAGACCCCTCTTTGAATGGGGTAAATGTGATCATCATCCATAGTGTCCGTCTGGGCTCATCCTTGGGCTTTGAGACCCTGTTTCAAACTGGATAAATGGGATCATCACCCAGATCGAATCCAGCCATGGGGCTCAGAAACCAGAAGCCAGGGTGTTTGCTGGACCTTAGGATCTCCACGGAAGTATGGAGAGACCTCCATGAAAGTATGGACTGCTCTTGACCAGAGGGGCACGTGCCATGGTGCAAGCTGAGCCGTCAGGGAAGTTTGCTCTGTGATGGTCTCAATTTGAGGGCTCAGCTCAGTGTCCCGGGGCTGAGGGGATCAGGGCTGGATTTGGAGTGCAGTTGCAGGCAGGTGATTCCCAGGAGGCTGGGAGGAGAAAAGAAAGCATCTATCATGGCACTTGGGATGAAGAAGAAATTGGCAATGCTGGATGTGGAAAAAATGGAAATAATGGTAGTGCTCACCTGGGAGAGAAGGTCTGTGACATGGGCATGGTCTGCGGAGAGGGAAGGGAGGTGGGCTCGTGTCCTCAAGACCATGTCTCCTCCAGGGGCTGGCACCCTGGCACAGAGCAGAGGCTTACCCTGGCTGTAAGGAATTGCTCTGCAGCCCCACGCCACCCTTCGAGCCCCCATTTCCAGTCTCTCCAGCCATCACTAATCTTAGCTCAGGCTGAGCTGAGAATAAAAAAAGAAGGTTTTGATGGAAGCTACTCTAAAATCTCATGAATAACCCATACAGGGACTGTATTAACCTCTCAGCATGAACAACGACTATTGCTAATTAAACCTTTTTTTAGAGCTAATGGCTCCCAACAGGGCAACTGCCTCCTCCAAGATGATGTCTGAGCCTCTCAGAGCCACGGCGAGCTGGCCGAGCATCCTTGGATGGAGGTGGGAGGGAGAGATATTGCAAGCCCCATGCAGCAATCCAATCTGTTATCAGCAGTCATGGCACCCCCAAGGACAGCGACCCACTGAGCGCTCCCTGCTGACCCTAGCCCATGCTGACTTCCCCAAAATCAATTTAACAGCCAAAGAAAGGTTGTGCAGGAGATCTCCATGCCACATCTCCTCCAACCACGGGCTGTGCCTCCCCGGGGTGTGCTGGGCATTGTGAGCAGAGGGAAGGATGTGAGCTGCCATGCACCAAGGCACTTAGGGGTGAAATTGGGCAGGGTGTAGTGAGAGGGTGACAAAAGCATTGGGAGAAAACAGCAAGGGGATGTGGGGACACTGGAGATGGTCTTGAGCAACCTAATCTATGTGGCCTTGCTTGAGCAGGGGACAAGGTGACCTCCAGATGTACCTGCCAACCTCAACCTGTCTGTGACTCTGTGACGCTGGGATGACCAAGGGATGCTCCACCTCCTGATAATCCCTATCCCAACAGCTGAATGGCTCTGAAGGGCTTTTAAGCACGTGGTGTTCCTCTGAGCTGAGAAAGTTCTTCACTCAGACCCAGTTCGTATATGTTATAGCAAGAGTACGTATATAGAATCACAGAATGATTTAGGTTGGAAAAGACCTTTAAGATCATTGAGTCCAACTATCAACCCAACATTGCCAAGTTGCCACTAACCCATGTCCCTCAGCACCACGTCTGCCCGGCTTTTAAATACCTCCAGGGATGGCGACTCCACCACTTCCCTGGGCAGCCTCTTCCAATGCTTGACAACCATTTTTGTGAAGAAATTTTTCCTAATATCCATCCTAAACCTCCCCTGGCGCAACTTGCTGTTTTCTCTTGTCCCATCACCTGTTCCTTGGGAGAAGAGCCCAACCCCCCCTGGCTACCCCCTCCTTTCAGGGAGTTGTAGAGAGCGAGAAGGTCTCCCCTCAGCCTCCTTTTCTCCAGGCTGAACATCCCCAGCTCCCTCAGCCGCTCCTCACAAGACTTGTGCTCCAGACCCCTCACCAGCTCCGTTGCCCTTCTCTGGACACGCTCCAGCACCTCACTGTCTTTCTTGTGGTGAGGGGCACAAAACCGAACACCGTAATATATTCTAGCAGACTCCCCTGGGTATAAGACAGCCACAACTGCCCTTGCAGAGGGTAGGTTACAAAGAAGGGTGGCCTTGCTCCAAGCTGGGCTGTGATATGGTGCTGGTCATGGTGGTGCATCTGGTGTGTCAGGCTCTGCGAGCTGGCACTGTGTGCTCTGCTGCTGCCCTTCAAGATAAGGGTGATTTTTCCCATGCAGTTGGGGTTCCCTGAGTGTATCTTACCCAAACCCATCCTTGCTTCATTTCTTGAGGTCTCCTAAACCTACAGAGGCGTGGGGCAGGGTGATCAGTGCTGCCACAGTCTCCCCTGCTCCATGTGATGTGGAGGAGGTGATGGTCCCACGCATCACCAGGCCTGGGGTCCTGGCAGAGCCGTCACCCAAGCTCAAGTGACAGCAGGAGTGTCCTTGGGAGGTGGCTGCCCTCCTCCCCACCTCTCCCCGCATTGAGGTGCAACATCGCAGGCATCAAGTTCTTACTAAGATGGGTGCATTAACGGTCCTTGGCGGTTTCTTTCTGCTGACGAATGGGGAAAGGAGAGTGTGTTAAAAGCAAGTTTTGATTTATTGCTGTGCTGGGGAAGGACGGAGGCAGTAAAGCTCCAGTGATGGCAACAGCAGAACTGAGGCACCACTAGCCGCAGGTATTTAGAAGGATGCTAGTTGTCAGTTTAGCCTATTGTATCCATGTACTAATTAGCCGTGCTATTTTATTACAGGATCTTTCCACTTTAACCTCTCCTTTCCCATATCCCAGAGTTTCCCTTTTCCCTCTCTCTCCCTTGTGTTGACCCCTAGACCTTATCTGCAAACCGAAGGAGTTCAAGATAGTCCCTTAAAAGGAACTTTACCTAAAACAGTGAGTTTTCAATACCACAAGCAAATAAAGACCACAGAAAATCCATGTAATACAGTGGTATGACACATTTACATTTAGACCTTGTACTGAAACTGCAGGAAAATGATGAATAAATGTAAGAAGAAGGAAAAAATGCTTCGAACTAATAGAAAAGATTATTGCAAAGAGGCCTGACAAGGAGTTACCCTACTAGGAGGTAAAATCTGGGCATCCCCAGGTGGGAGCCTCTGCTTGAACTTGGTTTGGAGCTGCAGGAAGGTTAAATCCTCCTTCTTCCTAATCTCTATTCTAATCATTTTAATTCTTATAGGGTGTCCTGGTTTCAGCTGAGATAGAGTTAATTTTCTTTCTGGTGGTTTTCAGATTTGGTATGAAAGGAATATCAATAATGCATATTGTTTTAGTTGTTGCTGAGTGATGTTTATACTAGTCAAGGACTTTTTTCAGCTTCCCATAGAAGCTGAGAGGGAGCAGAGACAGAACAATAGAATGGACCATGGAATATTGCGTACTATAGATGTCATGTCTGGTATATAAATGGGGGTTGGCCCGGGGGAAAATCCGTGATCTCTGCTCAGGCCAGGCTGGGCAACCAGTTCACTGGGTGGTGTGAGTGACTTGTGTCTTGTATATTCTATTATTATCGTTGTTATTGTTGTTGTTGTTATTTTCCTTTTCTGTTATTGTTCTATTAAACTCTCTTTATCTCAAGCCATGAGCCACGAGTTGTTTTATTTTTTTCCCTTTTCCCCTCCTTTTCTCCCTCTTCTCTCTACACTTCTAGGGGAGAAAGTGAGGGTGGGTGAGAGGCTGTGTAGTCCTAGTTGCTGGCTGGGGCTAAACCACGACACAGGGCAACCAGATATCACTGTACATCCCATCTGCATCTAAGCAAGGTAAAAATTATCCCTACTATGAGACCAGGCTGGTTCTGTGTCTTTCTACTTCTCACTTACAATGTTGCCCAGTTACCTCCTTTCCCATTAAACTAACGAAAACTAATGTGACTGCAGCACATCTTGTAGGCACATCTCTGGGAAGGACAATGGCCTCGTTGTGGCTGGCGTGGCAAATGCAGAGATGTTGTTGCAGGCATGGAGGTGGCACGTTTTATCCCCAGCCTATTTCCCATGCTGATCCACGGATGCTCTACTGCAGGGAAAGAGTTTATATACTTCTGTGCGTTGCTTAAGAGAGGTGGCAACACTCCACGCATGGGTTCTGTAGCCCCAACAATTTCCTAGCAATCTAGAAAAGTATTGATTGTGCCAAATGGCGTATTCGTGCTTCATCTCAGAGTGAAAAATTCGGTCCTGCCATGCAGTAAATTCAGCAAAGCATTCAGAATTAATGCGCAGTTCCTGGCCATGCCTTTTGGACAGGCTGCCATGCACTGATTGATAATAGGAATTTTACTAACTGCTTTAAGGAGCAAATTAAAGAACAAGTTAAAATATCTGTGCTTTGGGCACTGAAAAAACAGCCTGAATGAGTAAGCTTTAAGTCGCATTAGTCTAGAAGAGCCTTTCAGCTGTCCCTGTAGGATCTTCGCTTTCATCCGTACCTCCTATCAATCAGCCCCACTGAAAATGAACAGCATCCATGGGCACATGCAAAGGCAAACTTATGGCTCAATTCTTGCTCCCACAGAAGATTTCTAAACTCAAGCTCAGCTTACGTATGCCTACATTGGCAGACAAAGGTCCAAGCTCAACCCGAGGTCTAAATCCACCTACTAGTGCCCCAGTGTCTTGTAGACCTATGCTTAGTGGTTGTCTCAGCTGGAGTTGGGGAGCTCCAGGAGCTCTAGCAGGAGAGGAGGCTAGTCACCAGAGCTGACTCAGCCAGGGCTGAAGGTTTTCTTCATGCACTCTGGATGAAGAGGGCAGGGAAGGGCAGGCTGCAGCCCTGCAAATATCCCAGACACGGCTCTTCCTGATCCCTGTGCAGATGTTTTGGGGCTGGTTGCCACCAGGATCATGGGCAAGACACGGAAGGAGACCACAGAAGCCACAGTGCAGGGACGTGGTTAAGGAGAGACTGACACTCCAGTGCATTTGCCATTGTAGGAAAGATCCGATCAGTGAAAAACCCAACAAAGTAATCATGAAAGGGACTCAAACGCTATTGCTTTTTTTAGCAGATGGCTGTGAAAGCTGGAGGTGCACCAGACCTTACAGCAACAGCTAAGTGCCTTGGAAAGCAAATATCTCAAGGAAAGATTGCCTGTTAAATGGAATAACAAATACCAGTATCAATATTCACTAGAGAGCTTGTGATCACTTTTTCCTTGTCATCCAGGAAAGGAAGTCAGGCAGAACATCTGATATAAAGAAGAAGGGAAAATGTAGAGGCTTAACAAACAAGATCCCTTCAGAAAACACCTCTGAGAGAGAGAAGATGAAGAGGACTTTGCAGAGAGCAGACATGCAAAAGGGCGGGCAGGGACAGAGATCATAGAATCACAGAATGGTCTAGGTTGGAAGGGACCTTTCAGATCATCGAGTCCAGCCATTGATGTAACACTGACAAACCCACCACTAACCCATGTCCCTCAGTAACACGTCTGCTGGGCTTTTGAATCCCTCCAGGGATGGCGACTCCACCACTTCTCTGAGCAACCTGATGCATTGTTTGCCTCCAAATGGGCTGCATGGGAAGGGTCCGGGCACAGAGGACTTTGCCAGCCTAACCTCATAAGACCCAGCTCACAAACCCTCCATGCAGGAGGTCGTTGGGATCTTTCCCATCAAGGTCTATTATTCACTGACCCTTAACCTTCCTGTTGAACGCTGTGTTGTAAAATTAACCAGCATTGAGCTTCACTGTGAAATCGCTGAAGGGGAAAGCAATTTCAGGCTGACTGAAGCAATGGCTGGTCTACTGCTCCGCCAGCTGTGCTGCATAAACACCGAAGGCTGAGTCCCCCGTTGAATGCAGGCCCCACCGACGTAAATGCTTTTGAGCAGCAACCAAGAGAGGCTCAGCTCAGTGTGTTTATATATTCCAGAGATTTTGCTGCTGTTCTCATTTCGTTTTGAGAACAGCCACATTCATCTGGATGGTAATACCAACAGGAGATCCGTAACCCCAGCGCACTTAGATGTCTCTGCAGGAAAAGCAGGCAAAGGTTGTTTAAAGAGCAAAGGAGCACTGAAAAGCCTAATAGCATTGCAGGGTATGCACAGAAAAGGGCTCTAAGAGCCCATTGAAAATCAAGTGCCATTAAGGCATGAATAAGCAACCAAGGGGAAAAAAAAATGCCTCCGTATTATAAAGAGTGATGAGGGAGAAGGGAGCAATTCACTGTAGGGAACAAAAATGCTGCATCAGTCTGATGGCTCCATCAGCAGCCAGAGGGACGGATCTGTATGTGTACTGGGAAACATGCCACCATCCCAAATGAGGTCTTCCCAGTGCTCTCCTGGTCACTAACCCCTCTCCTGAGTTGTGGGGCTGATTGGGTGAAAAACTGCCAGGTGCAAAACACCTCCATGGCCACGCTGGTGTGAACGGATCCCTCTGCAGAAAGGATCTCCCTGAGGGAGAGAGGGTGTATCGGCCCCTTCATAACTGCCTGGGTTTCCTAGTTGACTTAGAGCTCCATGGCTTTGTTCCCATGGACTTCTGCTAAAATCCCAGCCAAGCATGGCTGGAACGTTGGGGATGGAGGGCTCCCAGGAGACGCTTGGCTGTGCAGTGTTTTCTTCTCAGACACTGAGCTCTGCCCAGTATTTTTCTAACATGACACGCTCAGTCACATCATATCCTACCTTCTAAGAGACACAAAAGACGGCCCATCTGGCTTCCTCCTGTAGATGCAGCTGCTCTGTGCACCCCCATGTCCCTGTGGCTGATGACCATGTCGTTCCGTTTCCCCGTCACTTTTCATTGCACGCTGTCACATCCAGCCCCAGATGCAGAAAACCTCTAAGGCAGAGATTATGTGTTTTTGTTTACATGGTGCGCTGTTTCCAGTCCTGGCCAGCCTCTGAGATCTACGGATAAGGAGATTTTAACAGCAAACAGTTGCAAAATAATAAAGATGATCTAGATGGGATGGTTTCCATCACCCTGGCTGGCTCTTCTGTGGTTTCATGGGAAGTAAAAGGCTCCTTTGGTTTGTTCCCAATGTCCTCCAGCTTCCCTGGCTCTCAATTTTCACTCCTGTCCAGCACACATCGTCTACGAAGTTCTACCCAGCCATCTTAGGTGTGTTTCATGGGAGCAGAGCGGACAAATAAACACCTCTCAGCTCCTGTCTGGGAGAGACTGAGAGCACAGCCCAGTAAGTGGAAAGAGAACACAAGAGCAGGCGCAATGAGACCATCTTGTAGCTGGGATTAGACAACCAACCCCTTTTGATTTCATCCAAGGGGTCCATGAGACCCCTTCTCCAGCCAACAGCCTCAAAGCAAAGAGGTTTATGCCATGAATGAGGATGCCAACCTGCAGGTTTGAGCCCTGTCTAGGCAAAATCACGCCTTTAATGTAGAATTGCCTTCAGATTCACACGTGAGCAGACATAAAGAGATTGTAGCTTTAGTCCTGACTCCTCCATTACCTTGGAGGAAAACTGTTGGCAAGTCTCAGTGACCCACAAGTTCAATTTCTGAGCTCTAGAGACTTGAAATAAATATTCAGACACTTTAAGGGAGGGTAATTGCACTGCCTGGAGACTGTGGAGATACGATTCAGTTTCCAGCTCTGTCAGTGGGGTACGGTGTGATCAGAACTGCAAAATCTTTCTGGACTCAGTTCCCAAACTGTAAAATGGGGATAACTTTGCTCTCTTATTTCTTGTCTTATGTAGATTGGAAAACCTCTGTGGTTAGTATCATAACAAATCCTCGTTCATCTTCTTCAGTTACAGCATGAGCAGTGAAGGGGGAGCACAGGGAGGACACAGCTGGGTTCAAGTGATACCTAAGCATGACCTTCATACTAAGATTCCTGTATAAATCTACAGCACTGTGAATTTCATGTCACGCAGTTCAACTTGGTCATGGTCCATCTCTTCCCGTCTTTTTCTGAATTATTCCCATCCATCCCACCCCTGCTTTGTGCTGGCCATTTTCCCAGCGATCGCTGCTCTTTAAGAGGAGTCCGTCGGACTCCAAAAACAGATGAGGATGGTAAGGAGAGCATTTGTCTACTGAGGGAGAGGCGATGCTGATGGGCGTCAGGGGAGGAGAGCTAGAAGTGCCGGCGGGTGATGGATGGCTGCGATGAAAGGGGCAAGCTTGGAAGTGCCTCCTCCCCCCGGAGTCCGGGTTACACAAGGGAGAGATAACAAAGGGGAAAAAGAAGCAGATAAGTGTATTGAAAGGATTTACTGCATAAGAATGGGAGAAAAACTCTTTGGGGTCACGAGAGAAAAGGCAGGGATGATTGCACTTGGCTCTGCAGCTGGTGTTGTGGGAAGGTGACCCCGCTGCCAGACGCTGCAGAGTTAAACAACTTCCCTCGCTGGCTGGCTTCTGACATAGAAATATGATTTATGTGGGGGAAAGCCGTATTTTTACAGCCTTAACATAATGCCGTGACATTCTGGACCTTCAGTATTCCCCTGGCAGAGTGCTGGGTGAATGCCATAGCTGGTAAAGTCTAATGGCCTCTCTGGAAATTCAGGGGTAGTTGTACAGTCTTAACTTGGAAGAGGATTTTAAGAGCCTCATCCATGCAGCAAAGGACCAAATTCAGACGAGCACGTGTTGAACAGCAAACGTTCCACATCCCATGTGCCCACCAGTGCTCCAGTGCCACCAGTTGAACGCTGGGATCCCCTGAAAACCGAGGCTGCTGAGCAGCAGGAGAGGAGCGTGGCCGTGGTCTGTGGCTGTACAATGTAGTGCAGCAAGAAACAGCTGGGAAGAATGTTTTAACATTAAGAAAAAGGGGGGAGGAGGATAAAATTGATAAATGCCTAGTGTTCATGTAGAGAGAGATGGAGTGTGCCCCAGGTGCTAGGAAAGTTATTTGTAAGCAGCCATGACTTGTTAAATGAATTTCCCTACATTATCTGTCAGGAGCTGCAGGCAGCTTCGTCATCTTTGCTCCTGACGTGGGATTATTGCCAAATTATTTCTTGCCCCATTGATGGCTCCTGAGCTGTCAGAGCTTTCCTTGCAAATGACTGCAAGCGCGAAGCTGGAAGATGTTTTCAGCGAACCCTGGTCCCTCCCTGGCTAATTGACAGGAAGCGGACACAGCAGGGACAGTCACGTAGCGGAGGGGATTACTGGTGAGGGACCTGGGGGAAGAGTACAGCGATTTTTTCGGTACAGGTTTCTTCCTGAGACAGATGCATTAGGGACCATCTGGGGATATAGTGGAGGATGCGGAGACTTAACTACTTAACAGCAGAATGAAGTGAGAAAAGGTTTGAAGGCATCTTTGGGCTTTCTTTGTACCTTCAGGAGTTTAGGCAGTGGAAATGAGAGTATCTAGGTGGGTGTTATGGTTTGAGGAACCCACAACAATTTGTTGTTGTTTAGATAATTATTCTATCACCCGATGACCCCTCTCCACCTGGGAAGGGGAATTGGGAAAAAATAAGGAAACCTGAGGGTTGAAATATAAACAGATTTAATAGAAGAAGACTAGATAATTAACATTAAAGAACCAATATTGATCCCGATACCAATATAAAATACACAAGGATTATATTCAGCCCATTCCATCAGCAGGAAGCCGTGCACTCTCAGCAGGGACAGCAAATATGGGACACTGCGAGCGCTGCGGCTTCAGAAGAAAGGGAAGGGCTCAGGGCTCCAGCACCGGGGCAAGGAGTTCTCAGGATCACAGGCATGAAGGGAGAGAGAGAATTCTTTGGCAAACTTTCTGATTGTATTGAATATGACGTTCATGGTATGAGATAATCCTGTTGGCAGCTTGGGTCAAGTGCCCAGGTCTCACTCCTCCTTGTCCCAGCAACTGGCAAGGCTCGAAAACACCGAGACCTTGAGACCCGCATACCAGAGCTGGCTATAAAGTAAATATTTTCACAAATTCAGACACTAGAGTCTTCTAAAAGTGCGGTTTTCCCTAGCATTAAAAGAAAAATTAGTCCTGTGTCACTCAAACCAGGACAGTGGGGATGCCCTCCCAGGGACACGCCATGGCACCATGGCTCAGGTATTTACCCCATAGGATCCTCCTCTCTGAGGGTGGCCATAGAAGACAACTTCCATGGTTTAGGGGGACCACAGAAGCCAGTCTGCCTATTTTAATTGCTTGAAAATGCTTGTGTGTCCAGTCCCCAAATAAGTTGTTGCAGGGCTTCGTCCTCTCCTCCTACGTCATCACTTCTGCTTGGAGCTCCATACCCTTCGGTGCAAGCATCCAGAGGTGGTGCTGGCTGCATCCCTCACCTCGAGCTGTCCCATTTTTTTTGTGAAGGAACAAGCTATGTTCACCAAGGCAGAGCTGGCACCTCTTTGTGGGAGTCTTGCAGCTCTTGTCCCCTTGTTTCTGCCATTCTTGAGTCCACAGCTATCATTAATCATACCCTGACCAGCTGCTGAAGGGCTTGTTTTAAATCTCCCCAGATGGCTCTGCAGAGTTCATTAAACACAAGCGCTTGCCATCCTGAGAGGGAATTAAATGGGAGTTAACACGTTTTAATGAGGAACTTAAATGCTGGATAATAGAAATAACAGCTGAACACGGCGGATTTCGACGCACAGATGGGACGCGGGGGACTCATCGTGAAGTGCCCAGTGATCTTACCTCTTGCTGGCAGATGCCCCGATGGAAACTGTCCCAGAAATGGGGATGATGTGCTGTGCTTTGCCCCTAAAGAGCTACACCGTGGTGGCCCCTCCGGGAGAGAAATGTCCCTGGGATCCCACATCCAAAGGCAATTTACTGCAAAGCGGGGTGTGACAGGCAGTTGGATGGAGGAGTTAAGCGTGTTTGCAATGTGCTGCTAAAGGAAAAGATGGGGAGGGAGGGAGGAAGGCAGGCAAAGAGAAAGAGAAGACAGGTGGCCAGGGACTGGAAATGGAAGCTGGAGAAATCAAAGGGTGCGCTGAGATTATGGGGGGAAGCAATGGATGGCCACACAAACAGCATTGTCATAGAATTGTAGAATGGTTTGGGAGGGAAGGGACCTTAAAGGCCACCCAATGCCACCCCCTGCCCTGGGCAGGGACACCTCCCACCAGACCAGCTTGCTCCAAGCCCCATCCAACCTGGCCTTGAACCCCTCCAGGCATGGGGCAGCCACAGCTTCTCTGGGCAACCTGCGCCAGGGGCTCACCACCCTCACAGCCAAGAAGTTCTGCCTGACATCTCAGCTCAATCTCCCCTCTTGCAGTGGAAAACCCTTCCCCCTCGTCCCATGGCTCCCCTCCCTCATCCAGAGTCCCTCCCCAGCTTTCCTGGAGCCCCTTGAGGGCCTGGAAGGGCCTCCAAGGTCTCCGCGGAGCCTTCTCTTCTCCAGGCTGACCCCCCCCAACTCTCTCAGCCTGTCCTCATAGAGAAGCCTGTCTTCATTGTCCCCTCAGAGGGCAATTAATATTCGATATACTTCGATGTTACTTTGCTCCTATGTTTAATCTAAAGTCAGCAAAGCTTAGCAAGGAAGATGCTGGACTGCGGAGGAGGTGTTGGCACAGCTCAGACACCTAAAGCGGGAACCAGAGCTACGTCCCCCAAACCAATTTTGTCACCTTGGTGGTGAGGCCAGCCTCAAACAGCAACACTCTGCTAGCAGAATGGCCCAGCTAATTAGTTAATTGACTTTGCGTGTTGTAAAGGGATCTCTTGAAGTTTAAAAACCCCTCCAGGGAGGTTTTTCCCACAAGCCCCCATCCCCTGGGCGGGACCCCAGGGAATTAAGCTCACATCCGGGTACAACCAGCCCTTCCTTTTGCTCTGCAGAAGCAGCACGGTCGTGTGAGAGGGCTGTTGCTCCTGCTTTATCAGAAAGGTGGCATTGCAAAAAAAAAAAGCAATGAAAAGAAGCTTTAAAATGGTAATGTCTTATTTTTCTGATGTGTATATATCCGGGGCTGATAAATATTCGCATTTCCCTTGATAAAAGACAGTGCTTTAGAACTGTAATAGGAAGTGGGTCTGCTTTGCGGTGCATTATAAATCTTGATAAATTCTAATCAGCTGCTCAGGAATAGACATGGGGGAGTGGGGAATTGATAGATAAAGCATCAGCTATTAAAAGAAACACCGTACAGTTTATCTGGGCTGGATAAATCAAGGAGCCCTTTATATTCACGTTCACGTGTAACCAAGGAAGAAGAATTGATGAGGACTTGAGTTGTACTCTTGTGTTGGATTAAACCTTGATTTATGGCCTGGAAGATTACATTTAAATGTGCCTTTTGTGGAAAACTGTTGTCTCTGTTTTTAGCTGTGCTTCTTCCCTACAGTGAGGTGGTTAGTCAAGAAAATAAAAAAAAACTTTTCTAGCAAAGTCGAAGAGCCAAACACATATTTCAGCTGGACACGCAGGGGCTCAACTCTGTTCTCCGTCCTGTCCATGTGACTCCGCAAAGACCATTTTGGAAGCCACAAGTGCTCAGAACAGAAGAGCTTAAAGCAGCTTCTGGCCACTTCTCTGATCCAAAGTCAGTGTGTTTTGTACTGGCCCCCTTAACTCTTGGGGTCTGATGCATGAGGATTCACACGGAGGGAAATCTCAGTGATGATGGAAACACCAGAGGCCTTTTCTCACCTGCATGTTGACACATCTGTGATGGAGCTGCCTGTAGTTGTCTTTTCTCCAGTGGACCGCGTCCATTCATCTCAGTCAGGCTTTGGACTGGTGCTACCATCAGTGATGGGGACACCCTGGGGCTCTCTGCACTGCATCGCTGTACTGCTCCAAGGATGCTCTTCAGCATCCAGCCTGACCTCAATGTGTTGTGGGTGCACACGAAGCCTGTTGGTGCCTTATTTTGCTGGGAACCAAGTATTATGAAAAGAGGCTGATAAAAGATCTCCTTCTTGTCAGGAACAGAGCTGGTAGCACTTAAAGGATCCTGGGTGAATAATTTCTTGGTGCATCTCACTCAGGGGCTTTGCCAGGCTCCATGCCCTCAGGCTTTGTCTGATTTTTGGTGGCCAGAGAGGTAGGAAGTGGCTGGGGAGAAGAACAGGAAAGTTCAGTATGAGACTTTGGGAATGAAGTCCAAGTGCCAGTTGCAGGAATGACCAGAAAGAGCTTTCCAGACAGAAAGGAAAAGGAGAAATATTACTCGGGTGACAAATCAAGAAGGACAAAGCTAGGCAGGGTGACCGTGGTGTCGGTCCACCCACTCTGGTGTGTTGAGGCTGGGATGGAGTCCTGACCTTGCTCCCTTGGGACTGGCTGCAGTGATGAGCTGGAGCCAGGAATCATCGCCCTTCCCTGGTGCAAGGGGCAAATTCCCAAAATGTTCATTGCTCATCCCCATGTGGGAGTTGGGTGAGAAATTAAGAGATTTTACGGATGGTCATTTCAGGTGTGGTTGTGTGGGGGCTATTGATGCTCTGGGCCTGGCTGGGGAGTTACTATCCCGCAGGGAAGGGTCAGGATTTAGGACGGCTACTTGTAATCACTGAAAATAAAGCAAATAATACAGACCCGACACTCACCGTAGACCTGTTCCTGCTTTTGTTTCTCATTTCTTTTCAAGGTTTAATTTATGACCATTACCTGCCTTCAGAGAGGGATGACAATGAAGCCGCTGGGCTCTTGGGGCAGCCTGCAGTCTTGGTGTGACCTTGGGCACTTCTGAGGACACTGGAAAATAAATTTTGGAGGCAAACATTTCCCCAAAGGCATGGACAGGAGTTCACAGCGTATCCTGCCACCACCAGCCTGGCCTGGAAACAGTGAAGGAATAATTTTTACTGACTTCTAATTAATGGCTTTTGTGTCTCATGTTCTCAGGCTTTCCTCTGAAAGCAGGAGGGCTGGAGAGAATAATAGTTTTGGCATTGTGACTGCTGTTCTCACATAATCCCCTGACTCCCAGAGCTGCTGCTGTAAGCCAAGTTTTTGTAATGCAGTTTGTGACAGTCCAGGAGTGTGGTTTCATGCTCCTGCATGGAATGGTTCAGGTTGGTCCAGGAGGCACATGGAGAGTGGTGGATTGATGTCCCTTTGCTCTAGTCTCCCACATCTTGCAAACCATGAGCTATAGATACCCGCAGATCACACCTCCCCTCTCCTTGGCTCTGTCCCAATCTTGTCCTTGAGCCCAGATGTGTTGTGTGACACGGAGCAGTCCATGAAATGCATTTGCCTGGACCTGGCTGCCCAGCTGATGCTTGCCTGAGCTTTCCGTTCCCACTTTCAGCAAGCCCAGAGCTGCTGCCTTTCTCTTGCTCTGCTGCAGACCGCTAGCCTGGATAAGAAACCTGTCTGCAATTACCAGACAGGAGGAAATTGCACATCATTGATCAGACGAAGGAAAGACAAGAAAAGACTGGGTATCATATGGGGCAGGGTCTATCTCGCCCTCCTTCTGAAATGCTGGTGGAAGACCTTGCCCACGCAGAGCCAGAGACACACCACCGAGCAAACATCAGTCCCGGGGGGATCACCTATGGAGCTGAAGAGCAGCACAAATCCAATACCTTTGGGAAAACTACATTCCCTGGGGTTGGCAAAAGCCCAGATAAAGTCCATGGAGCAGCTTGGAGTGCAGCATCTAAACGTTGCATGAGCATCTCCTTCCATCCTCTTCTGTCCCTGATTCTGCCCCTGTATTTTGGACCTGGTGGCAAACATGCCTGGACCCAGCAGCGTGCACACAGCCCTGGCCCAGGGTGAGTTTTTCACCTGGGATAGAATCTGGCTCCCCTGCCAAAATCGGTCCTTGTCACTCTTCCAGGGGAAGTCTGCACCTGAACTGCCTACAGCAGGTGAAGGTTTTGAATTGCATTGATGGGAGGAAGGTGTTTAGCCCAGCTGAACTGGGCTGGTTGGGTGGCATCGTTGCTTTTCTCTGTCCTTGTCCCCTGGCGTGAGTGGACCATGACATTAATTCATAGAATGGAGCAAATAAATGCACAGCTCTGCCTACATGCAGATCTACAACTCCCTGAGAAAACTGGTGTGCTGAGCCCAGGTATTTACAAACACAGACTTTAATATTTTTTTTTTGCTGAGCCTGGTTGAAAGTGGCTGAAAGCCCAGACAGCCCTGCTCAGCTGGAAAGAAAACCCTGTTTCATAGAGTCATAGAATTGTCTAGGTTGGAAGGGACCTTTCAGATCATCGAGACCAACCATCAACCTAACACTGACAAAAACCACCACTAAACCATATCGCTAAGCACTGTGTCTGCCTGGCTTTTAAATCCCTCCAGGGATAGTGATTCCACCACTTCCCAGGGCATCACCTCTCTGATGTCTAACTCTGCCAAAACTTATCTCCGTTCCCAGAAACAATGTGGACAGCTGTGGTGGCACATGGGGATGGAGACGGATGGGGTCATTGCCCTCTGTCTACCTGATGCTTTGCATGTCCTTGTGAAGACAGCATCATTTCCAATGTTGGCCTCAGCAAGGTGTCATGCAACAGTCTGATCTGTCTTCTCCAGGCTGAATTTCCCTGCTTACCGGTCTGTCGTGGTTTAGCCTCAGATGGCAACAAAGAACCACGTGCCGCTCGCTTGGGCCTTCCCAATATGGGAAGAATCAGAAGAAAAAGGCAGAACTCTTGGGTTGAGACAAAGGCAGTTTAACAGAACAGCAAAGGGAACAAGACAAACAACAACAATAACACGGATAGAGGAATATACAAACATGATTACGGAACCAACCGCCGCTCCCCATACCCAGGAAGCCCCAGCCCGCTCCAAGCATCGACTTCCTGCCCCCATGAGTGGGCATGGCTCACATGGCATGGAATACCTGCGTCCTGGGGAGAAATAACCCTATCCCTGCCGGAACCAGGACACAGTCCCACCAGTTTGCTTTGCATCTGCTGGGAAGAGCAGGTGCTGGATGAGGCTGGTTTTTCCTTCACTGATCTTGTCCTGGGGCTCCCACCCTTTCCCAGACTTGGGGATGCTGTCATCAAAGAAAGAGGTCTGTGAAGTATCCAGCTCACACGCGGTCCTTGGAAGCACCCCTGTGTCACTCCTGGTGCTGAACAATCCCGGCATGTTTCTGACGCAGCCTGAGGGAGAGCTTTTCAGAAGCTATTTGGAGTTATTGATAACCCAGGCGGGAAATCCTCGTGATCTGATAGAGTGCCAGCAGCCTTCACAGAGCCGTTTGGAAGAACTCTACACGCTTGGGCCGCACAAGGATTTGCGAGATCCCTCCTTTCCCAGGGCAGATAAAACTCTTCTGCTCTTCCCCATCTAGCCCCCATGGTGAGGGTAAGCCCCAGCGGGTCGCTGGTGTGTTTGCCACCACGAACAAGGTGGAGAACTGTGTTCAGCATAGGGAATGAGGCAGGGAGCAGCGAGGGAAAAGCACCGAGGAGAGAGGAGGACAGCCATGGGGATGCATCATCTCAGGAGGCAGAGAAGAGTGATGTGCATTTTAGAGCAGCAATAAAACCATATTCTGCATTGTGTTTACTGGCAGGGAGGGTGTCCAAAGCATTTAGCTCCCCAAAGCACTGGTGTTCAAGCTCCTGAGTAAAGACTGACAGTCGTGGCAGCAGTGTCCATGCAGAGGAAAGCCCAATCAGCTCCTGGGCTTCCCAAACCCATGGCTGTTCCATCCCCACTGCCTGCAGATGCTCAAGCCCCTGGATAAAACCAGCATGTGCCTTTGCACTGCCCAAGTCCACCCTGAGCTCAGGCAGAGGGATGGGGCAATCATCACCCTCTTGGTGTCATTTAGTGCCAGCGATGGGAACCACCACCGAAGCCTCCAGTGCAAGCAGTGCCCAGCTCTCCCCCACCCCCTCATCCCTATTCTATGCAGGAAACTGGTCTGAGATGGGTAAGACCAGCCCTGTGACAGCAGCATCGCCAGGGAAATTACACCCACAGCACCAGCCTTGCTTTGAAATTAGGAGATTTTCGACCAAGGGAAGAAGCTGCTTGGCTGACTGCTGATGAAGAGCTCTCGTTTCCACCTCCATCAGTGTGCAAACAGCTATTTGCAAAGGGAACTGGCTCAGAGAGGGACATTAACCATTCGCTTCCTCCCCCTCCTCTTCCTTCCAATGCCTGTAACTGATCCTTCAAGCCACCCGCTGCATGCAAAATGCATTTTCTTGCTGGTTTCCAGGTCAAGCTCTGTCCTCAAGACTTGCTGCAGTATCAGAAGGTTTTGTCTTTGCTCAGGTCCCACGGGGAGGAGGGAAGACAAGACGAGATCAGCTTTTTCTCTTCGAACCAGGACCTTTAAGCCAGTTGGTACGTCAGGGCAGGAAAGGAGCACTGAATGCTTGACCAGAACTCACCTGAAGGGAGGGAGGACTCTGCTCCTGGATTCAAATAAAGTCTTTTGAAAGTGGAAGAAAAAACACTGCTGTTGTTCCCTGGAATACAGCAATGCACTTTGTCAGAAGCAGTTTTCAGGGCCACGTGAGATGAAGGTAGACTGGAGTATCTTGGGGCTGGGGATGTTATAGAGCACATGTCAGTTCACCCCACTTCCGGTGGCCGTGCAAAATGAAGAGCATGATATTGCCTCAAAAGAAAGCCTGCAAAAAAACCCAGAACAGCTTCAGGGGATCTACAGCCCATCCAGCACCAGGGAGAGAAAAGATCTCACAAACTTGTCAGGAGATGATGGAAACCAGAAGACACTTCCCACCCAGCTCTCATGAACTAGGTTTGCTCTTTCCTCTGGATGCCTTCTCCAAGGGAAGCCTACTGTGGTCCCATCTGATGGCTGGAGCTGCAGTGTGCTGCAAACGCTAAGGTGCCATCTCCAGCCCAGGTCACTGGGCACCACCATCTCCTGGGAACCTGGCAGGGACCCTGGTGGAAATATCACAGAATCACTGGATAATTGAGGGCAAGGAAGAACCATCTGGTTCATGTTGTTCAGGACCTTGTTGAATATCTCCAGGGATGGAGAGTCCACAGGTTAGGACTGCTTGGACTCCAGCTGCTCCTACTACCCCAGAGCAGCTGCATCTGTATCGTCCCCAGAATGTGCTTTTCTGGGAACATCTGGGAGACGCAGCTCCCTAGTTATTAAAGGAAATAAAAAATAAGCATCTCCAAATCTGGGGACACAGCAGAGAGATGGGTTGGAGCCATGCTTTCACTTTAGCACATCTGTACCATTTTGGGTCAGGTTTCTGTGGAGACCGATCTCCTTCTCATTCCCTCTCTCTTCTAGAGACCTGAGCAGAGAGTACAATCTACTTTGTAAATCCCCTCCAACTGCAGTTTTGCAAAAAAAAAAGAAAAGAAAGAAAAAGGGTGGTTTTCATCCTGAGAATGCCTTGAATATTCACTTAAAATCTTGGCAAAGGAGGAGAATTCAACTTTCAGCCTCATTAACTAATGAAGTTCCCCACAGTTTTGCTGTCGCTCACCAGCCACCGCTGCCCAGGAGGGGCAGGTCCTTGTCGGGGCTATTTTTGAGCTCCTTGTGCATGTTAATGAACCTCAGCAGGGGATGTGACCTATTTATTCTTTCTTTGGTGGAAATGCAAACAGCCTGCTGACTCAATGCGTTTGGGTCAATGAATTCCGGGAGCACGTTGGAGAGGTGAATGGATGCACCAGAGCTCATTTCTCTCCACCGCCCCGTGGGGTGAAAGCCACTGGTGCTCCATTTGCCAACACCTCACCATGGGGCTACCTTGGGTGAAGTGTCCTCCAGGTGGAAAGGTCTCAGGCTCACCCTTCAGGCGGAAACCAAAGAGGGGCATGTAGACGTCATGGCCTGTGTCCACCAACAGCCTTGGAGACACACGGCAGCTCAGCTTGCAGAGCCCCTTGACCACAGTGCCACCAGAGATGTTCCCAATGGAAAATATCCCATCTGTCCCTGTGGAGTTCTGTGTTTTGCTGAAATGCTTTCGCTTTTAGCACGGAAAGAGAAGTGAGGTTTTTCACTACAGGCTGAGGTGACCCAAACTGAGTCACTTCTGTCTGCTGAATCACAGTCCTTTGTTTTGGGTCGGTTTGACATTTATCAGCAATATTTGCTATGAGGACGTCGGAGGAGAGGAGGAGCTTGGTGCTCCTCTTTGCCCCTAGACCAGGAAGGGTACCTGGCTGGTCTGCAGTGAGCTCCATGTGACGATGTGGAGTACTCTGAAACAGAGAGGAAAACCCAGAAAATTTATGAAGCACCTGAATTTCTCCTCCTGTGACTTGCTGGAGCAGTCAGACCCATTTCATTCAAGGTCAAATAAGCAAAAACCAGACTTTCTGATATTGCTTAATATTTTGTCCTTGTCCTTCTGCTCCATGGGGAGTTTCTTTATTTTGACATTTCTATTAGGGGTGAAGGTGGGTGTTGGAATTTCCCGAGGGACAGAAATTCTCATTTTCCCGCAGGCCAGCCCAAGTAATAAATCTGCAACCAATTAAACCTCCCACTCATCCCTACTCCACAAACCATGGCCTCTTGGAAGTTCGTGGCCCTGGTTGAGATGAAGCTCCTCTGTTCCTCTTGCTGCAAAGGCAGAAGCTGTTGCTCCTTGGGGACCCATTTTCCTGTCTTTTGGTGACTTTATTCCAGGCATTTACCTGGTCTAATTGTACCGCCTCTCGTTTCTAGCCCACAACTGCCCTGATTTGTCTTTATGAGGCTGCCAGCAAGCGTTCTGGATTATTCATGCGTATTTCTCTTGCAAACATCGGTTAGTTTGGTCACAGGCAGACCCTGGTAATCATTCTTGCAAGGACCAGAAGCTTTTAGCCAGGTTTGTTTATTTTTTCAAATGTCAGAAGAAATCGGTGGAGTTTGCAAACACAGAGCTGGGAAGGGTGGTACAAATGGCCCATCCTGATGTTAAAGCCAGGAATTAGAAGTATATTTAGAGACTTACAGGTTCAGAGAAAGGGTTGTGGGTGAGAAGAGGATGACAGCGAGGAGAAATGGTGGTAGTATCAGGTAGAGACATGGAGAAAATTTCTTACAACAGAATACAGTGCAGATAATTGCTAGGTCTGCCAGTAAATCCCCTGGCGCTTCAAGAAGGACCTTGTGATCTTTGCACTTAATGAGGGATTTTCCTGTTAACAAGTTCTCAGCAAGTTTGCACGTAGGGGACACCAGTGCTTTGCCCCCTGGGCAACAGGGAGGTGAGACCTGTGTCAAAAATACCTCAAAAGCACCAAGTGACTGAGCTGGAACACAGATGCATACACATTGATGCAAAATCATAGAATATAATTATATATAGAGAATATAATTATATATAACTGAAAAATGATAGAATATATATAGAATTTATATATATATAGATGCAATATAGAATATATAGAGAGAATGTATGGATGCAAAACCATAGAATCATAGAATCATGGAATGGTTTGGGTTGGAAGGGACCTTGAAAATCATCTAGTGCCACCCCCCTGCCCTGGGCAGGGACACCTCCCACCAGCCCAGCTTGCTCCAAGCCCCGTCCAACCTGGCCTTGAACCCCTCCAGGCATGGGGCAACCACAGCTTCTCTGGGCAACCTGCGCCAGGGGCTCACCACCCTCACAGCCAAGAAGTTCTGCCTCAGATCTCAGCTCAATCTCCCCTCTTGCAGTGGAAAACCCTTCCCCCTCGTCCCATGGCTCCCCTCCCTCATCCAGAGTCCCTCCCCAGCTTTCCTGGAGCCCCTTGAGGGCCTGGAAGGGGCTCCAAGGTCTCCGCGGAGCCTTCTCTTCTCCAGGCTGAACCCCCCCAACTCTCTCAGCCTGTCCTCACATGCTACAATCTAACTAGCAAATACCTCTGTGTATGCATAGCCTCTGCAGGTAAACCTAAGAGACCCCTCTCAGGAGCGAAGCAGCATCTGGGGCTCATCCTGGGTCAATATCTTGTCTTAGTGTCATCATCTACAGGAGGAAAGTCACACCTCCTTCTTGCAGAGAATCAGGAGCTGAGATGCATCCCCCAATTGGGAACTGTCATAATTTCTGGGGCTGCGTCACCCCAGAGGGACAACAGCTACGTGTGGCTGTAGCCCTGTATCAAGCGTCGGAGGAAGAAGATGAACCTGACTCTTGCAGTGCTCCTTCAGCTTGCAAACGGGAGCTCACGGAGGCTGCTCAGGAACTAAAAGGATTTGGCAAGGCAGTCAGCTTGGACCTGGGCTGTTAGAAAGATGGATGGGCACCATATGCTTTATTTACATCAGGGACACAGATGAGCAGGTTTGAGGCAATGGATGGCTGTCAGCTCTGTCACGGTGTCAGGTAGTCTCGTGTTTGAAGGATTTCAAGCCAGTCCTTTATTTCCAAGTAAACAGTAATGCCAGATGGGTACCCTCACTCTGCCCAGCCATCTGCCTCCCCAGGTTCTCCTGGGCGTTCATGGACGTGCTGTATGAGTTGTCCCCTTGTGAGATGACTGCAAGGGGACTTCAGACCTTTCTGATGCGGGAAACAAGAAGAACATGGATGGCTTTAGAAATGAGGGAAGGAGCTTTGCCTGTGCAGAAGGAGGGGTGCTGGAGGGGAGCTGGGGAAGGAGGCAGAGATGCTGCGCACCCATCTGTGGTACGAGGGGGGTCGAAGTCTGCAGCCTGAGCTGTGGGGGGTAGATGGGAGCACCGCTTGCCTTTAAAACCACTCTTTCCCTTTGAAACTACATTCCTACTGTCAAAGGCCTCAAGGGGAATTGCTCCTGTGGCTTCAATTCACTCAAAATTCATGGACTTGCTATGTCCAGGGTGGGAAAACAAGAAGTCTGGAAACCTCCAAGGTAGCTAAAGAGTGGACAATAGTGAAGCTGGTCCTGTTAGGAGAGGGAACCTGTCCAGGGGACAGACAGTTAAGGACATGGGGATGTTACCAGCACAATTCACCTTACGAGATGGCATTGGGCTATGGTGGGCTGCTGGAAGAGGGATATCTTGGGTGACTTATGAAGGACTTTTTGTCACATAGAGAAGGAGGAACATGTGTCCCTTGCATATGGTCCAGCGTTGACCTTAGTCAACAACCACCAGCATCAGCAGCCTCTGGGTTAAGTTACCACCAAGAAGCCTCATTATCTCGAAAAATATAAGTCTTCCCTTTCAGTCCCCATTAAACCATGGTATGAAATCTGGCTACCCTGATTCCCAGCAGTGCTGCATGGTGGAGGGAGCGCTGCAGGGTCTCCTAGAGCTTCCTGACATTTGATTTATCATCCCAAAATGCTGCATCACCATGAGTGGCTTGCGGTTAATAACTGATGCAGCAGAGCACTTGGGGATATGCAGGTAATAGGTGTTACGAACGTGCAAAACAGGACTTTGGCTCCAAGGTCAGGGCTGGGTAAGGATGCGAGATGCACTGAGGAGCCAAAGGGCAGAGGGACAACTCCTTTTCCCTCTCTCTATTGCATTTTGCAAGATGTGGGAGCGAGCGTGGTTCTGCTCAGCATGGCTTGAGTCCAACCCATGTCTCTAAGGGTGCTGCAGTGGTAGAAAACCTGCAAAATGTCCCTCACAGAGACAATAAAGAGACGGCTCAGGGAAGGGCAGAGGGATGGAGGGAGATGACAACTGATAAATCACAGTGAGACGATCAGGACTCCCAGAAGGACACGATGGCTCCGAGACTCCTGCAGAGCGCCCAACTTCCAACCCACCTCAGCCTCCAAGCAGGGTGACCCCACAGCTCCAGGGGGTTGGAGTTCATTGCACCCCAAAAGTCACCAGCCCCAGGCTTTTTTGCACAGGTAGTACCCAAAGGAATGGATTTGGGCCTCAGAAAATTGAAATTAACAGTTGCAGACTGTTCTTTTCATTTTTTTTATGGCTTTTTCTCTCCCAATCTTTAATCAAACATTTCTTCAGCTTTTTATATAGTTCCTATCAAAAAAACCCATCTGTAGAACAAAATTTCCCTCATTTCAAGTTTAATTTTTTTTCCTGCGAGTGGCAAAATGTTCTTGTCTGAAAAATGTTTAATGAATTTTCCACTGTCACTTGCCTTTATTAGCCGTGATTTCCTATTTCTGGCGACGCGCTCTGCCATTCCCGCGTTCCGGAGCCCACTAAATTATTCAACCCATTTATTTCTGACTTCGGGTATTGTTCTGATCTACCAGTATGTGCTACTCAGACGGTAATGGGGAAGCTTTTCTTCATCAAGCCGGGGAATCAGCACAGGCAGCACCCGATGTAAGTGCACGGGGACGTTTCTCCCCATCACATTAATTTTTAGCAGCTCCACTGCAAAATGTTTAAGTCCTTCCCATGCAAGATGCCGTGCCCTTGGGTGCCAAGCACCCATCCTGCCCCCTTGCTGCCTGTGATACCACCACCCCATGGTCAGAGAAAGCTTATCCTGTATTCGGGGACTTACCCAAGCAATGGATATTTGTAGGAACGGGCTGGTTTTAATGACCTCCTCTATGGAAACAGCTCCTCCAGGACATCGCTGCCTGGTGCTATGGAGAAATCCACTCTCTCTCCAGTTTCCCATAAATACGATGCCGTACCTGTTCCAAGAGCAGACTGCACTGTTAGCATTTATGTGGTGCAAGGGCAGGGGGGGTTAGCTGGGAAGGGAAAGCAGCCCACATGCGGGAAAACTGCATTTTCACACACTGTCTTTCTGACATTTGTTTGCCAGAAAAGAAATATACCTCCAGGCATGAAACAAATTGGTCCTATTTATGTACCCTCAACCCATAAAGCAATCATTTGCTGCCTAAAAGCTCCGCGGTGTTGGAGAAAAGGGCTTTGTTATTTTGGAAAGCAGGGCTTCAGGGAGGAGATCGTTATCAGAATTTAAGAGCTGGATAGAGACTTACCCATTGCTAAAACTCTGTTATTAAATGGGCTTCTGTTTACTGATATTCATGCTTCCCACCTGGCAAAAAAAAGACCTCGATTTAACAAAGGATATCAGTACAAAGTATAAACTCGACAGTAAGATTTTTAGCTGCATGCTCCTGTTGATCATCCAGTACCCAACCTTTCATTAAACATACATTACTGCAAGCAGGTGATTGAGGTGGGATAGGCTGAGAGACACTGGGAGACAAGAGGTCACTGGTCTCGCTTTTGCCCTAAAACAAAGAAGTCAAGAACTATATTAAGAATTGAAGATATTCTTCAGAGAAAGTGTCACCCCTTGGTCAGGGATTCGTGGCCCCAGACCCCAGAAAAGTCGAGTCCTCACCTCCAGGCGTGCCTTGCTCTCACGCACTCATCCTCTGCAATGTCTTTCCCCACCATTTGGAGCTGTATCAAGGTCTAATCAACTTGCACTGCTTCATAACGGCAGTTAGCATGTGTCATGCCTGAGCCAACCCATAACACTGCTGCACCATTTCCCAGAGCTCTGATTTGACTGCTCTGCCTCAACTCTACCTCACTCTGCTCATCCTTGGTTTAAGCCCCTTTATTGTCTATCCCTGATCTCTATACCGTTGTTTCTCCAGTGTGGAAAACCTGGCTCAGCTTGGCCTGGGAGGTGGCGGGCATGGATGAGTTTCTGGAGAACATCCTTTGGGTTTTCTTCTCTTCTTTCCCTCACTTTTCTGCATAAACTTCAGTGCAGCCACATCCTTGGTCTCTCCTAAGTCCCTCCTTGGATGAGTCCTGAGCTGTGATGACTCCCGAAGTCCTAACAGCAGTTGGGTTCAGAGGGATGTATGACCAATGTTCCCATCCATGACCAAAACTGCCTCCTTGTAGCTCCACCTGGCTGAAGATGCCCTCTCCATCCACCTGGGACATTAGCTGTTCATTAAAACAACACTGCTTTTCCATTGAGCATTTACACAGCACACGGTGATGGGATCGAGTCCCTGAGGCGGCTCCTCAGCACTGCAACAACAGAAATAACTGCAGTACAGTTGACCCTCCATTATCCGTGGGCAGCTCATCTTGTTTGAGGCTAAACCCTGCCACTGGTGAAGAGACATGCAAGCCATTTTGAATCCAGAAGGACTGGTTTTCTCTGCCCACTGCAGCTATTCTGTCTGGGACCTGCTCAGGTCTGTCTATGGTGCAGCCCCAACCTGGAGACGTGATGCAGAGGCTCCCAGAAGTTCTGCATGTCTCTGGAGGCTTCCGTGGCCAGACCACCTGGAGATCGATGCACCAGGTCCTGGGAGAGCTACAAAACTGTATGCACTCATCAGGGACTCAGATAAGTTATTTCCCAACCTGAGCAGCTTCTTGTGTGTGCGTGATGCAGCATTTGAGATAATAAATCCTCCTTGAACAGGGTTGTGCTGCAGAATGCACCAGTGAATGCCCAGGCTGGGTCTGGAAGCAGCAGAGCTTGTATTATCTGGGTTTTTCTTCTTATTTGCTGAATTCAGTCTCCTGTTACCCTGGATGAGAGAGAAGCTATTGCAATCATAATTAAATGTCACATATATTTAACAGAGCGCACGTCTCTATTCCACACTCCCTCTTCCATCTGGCTCCAGCACAGCTGAGATCAGACTCTTCGCAGCCTGTGAAATGATATTAGGGCAGTTTCTGTTTATCACAGTCATGATTGATGCCTGCAGTCAGATCATGATATAATAAAGGGAGTTCAGGCAGTACAATGGGGGTGTATATTTAGAAGATGAAATAGTACCTTGTAAGCCATTAAGTATCATAACATTAGCACTGGGGAGTGTAAAGAAGAAGCTTAACATAAGGGTTGGTGACTCACCGTATCGGGGAGTTGCTCTCCATCCAATAAAGTACCTATTCTCTTAAGAGAGAGAAGAGTTGGACTTGGATGACACTTACTATGAGCCCTTTCGTACCAGCTCCTTCCCTTCTGCAAGCTCTGAGTGACTTTCATTTACCTGCACCAGATGGGGGAACTGGCTTGTGAGCATGGCTGGTGAGTGGTTTGGCCCCCAAACCTGCAGGTTTGCCAGTGGCAATGTTCTCCAAGCACTGCCGAGCCTATCTGCCAAGTGGAGATGACCACATCTCCGTAAACAGAGCCTTCCCAGGATGTCCCGTCTTCTGCTGGGTGGCTCTTTGCTGATATGAGCCATCATACCAGACAGAGATGGATGGGGGTTTCAAGCCATATGTCAAATGGGAATATTTTTGAGTACAGGGTCAAGGAAAGCACTATAAATCTTGGCCATGCCATGGGCAGCAGCTAGCTCTGGTAGGACCTACCTCCAGGGATACAGGCAAGCTTGGGCAAGAAACCCAGGGAAGTTCACCTTCTGCAGGAAGATGAAGATGGTAGCAAGAAAAAGACTTGGCCTTTTTCATCATCGTTATTTAAGTAAGGAGTTGTGCGACCAGGCTGACATGGTAGGACATCTCAGATGTGTGCTGACCTCTTTGGTTGTAGCTCTGCTCTTCCCCATGCGTGTTCTCTTCCATGCAAGCACTTCTCTGGTGACTTGTGCAGCTGCGGCTACTTCTTTTGGATGAGACCTATCCTAATGATGGTATCATGGTCATGGTATCATGATTATGGTATCATGATCCAAAGCAAAGCATCTTTGCTTTGGAAGTAGTGCCAGAGTCTCGGACTTGGTGTGGAGTCAAACATCTGCAGAAGAAAGCAGAAATGATAGCCCAGCACATCAGGTGGTCAGAAGGGTATAGTGTTTTCTTGAATATCCTAGGCCATCTCTGAGATCATGGTGGGAAATCACAAGTTACAGGTATTCCGAGGACAAAAGTAGAACCAAGCTTTGTTTCATTTCTCCTGCTCAGTCCCTCTAGATGGATGAAAGACAAGAAAAGGAAATCTCCCCAGAGCTTGAGCTGCTGAGCTTGCACCAATCCCCTTGCATTGCCAACTCCAAGCCACCAGCACTGGTTCAGCCCTGTGTTTGCCCAGGACCTGACATGGGGCCCACTGCAGTCCTCAGAAACCGGGTGTCTCCTCATCCTGGAGAGCTTGCTGGCACTTCTGTGCAACCGCCTGTTTCCTTGTTCCTGCCAACAGCCTTGTTCAAAACATGTTAGATCAGGTTTGCAATTAAGTTCAGCAGGGGCTGGTTTATGACAGGTAATCACTGGGCTGTTGCTCATAGGTAGTGACAGACCTCACCCATCACAAATAATTCCGATGTCTACCTTGCCGCATGCCAGTTTGTATCTTCATTTCAGCTGCGATTTCCCTATTTGAGCTGACAGCAGCCCTTGCCATCTGGAGAGAGGTGTGCTTCTCCTTGGCTGAGTTGCTCAGCATGGAGCTGCTGGGGTATCATTAGCAAACATCAGAAACTGGGAAGCGTCAGGTGTTTATTTCTCCACAAGCTGTTCTGGGATGTCTATAAATAGAAAGTGTGCTCTGAAGTGACCCGAGAGCAAAAGCACGTTAGATGTCCATGCTTGGGTGACCTGAGAGCAAAAAGATGCTAAATATCTATGGTTTGGTGATCCGAGAACAAAAAGCATGCTAGATGGCCATGGTGGTTGCTCTCTGACTAGACTGAGGCTAAAGCTGAGAGCATGTTCCAAAGCCACTGGTTAGAGGGAAGTCCTTCCACTGGTTGTGGTGAGCTTTGCAACAAGCCCTTAATTTCTACAGGTGAGGTTTCGCAGTGAGCCTGAGCTAATGGTAGCAGAGCATGGAGAGTAACGGACTCTGCCTTCGGAAAGTCTCTTATCCTGGCATGCCCTGGCCATGCCTCCCACCCTGTCCCTGGTCTGGTTGCAGGGGTTGGTTTGGTCGCATCACTCAATTTGGCCAAAGACTGTATTTTTTCCAGAGGGTATTTTCAGCCCCAGCTGTGCGGTGCAGGTCCCTGAGCAGCCCCCTGGAGAGGAGAGGGGTAGAACGGAGGGCAGATGGAGCTCCTCTTTTTGGGTATGAAGTTGTCTTAGAAATAGCAACCTGCAGAGTCTACCTTGGAGTATCATGGTCCCAGAGGAACCTTCTGCTTGGCCTTCCACCTGGGACAAAGCCTACTGCCTTATCCAAGACCAGTTGGCTTTAGAAGAGGTCTTTGCCCTGCAAATGTCCTGGCCAGAGTGAAGAGACCCTCTACAAGCCACCTTGTAGTTGGGAAAAGGTTGTACCATAAGCCTGCCCATCTGGAGGTGTCCAAGAGCCTGCAGAATCCAAATGCTCATGGATTTCCTCTCTGGGGGAGGTACCAAAAGATGGAGATGGAGACAAGGTGACCCACTGGAGCTTTGCCATCTCTGGTGGAGACATTCCAGGGCCTATTTCCATAATAATGCCGGCTACGTCTAAATATGGCTACGTGAAAGAGCTAATCAGAAATGTTCATAACGATCTTGTGCCTGCAGGGGAATTTGGGCTCATTCAATGAGCAACATTTCACAGATATATTTAATTTCAACAAATCATTGTTTCAGGAAAAATCCCCAGAGCAGAGTGTTCTTGTAAAGTTGAAATAGAGCAGGTTTGTTTTCCCTTTTAGAACTGCTTTTGGGATTTTTAATTTAAGCAGGTTATAATAATAAAAAAAAACCTCCCAAACCAGACCAGAGCATTGTCCTCTCTAAATCAAAAGCGGAACAAGATCATTTGGTTTCCTGACAAATGTTTAGAAATGTTTCCAAACAGGAAAAAAATATAGAATTTCAGAAGAGAAAGGAAACAATTTTTGTCTATATCTGGGGTTGGTTGAGTGATTTTCCAGCATCAACCGTAAGACCACACAGACATTTCCACGGTGTGGATCACCGCTTGATTCAGTGCAGAAGAATGAATTATCTCAAGACATCTGTGTCCTTCTGGCTTTATTAAAGGCATCAAACAAGGAACCAGCATTGCTGAACTACTTTGTCAGAGAGAAGAAAACCTCCTAGCGTAGGAATATTGACAGAGTTTATAAACTCTGTCCTGACCTTACCTCCTTCACATAAACTTGCTGGCTGAGTCAGGTCAATAAATCTGCTGCATCTCATTCAGGAAGGGAAATGATTATCCATCTCTCCGTAATGAAAGAGATTTTATTCTGAAGCCTGCCGTGTCGGTGATTTGCAGACCTTCCACGCGGCGGGGAGGAATTTATACAGCAATAACGCAGCCATGCGCTGGGCTGCAGATGCGTGGCATTTCCATGTCCCCAAAAAGGCATCCGGGTGATTTCGCATTAATGCTGGCCACGGGGAGGAGAAAAAGAAGCAAGAATCATAGAGTCATAGAATCATAGAATCTTCATGGTTGGAAAGGACCTTTGAAATCATTGAGTCCAACCATACACACAACGCCCCCCCCTACAATCTCTGTCACTAGAGCATGCAAGAAGAAAGATCTCAGCTGAGATCTAGAAATAGGTGGGATATGGATGAGGCATGGAGAGATAAACTGGAGAGTGTGCTGGCCCCAGAGCTGGGAAAAGAGGGATTTTGCACCAGTGCATAATCATCAAGCACAAGAATAGACAAAGGGCAGAGAAGCAGGATCTATTTGGAGATTACTCATTAATCTCATTAAATAGAATGGTTTTGCACCTTTTGCAAAGGTTTCTCCCAGGACCTTTGGGGAGTGCAGCAGAAAAAGGGAGACGTGCTCACTCAGCCAAAGCTGAGGTTTGACACGGGGATCTGAACCGAGGAGCTCTTCCCATGCTGGATGCAGCCTTCCTGGAGCAGAGAGGAAGAAGTAGGGTTAATTTTCTTCTTGACAGCAAGAACCAAGAGCTTATTTATGATGGACAGCAGCTTAGCGGAGCCATGTTTAAACAGCCTTATAAAGAGCAGAGGTGGTTTGAAAGCTCTGAATGAGAGGCAGTCGATTTTTATTTTTTTTAAAGCCTCAGCAGGCTCTAAGCAGGGTTTGGCTTTGGTGCATGGCAGATGGCTCAGGAGATGTTTCTCAGCTCTATACATAGTAATTTTTGACCTAAATCTACTTTTGCCTCTTCTACAGGAAGCACACGTATTTTTACCGGTGTGAGAGATTTCCAGAGCTCTTCCAGGACAGATCTTCTGGAAAAGGAGGGGGCAAAGCCCACTGCCATCCCCTGGTAGGACAACGACCTGTCCTAGAGACCATGCTGGGTGTTCTGCAGTTACTACGGCCAATGGATTCCCCCACTTGAGGATGTGGCTGCAATTGGGACAAATTTATTGCACCGCTTGAACATCTTTCTGTACCACTTTTTGATGTTTTGGTAACCATTTCTAGGGTGCAGCTCAAGGTTCTGGGAATGGAATGAGCTTGGAGTCTGGCTCACCAGAAATACCTGAAGTGAAGCTACTTTTTCCCTGCATGAGCACCTCCACAGCAATGTTGATGACACATGTCACGACGTGAAAGTGCCTTTGCTCTGGCCACAGAGATGCTCAGACCAACACCTGGTAAAATATCTGCTTAAAAGCAAGATATGTATGAAGAAGGTGGATCTCCAACTTCAGTGCAGCTGTATCCGAGATGAGCAAATCCACAATCTCAGTAGGAACTGTTAAAATGTAATGCTTCTTGTCTGCAAGCACTGCCTTTTGGCCAGGAACCTCCAGGGGTTTATCACAGAATCACAGAATG
>VWZL01001290.1:398577-452435 GCA_013396915.1 Stercorarius parasiticus | reverse complement strand
ACCCTTTAAATACTGGAACATGCAAGCCAGAACCTGGGCAGTATCAAGGAAGACTACAAAACCCTGGAGGTGCAAGCAAAAAGTATTGGTACCCAAGTTATCTTTTCTTTCCTTTTACCAGCTAGAGGAAAGGGTGCAGCCAGAAACGGACGTATAGAAGATTGTATAGAGATTGGCAGTTCCTATGTTTTGTGAGAAAAGCTTAAATTACATTGTTTCATAGACCTGAAATCCAGAAAACTTATTTGTTTTTTCCTCTAACTTGTAATGTACTGTAATTTTAGACTAGAAAGAAATGCAAGAAAAAAATGGAGAGAAAAAAAATCATCACTGATTGTTTTTGCAGTAGAATGGTGATTAGTAAAAGGGACAATGTAGCTGTGACATAGTGAAACTTGCCAATACAAATTTACATTACGTTTATATATTAAAGGAAAAAAAGCAAGGTTAAAATTCAATTAAGTCTTGTTTTTAGAATGAAGTGAACCTAATTATTGCTGTTTGTGTACTTTTTACTACAGCTTTTCTTTTGTACATCTAATTAAATGTCAACAACAAATGAATTGGTCATTATGAAGAGATAATTGACCCCTATAGCTAGTTCACTTTCCCTTAGGGATGAGAGAGATACCATATTTTATGAAGGTTAATTGTCTCATGTTAATGGTCATTTCAATTTAACATTTCTGTAAATGGAATCTTCATTTTCCATTTGTGCAGCTGGCAGAGTTTTACACTGTTTTTATATCTAAAACAAATTAAACACCAACCTGCAGCACCACAGACATATATCAAGGGAAAACTTCCAAACATGTCTAATTGGAAAGTAGAAAAAGCCTTAGTTAAAAAGTTTTTTGTTGAGATAAAGGTCAATGAAGTTGTAATAGTAGCCAACAAAGCTGTAATGTATTTATGACTTGGCAGTTGGCTTGAGTATATTGGGACAGACCCAGAGACTCCAGCTGAAATCATAATCATTAGAAAAGGTACAAGCCTGCTCCGCAGCTGAAGTGTTTGCATTACCGTATGGTATTTATACTTTTCTCTCAATTTGAGCATTACGGTAATTTCGAAAAAAAAAGGAACCTTTTTTTTTTTAAACAAAAAAAAGTTTAATCCTTTTTTTCCCCCTGCTGTTTCTTAGTTACTGCTCAGTTTGCAGAAAAAGATGATCATGTCATCTTTGTTTTCAAGCAACATGAAGTCCTGCTCTTTTACTAACATTTGGCCTTTTCTCAATGAACCGTGTCCTCAGAGTTCAACAAAGAGGCCACTAATAAAAGCCCAAAGCCAGTTATAGATTGCCGCACCTTCCTGTCTGCAGACACAATTAATTTATAACGTTTATTTTCTACTCTGACATTAAAAGGCAGAAATTACAGTCTAAGGGACAAAAAAAATTAAGATATAGATAATATCTTCAAGAGGAGAGAGTAACTTGTTCTATCTTTTCTCATATTAACTTGCCTTAAAATAACATCGGTGTACCACATTTGTAAATAAGCTTGAGAAAGCACACAAAAAATACACAGAATATTGGAAATAAAAGCTATTTGATAAACTCATTGTTCTGGCCACTGTAAAAACACACAGTAGGATACAGTTCCTATTGAAATTGTAATAGGTAGATAAATGATTGGAGAGGTTAGTGAGTGTTGAACAGTTACATAGTTCAGGAAAGCTGAGTTTCATGAGTTTATGTGGGAGCACTGAGGATTCACAGCAGTTGTACAGACAGCCTTTACAATTGGAAGATTTCTGAGGTAGTAAAAATGTACACATCTTCTGGGATGAAGGAAGGCATGTTAGTGTTCAAGAGGTGACCAGGGCATCTGTGCTGAAGAATTAACTTCATTCAAGAGAAGAAAAAAAAGCAGTTTCTATTTTCCTGTTAAAAATTGGGAGCAGAACCTTTGCAACGGTCTGGTTTTGCTAACTGACACCCTACAGCTAGTCCCTGATCCCAGCAGAGACACAAGGATAACACTGACTTCAGCAATAGTCTTTTCCTACACTCAGAACTTCTCAAGATTTTGAAAGCAGACATGAAGAGTTTTCATCGATAAATAATTCCAATTTATCAATAATTTCATAGCTGAAACAGATTTTGCTGGTAGCCCAAAGGCTATGCCCAGTATTGGTAGGGTGACAGATTCAATAATAATTCTGTCCCAGTTTTATACATTTTTTATTTTTAGTATTTCTTCTTCGCTCTTATATCCCAGAGTTATGTGCTGTAAATCTTGACTAGTGGCTGATCAGAAAAAAAAAAATCTGTGCTTTAGAATTGCTGCAGCGGTATAAAATTTCACCTTCATCATCAGGGTGCAATTGTTAATATGAAGCATGCTTTTTTTGAAGATTACTTCTGGAATTATGTGGCATATGCATGATGCAAACTCAAGAGTTTTCATCAAGAGTTACTAATCTGGAAGAAAAAACCCCCAGATTTTAAGCTATGAGAAAAGTCTGTGTGAGAACCAGAAGAGGATTAAAGGTGTCGACTTTCTGGGCATACATTAAATACTCATAATGAGAGGTAAAATACACACATGAGAAACAGAAATTCTGGTCTTTGAAAACGTAGCTGACACCACCACAGAATAATCCTTTTAAAACCTTTACGAACTGTGATGCATGTAAGATATATATGTATCTCCCATCTGCTCTTTGAGATGAAAGCAAATTATCTAGTCAAGAATGGGAAGGAACTATCTGCATCATTGATTTCTTCTGTCTAAATCAGCTAGGCTTTTTCCAGAAAAGGAGGTTTTTTTAGTCTGGGCCTGTTGTTTCTGGGAACAGTGCCAGTACCTCTATATGATATTTTGCTTATCATCCTGATATAATGGCTTGGTAGTTGCTGATCTTTTTCACAATGTAGATATATCCAGACAATTTTGTAAGCAAAATCAAATGGTCCCTTGCTTAAATGTTCAGAAGGTATTTAGGCATGAATCTCTACTTGAAATACCAACGAGCAAAACAACCTTAATAGCTTTGTATCATGGATACTTGAACTTACTTTTCAATCCAGATTCCTGTTTCAATTCCTGAAGTATAGATCATTAATTATATGAGACAAGGAGCAGTATTTTTTAAAGTCACTTTATCAGGTATGCTGTAAAAAGGGTAAGTACTCTCCCTAAGATGACCTTAAATCAGAGGGGAAGCTGGTTTAAAACAAGCAGACAAAACTCTTATAGCAAATACAATATCTTTTTGTGCATTCCTCTTCCTGAAAAATCCTCTATTTGTTTTTGTTCACAATATTTTCAGCAAAGGATAAGATACTCCAATTCTGAAAAGCCCTTAAGAATGAAGTATAGTAACACTTTCAGTGAAAACAGTTGAGATACCTCTCTGCGAATTCAGGAAAAAGGGGATAGAGGAGGGAAAAAATTCATTTGTGAACAGTTCCAACATTAAATCAGTCTTTCAAGATTTTATATTCCCTTTGATAGTTCTCTTATTACTGAATTATAAGGCTATAATTTACATCAAGACATTGGACTCATTGGATTAAACAGTATCTCCTTATCATGTAAAAAAACCCACAGAGATTGTTCAAATTATCTGTTAAAGTAATAACATACTCCATTTAACATTCTGTTACTCTCTTTTATCGAGCTCAGAGTAACCAAAGCACAGTTCATTTCCAGAAGATAGACCTCTGACCACACTACTACGCAAAACTACATACAGGTATGTATGTCTCTTGTTACAAGAGTCCTTATTTTTCAGCACATGTTCATTAACTTTTCTTCACTTTTTTTCACACTGCAATGTGGATCTGCCTTTGGAAACCAGTTGCTTTTGACAGGGAGCGGCACTATCCTAATTCTATGCATACATGTAAGTTCAATCGCAATCAAGAGTGCTTTAACTGGTGATGACCCCTAGTACTTGAATCCCCCAGCGGCCAACTTTCCTTACAATACAAATTGCATACAGAAGACTGTTTCTGACGAAGAGCTAAATAGCTTTAGTATGCCTTCATGAAAGGGAGCAGCTTCAAAGTCCAGTAAATGAGAAATATTAACCCTGGCATACAGGCTTTTCTTCAGAATACACCTTTAGCATTAGTCAAAAAAAAAAAAAAAATCTGAGGAATGCATTGATTTCCCACAAATAATTGAAGCAAATAAAAATAAACATACATACAATCAAATACTGTACTTTCAGAGAAAAGCTTTATTAAAGTAGCGTTATATTAAGGCAGAACCAAATTTTATAGAAACCGCCTGGCTCATGTCTGCAAAAGCCATCTTTATTGTAGGAGGACCAATCCAGAGAGGGAATACTTGACTATACTGTCCTACCAGTTGAACAGGGACTAAATCATGTCGTCTTAGGGAATAATAGGGTTTTTTTTACAACTTCCTTGTCTCAGAGTGATAGTGTATGGGATTTCAACTTCCTTTCTGGCCCTGCACTTTTCCACACACTTCTGTGTGAGAGGCAGTCATGGTTACTTCTTCCTCCCTTCTTGAGCCGAGTCCTAGCCTGGGATACCTCTGTATCCCAGATAAGGGACTAATAGAGCATATAATGCTTCTTTATGTGGTTACAGTAAGCTCCATTTTCACCGTATTACTTTCATAATAATAAAAGTTATTGTGATAATAGCTAACGGTGATGTTTTGGGTACCATTTTAAGAAACAGTAGTCCAGTGATGTAAAGGTTTGGCTGCATAGTCCTGAAATTACTCAGGATCTAAGCGACAACTGAATGGCTGTGTGAGAGACAAAACTGTAGCTACAGCTTACTTAGACCTAGACCACTGCATTAACTCTAACATGCTTTCTTAAAATGTAGGACCATATCTGGGATGAGATTCCTTCCCATCCTGCTAGCTAACATGGAAGTTTTAAGCAAGGAAGTAAGAAGACGAAATCCTGCTGTCAGTTACACTCAGTAAATGTGCCGGTCATTCAAGATGTACAGAATTTGGATTTGAAGACTGTTTTATCACTTGCAGCTTTCCCAAAACTACCTCATCTTTTTAGAGAACAGATGCTCAGCCCTGTTGATACATGGCTGAAACATATGGCTGTGGATCTTCAAGATAGGAAAGATATAAATAAAATATGCATGACTTGAAATAATATCATACAGTGCTATATATATATATATATCTGTCTTAGAAAAAGTCCAAATTAGGATGGCTAAATATTTATTGAGAAAAAGAGGATATTGTAGTATTGTTGTGCCACAGGGAAAGGAAGGAGATTGTTCAGTATGGGGTGTAATTCCATACTAACACCTTGTCTGCCTGCAACTGCCTGATCCTAAAAAGGCCTCAAAAGATGTAAAATCTTGGGTAGCGGTACGCATTTCTTAAGAACTGTCAGCAGGGAACATGCCAAAAATCCCAGCTGTCCTAGAAAAGTATTTGTGAATCACTTCATCAAAATAGTAATTTAGTCCATAGACTAGAAATGAAAAATTATCTTTTTAGATCCAAATGTATACTGAGAAATAAAGTAAAAGCTATGATTTTTTTTTTTTACTAAGGTAGATGTTAATGCAAACAGTGTTTTAGACATAGTTGAATAATGTACTCAGATGTCATGGTCAATTCAAATCCTTTTTATTAGAAGTAGCTCTGCAGCTGGCCATAGCATCTGTTAGTTAAGCTAACAGCAAAAGACTGCAAGTTTCCTTCATCATCTCAGCACATAACGTACAAAATCTATGATCCTAACAGTTGTTTTTCAAATCATAGGATCATATTACATTATCTTGTTTTGTAACAGGACTCAATCAAAATATCTGCCAAGAAATCAGCGTAACTATGTTCCAGATAGTGAAGAAGTAACACAGACCTTTCCTTGAAAGAACGTGTAATGACCTCAATGCATTTTTGGCACTAGGAAAAAATAGCACTGTATTACTTTCTATTTTTGTAGCTAGATGTAATTATAACATACACTAGATTAATTATTTCAGGCCGTAAAGATCTTAGAAAACTGACTGCTTTTTTTAATTTTGTCCTTGAATGTTTGAGTTTGATTTGATTTAGAGGAAAGGAGAAAGAGGAGGTCTCTGCTCTGATTTGCAGTGGGACCAAGATGGGAAATAAAGAGCATACTGTTCCTGGGAAAAAAGCCCAACATATCTGCACCAGCAATTACAAGCCATCAGAGGACACTTGAAATTGGTTGTAGATAGGTGGAAATTCTTGCTTGCCATAAAATGAGAGGCAGGGTCACATTTACCCACTGCTTTCATTATTGTGTTTTACCAATATAAACTCAGTCCAACGGCATGCTAAATAAATTAAAACACACATATATTTAGTGCTTAGAAAGCATATTTATTCCTCTGGAAATGTGACTGGTGTCTCACGACATCTTTCACATTTGCAGATATGGGTCAAAAGGCTCATATACTTTTTGCGCTGTAGGAAAGAAGGTATACACCTTCCCATATTCATGAAGAGAGATTAGAAATTTGTAACATTTACATTCTCTCAGTTATTATGAATAGTAATTGAATATAAATAAACATATACCAATATAATTAAGTATAAATATATTATAAAAATTAATGCAAATAATGTAATAAAACAATACAGAAAAGGTATCATAACAGAAGTAAGTAAACATTTTTTTGAGGAGGAGGAAAGAATGCTAGATTAGAAAGTCATGTTTCTTCCCTTGAAGGTTAACTTAATGAAACAGTTTATGAATAGTCTATCCTTCCACCTTTCATTACCCTTGAATGTGGGTCAGTGTTAAACTGGGTCAGAATATAACTCTTTCCCACTGCATGTTCTGGTTGATGATCTCAAAAACTCTGAAGTGAAGCCTCATGAGTAAGTTTTGCATACGCTTTCAATGACTTCTCAGGAGTCCCTCTCTTACCTACCCATAGTGGATATTTAGGTGACTTATTCTTGACTACAGCACACTTAACTTATTTTTAAAGTCCAGTCTAGAAATCAGTCTCCCAGAAAAAAATGTTGTCACGTACGTCTAAAAAAAACATCTCACATATATTATACCACATTTACAAGCATACTAGCCAGGGTACCTTTTACAAATGTAGAAGCCAATTCTACAATGAAATGTGATGAGGTAAGTCCCTGCAGCACATGTGATGCTCAAATAGAGCATGTGGCCCAAGAAGACTCCAGATTGCATCCAGATTTGTAGCTGTATATCCTCTTTTGATTATGATTCAATGAATCTCACATCAACACTACTTCAGTAATAGCCAACATTGACAAAATGTGTCACTTCACAGAAAGTTCTGAAAAAAGCAGTTTCTATGGGATGAAAATTAAGTTTTTAAAACCCAGAATTTCCCACAGGATAGGGACTATATTGTGATCACAAGGGCATAAAGCAAATACAAAGATTTTTAAGTTTTTTTGCTCTGTTATGAACCTATGATATGCTGATTCATAAAAGTAAGAAAAGCAGCTCTGAAATCAGTACATTACTTAGTAAAGAACTAGCAAAACTCTTTCAGTTGGTTTCCTTGCCCTACTTCTCACGACCTCCAAAAATGTGTCAGCACTTAGAGAACCTACCTAACTTAAACAAAGCTCAATGGAGCAAGGTGGTAAGGTTTACAGGGTTCCCTCCACCATATCCGAAGCATTATACCTTTGTTCAAATGCTCACTAACAAGGAGCCAATCAAAGCAAAAAAACCCATTTAGATCACAGAAGCTAAAGACACGTATGTGTTGTCTACACAAACTTCTACCATGAGAATGCTCACGTGAGGGTCTTAGCTCCACCGTGAGAGCTGCATTTAAATAAATAACAAAACAAATTGCAAAGTTCTTATAATGGAACTTACAGCAGAAGCTGAAATTGATCGCCCTTACTCTAGTTGTCATCAGTGTGGAACAGAGATGCTAACAAAGGCAACAGGGCAAAAAAAAATATCAGATCCTTAAACAATGTATACTGGTGAACCTGGAGTTGTTATCCTACAAGTAACAGATTTTAAAAAATTCAACCCAAACAATTGACTTAAAAATCTGCTTCATGATGCTTTTTTAATTACTATTAAGATTACTCTATTTTTAAAGGGTTACTATTTTGGACTCCTTTTTGTACAGGAGTATATAAGCATCCAGTCTTATATAAAGAATGGGAATAATTTGAGCAGTATTTTCATTTGCTTTTCTAATATATTTATTAATATACAATCACTTTTCAGAGCATTTTATCAATGTCTTAGTAATATCTCTCAAACTTCTCACTTCAGATCAACATCAAAATGCAACAAGTTCAAAAGGTACCCTAAAATAATTCTATGTCCCAGACAAACTTACAAGCCATCTCCTCTCTGACTCAACTTCATGTTTGAATCTTATTTTAAGGTTATATGAGAGAAAGGACACAATTCTTCTCTCTCCTGTGATGTGTCGGTTTGCTTTACTTCTGAGCCCTGCTCAGATACATACACAAAGAAAACATTAATTTACAGATTTAAATCTGATTCTTGATTCTCATCTTTTTTCTTACCTACACAAGCTTCAGGCAGAAGGGTGCTCACGTGAGTTTCTTAAGCTCCACTATTAAGTGTTGTATTTGAATAAATAAATGCAATTAAAAAGTCCTACAATTTAGTGCTGCTTATGAGGAGTATCTAGCAGTATCCTGTTACATTCCTGCCCCAAGATACCTGTCAGCATGTTCAAAGTTAAAGATCAGCTTATTGTAAAATTTTGGAATGAAATTGGTATACACCTTGTCAGGCAGGGGGTAAAGAAAGTAGTCTTCTTTTGAAGAGTATGACACACTTATTACAGGGAGGGAGGCAAGAGGGAGAGAACTTGTGCGCACACCTGGGTGAGTCAGCACAGTGAATATATGAAAACATGTTATCAGAGTATTTAACCTTTTGCATACTAAGGGTCACTGCATTTTATTTGCATTAATAATACTACAGGATTCCTGGGTGTAGCTTGTATCTGAAATGAAAGTGATTTTTCTACTATTCATTTATGTGAAAAAAATGCTTCTGTTTAAAAAAAAAAATCAAGTTGGGAATAATTTATGACAGTAAGGAATTGCTGATTACTAAAAATAATTTCTATCTTCTCTCTCTGGTTTGCAGCATTGTACTTTTCCCTACATAATCATTCTTTATCAGACAGAACTGAGGTGCCAATAGTGACAGAAGATTTTTCTGCTGATGATGCACAGCTTGTTATCCAAAATATTGTCTGAATTTATGTTGTGAAAAAGAAGAAAGCTCAGGATCTGACTGCAGTAGATAAAAAGTCATATGCCCTTCATATGTTGAACATATTGATCAGGGGAACATTCCCTCTCAAAGAGGGAGAGATGGTATCAATATTTTAGCAGACTGCCAGAAGGACAAAGTCCTCTCTTAATGAACAGGTATTTCAGAACGCGAGGCTCTATATATAGATGAGCATTTACATAGAGTGGGGAATTATGACTATCATTACAGAACAAGCACACTAATATGAGTGCTAGAGGTTTTTTGAAGCCTTCCTCACCAGCTTGTCCTCTACCCTCTGGTAGTACTGTTGATAATAAAGAAGTGATTTTAAGTATAGTAATGAAATCTACCATTAATTACAAATTTTGTAGACGATTTACTGAATGTTGAAGCCTAAGTTACTTACAATACATGAAAACAAAAGTACTGCGAGTTTAACATATTCCATAAAAAGATACTTACTTCTGAAATAATTTTAATTATTTTTAATTGTAATTACTTCTTAGAAAATTACTAGGAACAACTCCTACCATTTGGGGAACAGAAAAATTAGTTGAAACTGTGGTGGGGTCACAGCACATTCTGACATCTAGTAGTTCTAAACAAAAGTAACAAAACAAAACAAGAACCCTCACACTCAAGTGAGGAAACATTGTTCATAGTTCTTGCTCTTCATTTACAAATTCTACTCAGTAATTAGAAGATTAGAAGGAAAAAAAAAAGAATATTTAGCATGCTGCCTGCTGAACAGCTTCTAATTCTTCATGTGAGCAACATGATGCAAGCATCTGAAAAACAACTTAATTTTAAGGAGAAAGACAGCAAACACAAAGGGTCCATGTAAATCTTGGTGCAAAGTTTCATAAAATGAGGACAACATGCACGCTTACATACAGTGAAGGATTTCACTGGCAGCAGGACAGGTTGTAGAGGGGTTTAAACACTAACTTCAAAAGGAAGAGATTTTTCTCCACTGCATTTCTTTAAATTTTTTGCAATTAAGGGAGAAGAAAAAGTCTTCCCTCATTTCATTTAATTCCATTCCTCCTAAGACATCCGTTTTCTGGCCTTTTCAGTCTCTCTTTGTTCCAAGATTACTTCAAATGGGAAGTAAGAGCGAAAGGAAAGCCTGTTTAATTAGTGCACGGAGCACAGTGCCATCTTTCCCCACACAGAGGCATGCAGGAAGAGGCTCTCACATCTTCCAGCACTGGCTCTCAGTTGGCTCAGTCATTTGTGAAATGTTTGCCAGTCTCTCTCCTAGATGCTCTGAACAAATATCGCAGCACTCTGGGGGAACATTCAATATGAATGGGGCAACAGAACATGCAGAACAATTTCCAACACTTTCCTCGGGAAAGCATTTTATTTTATCTGTTTTCATTTGCAAACAGCAAGATATCCTTCCCCCAGAAAAATATTCCTATTGCATGAATTTCATTAGCATAGCTAGGGAGTTCCAACTGGGTACCAAATGGTACGACTTACATTCATGTATATATTTTTTTGCCATATGTCAAGGAGTTGGCTGTATCTTGAGAATATTATAGTTCTGGCTGATTCAGCACAGTGAACAATTCATAGCCAAACATTCAGAAATGTGTGCTTAAGGCAGGGAGTAAGGATTTCCATGTCAGTCATTTTTATTTCTAAAGATAAAGAAAATCACTGGCTTATGAATGTCAGAATCAACTGAAGTCCCCATAGGATTTATTATTTATATAGGATAATAAAAATACATCACATCATATTACAGAGAAATGCATGATAGCTCCACAAACAATTGTGGTTTTATTTGCAGATCTAAAAACAAATTTGTAAGTGTTTTCCATACATCTAAGACTTAAATTCATTTTGCTAACAAAACAATTTTTAAAAAAATTGACAGGATTTATCTGTCTACAGCATACTGGCTGTAACGTTTTCCCGTGATAAAAACATTTCTATAGTCTATAAGTACTTGAGATCTTTCTTTTCATAGTTCAGAGAAAGTATAGAATTGCAAAACATATTCTAAATATTTATAAAATTGAGCAATGGCACGGAACATAAAATAACAAAATCTTTAGACTGTTTACTACGCTCAGCATTTGGTAAGGTAACATGTTTAGTACTTTAGCTACGATAGCATTATAGGAGGTATTTCTGAGAAAATAAAGATACAGAAGATGAATCATAAGTCTCTACAAAACGATATCATATTAAAAGTGAGATTTAAGAACAATCTAAAGAAGCAGCATTGGGTTCAGTATCTAACATTACCAGAAAAGTGAAATTCCCATGAAGCAGTGCTCTGTCTCCATGGCAACCTTGCAAGGTAGCACAAAAGCGTTCATCTTTATGCAACACGGTTTTATAAAAATCTGTCATCCTAAATGTGACAGCATTGGGTCTGCTGTGACACCACAATGCATAGGAGTTATTAAATATAACCAATACCTCATTTATTACCAGTCAAAGAAGTTACCTTTTAAATGCAAATGTTTAAAATTAAAATGAAGGGTTTAATCAGTAAAGCTCCCCAACCTTAAATTACCATAGGGAGAGTAACAATATCAGCTTTGCCATCATTGTGTTTTAAATATACTTTTAAAATATTAATACTAAGATCTATGCTTATTTTTGACAACTGTGACGTGACCTTTAGAAGTAAAACTAATAAAAGCAGTATGACCATGGTCTTTCGAAATAAAACCCTATAATCTCAAAGCATGAAAGCTATACTAATAAGTGATTACAAAGGGGATTACAGTGCGACCTAGAGAGTATATCTTTAACAATTCTCAAGACAGCCTTTTTTACCACATAAATGTAATTTATTAAACTTAAATAAAGAGCAAGGTTACCAGGCAAAACTGCATCAAGTGCTCCAGTTTTATTTGATTGAAGTTATTTTCTGCAGAATGTCTAATTGTGAATGGCTCTGCCTATTGATCTCTTGCTTGGATCAATAACTTTTTTACATCTCTGTGACCCACACAGAGAGAAACAAGAAAAAAAGGATTATAATAGATTTCTTGCACAGAAGCTGGTCTCTCTCTTTCTTTTTCACCAGATGTCATTTCTTATTTTGACAAAATCATGCAAAACAAAATCTCCAAGGGAATTAAACAAAAGCATGCAAACTATAATGAATTATAAACTTTAAAATACTGTGTTGAGGTGCTATTTTTTCTAATGCTTTTTTTTTTTTTTATACAACTTGTAAAAATCTAGAGAAAGGTATTTTAAATGACCTTTAGATGTCAGAACATGCACAATACTGGCTTAGTGAATGTAAAGGAAACCTGCAAGTAACCGTGTCATGAAATTGCACCAAAAAAGAACATTTTCTTTTTCTCCCATATTAGGGTATAAGCTTATGAACTCAGGCATGGACTCAGTAATAGAAATATACATCCTGATGCAGCTTGGTTTCAAAGGTTTGGTTTGTAGGTTAGTGTGACTAACAGGCACGTCTCTTAAGTAAATGTCTTTGTATGTCACCAACAGAATCCACATTCTTCAGAAATAACTTGTACAAATAGAACTAAGATTTTGAGAATAATTAGAGTAGGGAAGGCACAGATGTACTTTTTAAATGAATATGGAATATAGTCTTAATAAGGCAGAAAGGAAAGTCAGGATTATCTAAGGAGCCATCTTCCCATCTAAGCACTTTTTGAATTGCAAGTGACTTCATTAGGGAGCAAAAAAAAAGGGGGAGGGCAGAAAAAAAAAAAAGATAGAAATACTATGTCAGTGTCATAAGCACGAGACAGCACTTTCCCAGCTTTGCTACACCCTTTCACAGGACTCTGATGACAGAAAAAGGAGTAATATGACAGTGTAGCTAGCTTTCTGGGACTTACCCCAGCAGTAAAGAAAGCCTTGCATTGCATAAAGCTGGGAAATAGGCTCTCTGGCACCACTTCACATTACACTGCCACAAAAAGGGCCTACCTCAAGAAGCACTGTTTCCCATTAACCCCTTGATGCAGTAATGAGACATTCAAAGTCAAATAATTTGGCACGAGTATCTCAGGTTGCCCCAAACTTGACGGGGGCTGAATTAGATCCTAGCTCCTAGTAGAATTTATGAAGCAGTATAAGGTTTCATAAAATATACCAATTGGCTCCTTTGCCCTTTTCTTGCCCTCCAATTGCTCACACGAACACAGAGTTTTATAAATGTGTGGCTAAAATCTCATTGTTCAAAGTGATGCAATGAAAAAAAAATCTGCAACACTATGTAGAGAAGAACAATATAAAAAGTCCGTAAGTGACATCCACAGCCTTTCAAAGATAATACCTTGAAAGCCTTACTACTGCTGACCTGACATGCGTAACCTCACTGCTAGGATTTCAGGTTGAAGCAGCTGTAAATTGGATAGCCAAGACCCACTCACGTTTGTCAAAGAGCTGCTGCTCCTACCCCAGAGCAAACCTGAATGGGGAGCACGTAAGCGTCAAACACAGCAACTTGGCTTTAGGTTGCAAGACCTAAAACATATTTTGTTATTCCTGTACTTTAACACCGAACTAGTCAGACACATAAATCACATTTCTTCTTTTATAAACCATATCTCTTTAAAAATAAAGAAACAAATTATTCAGACGAAAAGTAATAGTTAAAGATTTGTAGTTTATAGCAACTACAACTGGAATGACGTTGAAAGCCTGCTTAGCACATCTATGCATGCATCTATTCTTGCATCATATAATGGACCCATGTTTGATTGACTACAACCTTTTTCAGGAAGAGCATGATGCATAGCAAAAAATCAATTGTCAGATGATTCTGAGAAATTTTATCTTAACAACACCATATTCCTAGTTCTGAAAGCAATTTCATCTCAGCATTGCTCATATCAAAACTGTATTTTAAATAATACAGTATTGTATCTTCATCTACATTCTACTTTGAATACAGTAATTAACGCTAACTGCTTAGTAACTTTGATTAAGAAATTATTTATAATACTTGCTGAACTTGATAACTCCACAATGTCATCTAATTCATTCTCTACCATAAATTTGTGACTAGGGTAGTTGTGCATGCTTTTGCAAATACTATGTAAAATGGCAATTTTCTTCCTATATGTTTCACATATGAAAAAATAAAATTTATAATTATTCTTTAAAAATTCTGTAAGATGTATGTTGTTAAATCTTGAAAAATAATAAGGCCAACCTCATTTTAATCAGTAAAAGTTTCTCCATGGACTCAGTGAGGCTAGGATTTTGCCCTTACAGAGTTTAACTAATGATTCAAAGTAGAATTAAGGCTAGTCCATAAAGTTCAGAAGAAAAATGTCAATATATTTAAAGTTTTGAGGTATCTGAGTAATCTGATTTTAAATTTATTAATTCAATATAAAGCTTCAAAAAGGAATTTATATAAACACCAAATTAGTAACTGAGTTTTATACTATTCAAACTACTGCTTCATCACATAGATGATAATACATCAATTTATTATAAACATTTAAAACCGTACACTTTTCTGGATTATCCTACAGCTTAAACTATATTTTAATGATATAACCTGTCATAGCTCAAAGTCTTAAAGTCTTACATCAAAGCCCAAAGTTAAAAACATTCCTTCAGCAGCTGTTGACTATTTCAAGGCATAGATTGAGGGACGTATGTTTTCTTTTCTTGAAAGCAGAGAAGAGAGAACGCACTGTAGAAGACAGAAAGGTCATGGCAAAGCAATATTGCAAGTAAAAAAAACAAACACCAAAACAATATTAAATCAATAATAATATTAGCTATATTGATGACCTTTTTCATTACTATCACTCTGAACACAAAACGAATTTCTACCATATCAGCCTGCCAATAATATCTGTGAGCTGGATGGAGAGCAGGTGGGGCTTTTTTCCATTTTTCTATGAGCAATTCAATGATAAGAGCAGCACTCACAATTTATCACATAAGCAAATTAGTAGCTGACATAATACCTGGTTTCATGGTAGAAGACTGGCTTTTATACAGTTATATCTGGTACCTTTAAAATAAATAACACCACAGTCCTCCTGTCTCCTCCCTTACAAGTTTAGAGCAATTAGCTCTTATTCCCAAGAGACAGATAATGAAAAATTTTCTCATGGTAAATATACTGGGTTTCACATATTTGTGCCCCAGCAACAGCTCTGCCAAAACTCGAATTCACCACAGAGGTAGCAATAGCGCTCTTCAGCAACTCCTGCCTATAGACAACTTCTGCTTAGTAGAAAGGTGCCTTTTGAAATTAGTGGTCTATTCCTGACAGCCTCTCTCTTAATCTCAATGGACTTACTACCCGACATATCTTTGCCTACGCTTCTTCTCTCGCCTTCCTGGTCTTAGACTCGCCACGTTTAGCAACTGAAGAGAGAGGCAAGAGCTACGGGAAAATCTGGTTCCAGTTTTAATAAAGCGGTTAATACAAAACCTGCCAAATTCCATTCTGCATCATGCTTGCAGGTTGAAACCCTGCTCAAGAAAGTGGGAGTATTTCCTGCCGATGAACAACAAGAATGGGACATAAGGCATCAGTTGTTTTGTTCCTTCACTCCAAAGAAAACACAGAACAGTGTAGAACTTTTAACAGAAGATTCAAAAGAAAATAGTCATGAAAACAATACTGTCTTTATCATCTCTGTCCTTATTTAGACATAGAAAAAAGTGAAAAAATGATCACTTATTGACCATCAGCTCACAGCTATATGTGCATGCTTTCCTTAAGACAACTGAAAACTAGACGGTGACATAAACAGTTTGATAATAAGAGGTAGGTGGTTTTGCCATACAAAAAAGTAGATATTAGCTGACATTTGACAATATAATCCGTATGCAAATCCTCAATGGATTTGTAAGGTATTTTCCCCCTGTCCAACCTTCTATACTAATAAGTGTTTTCTTAAGGAAAATATTAAATCATTGCAAGTTGATCCATAATTCTAGAAACTCACTTTTTTCCATTTGCAGAAGGCTACAAAGAACCTCAGACTTTTCTTTACAATGTGATATGCCAAACTAAATGCACTGCATAGCACCTCATTCAGCACACTTCAGTTTTCACACTTTTATTGACTTTTATAACAGCAGATAAGTCTTGAACTTCTGAGTACCGTAAGGGAAGCAATTTTACGCCCCACATATTCTAGGCTGATCAAAACCTTAAATCTTTTCTGAGTGTGTCTCAGTCAGTAGCAATAAAAGATTTGTTTATGTGAGATTATACTGTCCCTCTGTGATTCTGCCATCTGTGCTAGATCAACCTGTTGCATGGCAGCAACTCTGCTCTCCGTGCTTAAGTAAAGCTCCATGCTACAGCCCAACACTATTCCCAGTTTTGGTGTTAGCTATGACGTAAAGATTTCACATATTGCTGTAATCTTCAGACTCGCGATAGGCAAGAAAAGAGAGGTCAAAGGCCTAATAAAGACCTTTTTCAGCATTGATATACTAATCAAATGTTAATATATCTGAAATTTGAATGAGTTACTAAAATCAGGTTAACAGTCTATAACTGTCATTAAAGCCATAGACACATTTTTTAAAGCTACTTTGAAATAAAATGTTTTAACAGATTTGAATTCAACGAGAATAAACAAAAGCTAGAAATTGCCAAAACACACACAGGGCTATGGCCACAGACATGCCTTCTTAGCGTTGTCCTCTTCAATGCCAAAATGAAGTTGTTTGCAAATTCACAATATAGATTGTGACAACCACAGTTAAGATTTCACAACCTTTGCTCATCCACTTGTTCCCAGTTACAAGAGTTTCTAGTACTAAAATTCCCCCAGTACCCAAAGGCACTTAATATTTTTCCATGTATTGTAGAACAATCCTGCATGCTAAGCCAAGGGTTGTGAATTCTGGTGGGCAGGATCTCTCTAGCACTTAGGTTCGATCTCTGTGAACGTTGCAATGCTTAGGTCGCCTTTGTAGCGCTAGCCTTCACTACAAAAGGATTTTTTTTTTTTTTCTGTAAAATTAATGGTAAGAAAGATTGACTGCCTCTGGATGTATAACTCAATTTGAAGAATCTGAAAAATGTTACTGAAAATCACCCTTATTTGCCAAAAGGCTGACAAGCTATTTGCACAAAACCATAGAAAGAATTCTGGGAGATGTCAATAATGAATAGGATAAATGTTCTCCAGCTTGATAACTAAAGGGAGTTTGCTGATAAATTTTAAACGCATTCAGCATGCTGCATTGTGCTCTAGAGTCACTTTATATAGATATTGCTCCTGGATTTACAAAAAAAAGAAGTAGTTCTGAAATAGTGCTACTTCGGTTTCAGATTATTTGACATCTTAATGCATGTAAGTAATGTTTGTGTGTAAGTAATGTATGTATGCCACCTCCTCATAAATTTTTAGTCTTAAAAAATAGTGAGGGGTTGTGTTTTTTTGGCTTTTTCCACATTTAGATATAAAAAGCTCTTTAGGGGGAATATAAATGTTTGGGCATTAAATTCAGACACATTATTTTATGGAGTAACATATACTCTACCTATTCCCTTCTCCATTCTATTTTCTTCTACTATTATATTTGATACTAGATTTGAAGCATTTGTGCTTCAAGATCTTTTAAGCTCATAATAATGTCATTTTGGAATAGGCATCTAGAAGTACCCAGATACCTAACACCACATGTAAAAGTTGGGTACCTTCATACTTTTAAAAAACTATCCCTAAATGTTTATGTTTTGGAGAGTCAGAGATTGTTTCAACTATTTATCTTTCTTTAAGGTTAAGCTACACAAAGCCTCATGAAATTTTTGGTGGAAATGGATAGAAGTCAGCTATGAGGTAAAACTGGTTTTGACTGTTTCAGCTTGCTTATTTTACATGCAAAGATTCTTTCTCCTTTCTTATGCCTATTTCTTACTTCTTTCGCCACTGCTATAGACTCTTGGGTTATACTGGATATTAGGAAAAAATTCTTCACCAAAAGGGTTATCAAGCATTGGAACAGGCTGCCAGCGAAGTGGTTGAGGCACCATCCCTGGAGGTATTTAAAAGACATAGAGCTTAGAGATACGGTTCAGTGATGGTTTTTGTCAGTGTTAGGTTGATGATTGAACTCGATGATCTGAAAGGGCCCTTCCAACCTAGGAAAGTCTATGATTCTACGATTACATGAGAGCACTCTGCTACCTAGTTTTGCCCACGGGCCTAATCTGGTTGAGTAAATATCATAGACCCCTGCTTAAGACTTAGAGGTCTTGAGGTTTTTTTCTTCATTGGCCTTCCTCTCTTGATACAGATCTACTTCACAACATCTTTCTCAACAGATCTGAAAGCACATACGCTAAAGTACACACAGGTCTATTTAATTCACTGTATTTGAATGATGTACAGGTGATGATCAAATCAAGCCTATAGCCTAAATATTTAATATTACTTTCAGAGATATGAGTTAAAATGTAGTAATGAGGGGAGGAGGGTGGTTGAAGGAAGCCTTTCTCTCTCAAAAAGATGTTGTCATGAACTTAATATAAGTAATTTTGTTATCAAATCAATTATGAAAATTGAAGATATGAAAGCGTTGGAGTTGAAATGTCTTTGACAATAATAAAGCATTGTTGAACTCTGATCATACATCAAAAGTGACAGAAATGCATAAGCAGGATTGTTCTTTTTAAAGATTTAATGAACAACTAGATGGTTTGCATTAGGCATGTCTTTCAGGTCTCAGGCAGTTTTCTCTATGCTCTCAAGCCAAGCAAGGATGCCAAAGGACTGCCAGGTTGGGGTTTTGCACTTCCAAATCGGGGTCCGCTCCCACATTGACGGCTCTTTCTGCTTCCCATTCTTCTAAACTTCCCATCTCCCTCCCTCCTGACCCTTGCAATATAAATAACAAAGTGGACAGGTGGTTGGTTTTATTAAAGGTTTGTCCGGGTGTATTGAATATTAGAACAGTCAGTCCTAGGAGAAAATACTCTGCAGGAAATAGTTATGGTATTTTAAAGCTTTTGGAGCTGTTACCTTACCTTTCTTCTAGCAGCGGGGAGACACAGACAGCAGGAGAAAAGAATGCAATAATAAAATCTTTTATGCCTGTATTTCTATAGCTCTTCAGAACCTTTCTAGCTTCATTGAGACTTCACAGACACAAATAGTTTTCAAATCTGTCTAGAAACAGATTTAAATGTCAGGCTACTGAAGTTTGCCCAATGAAATTTCAGCTTTTCAGGGGAAAGTTTTGAACATGGTAACCCAGAACAGGCTGCACTTACTGCCTGGTGCCAGAAGTCACCGTCCTCCCACACAGCAAGCATCTCATGGGTGCTACAGGTATTTAATTAGCAAAGCGCTTCACAAAAGAAAGATAAACTTTTGCCCTATAAGGAAAAACACTGTCCTTCAGGAAACAGGAGCGACAAGAGATGCATCAAGTTTTAGTGAAGTTCCAGTCAGCTTTACCAGCTCTTTTCATATTCTCTGAGGTTTCTACTTAGCACAAGAAAAAGACTTTCTCTCAGTCCATATTCACACTACTGCCTTGATCACAGGAAAACTGAACACCTTCAGTGCATGATAATTAAGTGCACCTGTAATCCAATTAATATTTCATCTGTCTCCACGCAGGCAGTGGCTTTGTTCTTAGAGCACAGAAGCCCTGTTTATTACTCATTTTAGTTAACCCACACACACACAGGCAAAACAAGGCAGAAGGAAAAATAGCCCGAACGCAACTTGTATAGCTTCTACAAAAACCTGAAATCCAGAAAAAAATAATGCTAATTTAGGTAATAATACACACTGAAATTTACCCAACAACAATGTTCAAAGTTTTCTCTTATTCCTTTCTTGCTCTGTGTTACTACTAATATATTTCTCTTCCCAAACCATCCTGACTGGCACTACTGTCTGCTTGGGTTTATTCTTAGTGGCTACTTGCAGACAAAACCCCTACAATAAGCTCAAACATTGAAGCAGTCAGAGGGCCTGCATGCAGATCTCCTAAAAATAATCTAGCTTTTGAATCAAAGATATAGCAATTCTGGAGTACTGCAAAGCTGTCTTTTCAGCATGAACAACATGCCTGGGCACGTCAACAGTCATGACCACACTTCGCTGATACTCAAACATCTGCTGAAACTGTCAGCAGATGCACTAAGGGCAAAATAGTCATTGAGAATCATACTTTAATGTACAGAGAACTCGTGCTTTAACTGCCAATTAGGTTTTCCTCTGTCCCTCAGCATAATGACAGACATTTTGCAACCATGAACGCATCAGGGCTTCATCAGTTATCTTGCTAAACAAAGACTCTCAGAAAACAGAGGCAACACAAGATAAAATAAATATACAATATATTGCAAATATAAAGGAAAAAAGATTGTGTGGGTTTTTTCCTCCCATGTACTCATTTATGTGAAGGTGAATATTATAATCCAATATAAATAATACAAAATTATCTAGTTATAACCGCTGGAGAGTATGGTGTGTCCCCCCCGCCCCCCCCCCCGCATCAATTACTCTGTATCAGCCTTCAAAAATACAATAGCATCTGAGTAGGGCATATTGAAATGCCCTATTCTCAAACACTTCTACTAAGTTAATTATCTGAAAATATCAGATGCTGACGGTTCTGAGGGACAACACTGAGCCCAAGCAGGAAGCTGCTCGCAGAGCTTTTGAAGTCTCCACGCTCACCATACAGCGGCACAGGAGGAACTACGGGCGCGTATTTGAAGCCTGTTCCTCTTTGCAGCACTGGTGCAGTTTGAACACAGTCCAAAGATATGAAAAAATAGCATTCAGCTTTTCCTTATGTGAGCAGACTGAATGTCCAATTTCCTACTTCCCTACGGCTTTTCCCCACAGAACAAGTGTACTGATGGGTATCTAAGTTCCAGCTTAGTTAAGGACACAAAGGCAGATGAGAAAATGAGAAAAGATGCCATGAAAGAGAGTCCTCCTGTTTACTACACACAAAGATGCTTCCACATTTTATATTGGATAATTAGCGCATAAAATAATAACAATTGTAGCAGAGACTTTTTTCCACCCATCCAAGTGAATATGCTATTGTGTTCTCCCCAGTGGCACACATTCAGCTGTTTGTACATATATTATCAATCAGTAACAGGATGTTAATAACCCAATGTCTGTTTGTCTACAAGACATGAAACTCAATATCAGTAATGATGCATAGAAGATATACCTCAACAATTGGCTTTCGTGCTTTTCTCTGATAGTCAACATGTACTACCAGGGAAAAGTTTGGAATTCTTTTAAACTAGAAATATTCTAACTTCCTTGAATTAAATAACCCCCACCCATTTTTCCTATGTTCAGGGAGAAGCTACAAACTCCCATGTGTCTTTTTGAATTTTAGCAAATAATAAACTTTTCCTGGTTAGAGTAAAACTGAAGACTAAGAAAGTATTTGAAGTCTTCATGAATAAAGATAATTCTGATGTAGAATAATAAGTCCTTCACTGAAGTAGCCTACGATTCCATCCTCTCCTTTTGTGTGAGCATATTGCAACTAAAGATGACTACTTTAACCCACAGCAAATATATATTTGAATGGTGAGGTTCAAAGAGAAACTAAATATTAGAACACTGGCTTCAGTCTTTAAATTAAAATTCTGGGTCTTAGAGTTTGAATCTTTCTTCTGCCTCACTCAGAGCACTCTTACGGGACTCCTTTAGCCTCTGGTTTATAAATTTTCTGGATTAGATCACCATTTCTGTTCCTCATTGAACTTGTTAGCTTTGTATAGGCATTTTTCCCTGTATCAGAGAGCAAAAATGAACAGCTCCAATTTTGCTGCACAAATAATTCACAAAAATGTTTTGCCCAGGTTTATCTGGTGTAGCAATCACTGTATAATACAGTAACGTTGTTTCTTACTGTGTAACAGGAAGACCCCCATACTCTGTTGTAAATGCGTTATGAGAGTCTGTACAGAATAAAAATAGTGAATGGCATAAGATTCCTGAAAATTAGATTAACTGTAGAAATCAATTTAAAGTATTCAAAATGAATGATCACAGCAAAACATTGAACTTGGAGAAAGATTAATCTCCTTTTGATTCACACTCCATACATATCTGATGCTTTTCCATGAAGATGTTTCAGTTTGCACGTTACATTCTGACTTAAGGGAATGCTTTGAATGTTTTTTCCAGTTAGTCCATAAAGAGTGTTAGGGTTTGACTTGGTGTTTTCGGGGACTCATTCATATATAATTCCATCTACACAAGAAATGCAATAAAATTATTCCTAGCAAAATAAAACGGAGGTGGCTCTTTTTATAGTCTGACAATTTTCTTACATATTACCACAGTAATTCCTGTATTACATGTGATTCACAGGCTTCAAGACCAGAAGGGTTGTTTTTGATTATCTAGTCTTATTTCCTGCATCATACAAATTACAGGCTGTCAGCTAGTACATGAGAGACCTCCTCTTTAAGCAGTTTAACAGTTAAGAACCTAGGAAATGTATTTTTAGACTTTCTGAAGCCTGCTCTTCTGACATGGGTCTCAGGAGTATGCCAACTAGGTAGAGAAGGATAGTCACATCCTTGCCTCCCAAGGTGGGTAATTAGCATGACCTAGATATATGTACATTTCTGAGAGCTATATGTACTTATCAAAAGCTATAGAGCTGATATACAGATCTTCTAGGTGTTCTGAAAAGGAAAATATTAATTACACTTTTGTATTACTTTTATAACAGCTGAATAAATGCACAACTTTCAAAAACCTCTTTCTTTAACAAGACTATCCATTTGAGGGACACCACAAGGCATAACTCATTCATGTATTTTAGAACAATGAATAAATATCAAATACATGTGTTTTCCTGGAAGAGAGAATAAATGACACATAATAGCGATTTATGGATGCAGACATGGCAGTCATTTTTATTACATATTTGTCATTATAGAAAACTTGAGATAGTGGCATTTCTGAGAGGTAAACTTATGAAGTATAGCAGAACTGAATGGTTTCGGGGTATTTTAATTTATCCGTGTACGTGCCTATGTCCTGAATGCAGCTACATGTATGTATTTTAAATGTGTATATGCTATTAAAAATTGTTGAGGAATTTGCCCTTTAGAATTATGAATGACTTACTGTGTTTTACTGTATGTATTCAGTGCTTCTCAATATTTTCAATAGGAATACAGGAATATATCCTCTTCACAGCAGTCTAAACAGCTCCCTTCTTTGCTCTGAGGAGGTACGTAGCGGTAGACTAACAGTGGGACTCAGGTGGCTTTATGTAATGTTCAGAATATACATTTGCCATAGATCTTTTCCTCTGCCTAATATAGGATGTATAGATATGTATGAACATACCAATTCTATACAGACGAATACATTGTACAAGAATCATATAAAGTTACCAGTTTCAAAGTTTACCTTCGTTGCTCCAATCTTGCACTTAGATACTTTTATATGATTCTTTTCTGAAGTCTAAGTTTTCTTCCAAACCTTAACCTAATACAGTTACAGTCACGGATAGTATCCTTATTTGCATGATTTCTTGCAGACAACTATAGAGCTGAAAAGTCTGCTAAGGACACAAAAAAACCCCAGTTCATGACTGACACAGACACAGCTGTATCTACCATGAAGGTTCATAATGATATAAGCCCCTTGAGGTATACCTGCAAAACGTATAGTTTGCACAAGTATTCAGGTGGAATGACAGCACCTGTTCAGTATTTGTACCACAACGATCTGGGGGTGTTCAGGTATACGAAGAGTAAATTAAAATAGAATCAGAATTTTTTGCAACTCTCACATCATCTTTGTGATGATGCAAACATATACCACTACTATAGTTCGATATAATTACATCCAAATAAAGTCTTCTAAAATTGAAAACTATGTAACAACTAGTCAGTAGTTGCAGTTAATACAAATAATATCAAATATCCATTTAAATGACATATCCATTCATAGTGAAAACATCGTCAAAGAGGCATTTGGCTCTGAAATTAAATTTATGCTTTGTTTTACACAGATTCAATAGTAAAATCATAACACTAAGTATCTCATATGCATGCAAACATAGCTTCCAAAGGTGATTTGCCTGTAACTGAGTTTGGTGGGTTTTTTGAAGATTTCTTATTGACTTGTGCAAATGCTAAGCATAGTACCTTAAAAGACCGAGTTGTTAAGCAGACTTATTAACTGAGAAAACCAGCTCGTGTTATCAGCAAAATGTCTGTGATGCCCTTTTTTTGAGATGAAAAGCACTTATCTGGCACCTTTTTGATACAACCCAAGCTCTTCCTAATAAAGATATTCAGGTTCAATGAAGTGGGAAATCAGGTAAATTATTTCTAATTTTTAATCCTACAGAGAGATGTTACTGTTGGGTGGGAGTGGGGTCACATAAGTACCAATGTATCTGGCATCAGGAATCAATCTCTTAGGGTTTTCAGCTAACAGTTACGCTTCAGAAACAGAATATTAATGGTCACAGGAAGGTATTTATTTATCACAGGAAGATACTTTATATCACTTCCTGTGATATAAAGGTCACAGGAAGCTGCTTTTATTTCCTCCCACCCCCAATATAAAGAGGCTACTCAAATCAATGCTGTGATGCCAACATGGCCAGGTGTGGCCTACCAGCTTCTCTGGTAGCCTCTTGTTGCTTCTATACCGCTTTAGAGAAGGTGCCAGTGAATCAGTCCAGATGTTTCCCTTCTTTAAGGAACAAATGTTTAGTTTAAGCAGGCAACAAGATGTACCAGAATCTCTAAGTGACATTAGCAAGTTACAAAAACAGCCTTTAAATTAAATGGTGTGCTAATCAGAAAATTAGTGTAAGTGGGTGCCAACAGAAAAAAAACCCACCAAATATAGCTGATGTAAGTGGGGAACAATTACTTCTTTCACTAGAGTAAATGAATTCAATATAGAGATTCAATTGCTTTCCTTTCCTCCCAAGTCTGAAAAAAGATACTTGGATAACATGTTGGTATGCATGAAAACCATTAAAAGAATGGGGAAGGTGGAATTTCATAGCAAAGTCCATGGTCCATACCTAGTTCCTATGACAGTTTTCTTCTTCGTGCTCCTGAATTTCCCAGTTCATCGCACAGTTTCACTGTTCTACTGATACTTAATTGCTCTGGGTAGTCCCTGGAGTGAAAACAGAAAGCTACCTTCAAGCAATTAAGAATGACAGGGTCATAGAAGGCTTTGAATATCAGGAAAGAGACATGCTACTGGTATCAGGGCAAATTATATTGTTTAATTAAAAAGATTTTAAAGGAGACTGGATAATTCAATTTTTCCTTGTTTCTAAGTAGCCTGGCGTATTATTACAGCCATAGAAAATTACTGTAAAGAGGTTAAAAATTTTGTGCGCAGCTTTCTTACTTCTACAAGAACAATCGATTCTGAGCAGACTATTTAAATATCTTTTTCAATTCTTTTGTGGGCAGTCATTCCTGGTGGAAAAATATTGTTATGATGTGCATTTAGAGAGCATAATCCACATTTTCAGTTATATCAGCGCAATTTTAGGTTGGTTTTCTTACGAGTTCTTCACTTTCATTAAATTTAGTTTCTTTAGAAATTGTGATAAAGTTTACTCCTGAATTTAGTAAGCTTGCATGTAGACAAATCTTAGAGATATTTGAAAATGCTCCTCCTTAGGGCTCTGATTTCTTTCCGCTTAACTGGTGAGACTCCACTGAGCGTGATTCTGATTGGATTAAGGTTAAAGTCAGTTGAGACTTCTGCTATAAGTGAGATGTACCATAATCTCCAGTTACTTTTGGTTTTCACTGAAATAACAGAAATTATAGTCTGTTGGGCTGATTTGTTTAGCTGCTTTTGTAGATTTCAAGGACTGAATTTTATCCTAGGAAAATCTTAGCTGCAGTGAAACCTTAGAGTGAAGCTGTAATCCTTAGTGTCCCTCTAACAATGTATTTGGCTCAGTAATGTCATCAGCTATTAAAAGAAGGTGTAAAGGAGAAGGTTCCAGTCAATTCTACAGGATAGCTAAGAAATACACCTTTCTGAAATCTCCATTTCGTTGGAAATGCCTATGAAATTTGTATGAAACTCTCATGGAATTTCATTGTGCAAAGAAGATACAGCTTTTTTGCTGCAGCTTGTAATTCTCATTTGCTACGTAAATTTATATATACATAAAAAGAAATGTTTGCTTTAAGGAAGAAATTTCTGGTTTTCCGATTTCTTCATTGCTTACCTGCTCAATTTTTTTTTTACCCCTTCAGAGTGGCAGCTTCAGTGTTTCCCATCCTCAATAAATCCCCACCTACTTTTTGGCCTGAAACATATATCCTTCATCTTAAAATAGCTTAAATATTATTTGGAAAGGCTCTCTGTCAGCATATCCATTTCTCTTCTGGAGAAATCTATGCTCAGAAGTGGAGCCTAGTGTTAAGGAAGCCAAAATCTTAAATATGTACTATTATGCTTTCTAGACCCAGCAGAAATCTACACTTTTGCAAATATAACTTTTTCTTTTTTTTACATGAAATCCCTTGTAGTTCCACATTTATTTTCTTTCCTTTGAATCCACGACAGATCTGTGACGTATATACATATGTATATATGTATATATGATACATGATAATTTTGAGTGACATCAGAATGATTCAGAATATGGTAAATGTTTTATTTTGGTGGTGGAAAGGCGCTAGAACTCATGGCATGGATTGGACATTATCACGTGGTGACTTATGTCAGAAAAATAACATTTTTAAAATAAATGTGATCCTCTTTCTTCATATAGCTTTCTTGATATTTATAGCAGGTCCTTACAATTTCTTTTCATACTGCTGATCAGGAATCAGGTATCTCAGATATCATTTTGGGCATACGTGTCTCAAGACAGAATTTGCTTTTCTGGTCCTGATGCTGATGGATTTCTTCTGAGCCATGTAATTCAGACAGAAAACTTCTTCAACAGTCATGTTCTGCTGCATTTTTCTCCTTAGAGAACATTAATTGATCCCATTTCAACTTAAAGACGAATCTGCAGCTCCAAATGCCATATTCTAGGCTTGCTAGGTATCACCCACTGAAGTGCAAGTAAATTATTTGCTTCAATGCACCACAACTTCTGAATACATAGAAGTATTACCCTTCTGATTAAAACATTTAATGTATAGTTCATTATGATAGTGAAAAAAATTTGAACAGATTAACCATAAAAATATGAAGATAGTATAAATCTTTATTGGAACATATATGTGTAGGCATATGTGCATGGGTTACACACAAGAACTTAATTGCAGTATTTTTGGTGAACATCAGCCACAATTTAGCTATATTTATGAGGTTCTTTAGAAAAAATAAGTCACTATAGAACAGATATGATGTGTAGTTACTGCCCTTTGGAGCACTGTGAAGACCTTTATATTTAAAGTTCCTTAATTTCTTGCAAAAGGTATTCTCATTAAAAAAAAAAATCAGGCAAATTTTATAAAGAATATTTTTAAAATTCTTGTGCTGATCATGCTGCAAATTCTCTCAGAATGTTTGGAACCTGTTAAATGGAGGACAAATTTTAAAACGTTATTGATTTGTTCATCAGTAGAAGCAACTATGAGACTGAGCAGGGAAACGTATATTATCCATTCTTCTGCTGTAATGTCACTTAAAAATAATTTCAGTTACCCAAGAATGGCAACCCCATTCTGTGTAAAACTCCTGAATTAACTCAGTTCAATTCTAGCAGTGAGTCTTTCAAATAAGCTGCTATCACCTAGGCTATATAAACTATGTGAACAAGTACAGAGAGTCAAGAAAGCCCTCCATCTATGCTTTGTGCTTGCCAGACAAAAGCCAGCTGCTGCTGAGAAGGCATGTAACTGAATCCATGTCAACAGGGCACCGAGCCAAAAATAATAAGCTGTGCTAGAGCTCAGTGCTGTACCAAAGCACTGACACAGCTTCTGGACTATCGGTGGCTCAGGTCAAGGAAGGCTGGAGGATGCGTGGCTTTCAGACCCACTTTGAAGCAGCACGCACAAAAGCAGATGAGGATAGGCTTTTCAACAGTCCCGGGAGGATCAGAGAGTGTAAGAGGCCAAAACTATTTTAGTTCTTTGAAAACAGAGCAAAAATGGAAATCATCACAATAAGATGAACTTGTGGCCGCACTGAGGTTAATGACTGAATTCCACACAATTTGATGGTTGGGGAGGTTACTGGCACAAGGCGGTATTTGTGTTGCATGACACAAGCACTACGTAATTACTTAGCTATAACATACCATTTTAATGCTTATGACTGTTTAAAATTTTATTTAAATTACTTTTATTTTTCAGTGCCCTATTTTTCCAGCTCTCAACTGAATTGTGTGATTGATAACTAACAAAATTCTGCTCTGACAAATACCCAGTGGCATCACTTTGGTTTTACAGATATTGTATGATATTTGTGTTGTGCAACACAAAATTTGCTCTCTTTTGGCAAGGAAGTTGGCACATGTGAAAACTGGCATTCTGAAGTCTTTCTTCAGCATTTATACACAGTATACCAAATACTAGCACATCAAAAGCCTGTAATCTAATACAATAAATTGCAGTTGTACCACCAATCTTTTGGTAGAAACACTTATTGCTCAGCTAGATATCATTTAGTAGTTTGTTACGGACCTGAGTGACTCACATACGATTTAAAGCTTCACATAATCCCTAAAGTAATAGAACAGGAGTATGAACATAGTGTTTAGGTATAGAATAAGTAGTATATATAGTCAAAAGTAGGTTATTTACATAGAAATAAATGATAGATAAAAATATGTATAGGCTTAAGAGAACTGCAATATAAAAAGGAAGTAATACATGTCACTTTATATTATAGTAACTGAATTATAAATCCCTTTCGTTGCTCATCAAAAGAAAATGAAAAGGGGGAGAGGAATTTTTTGGAAAAAATAAAGAAACTGAGTGTTTTGCATTAGTTGCCATGTAATCTTAGTTGTATTACTATTCATCACAAAATAATTCTGCATGGGAAATTCAAGAGGTACTAACTTTTCACGAGGTAAAGGTGGAAACAGTAGTTTTATTAGACCACCTACAATAGCTGGAGAAAGCAGACAAAATTTGTTTGGGCACAAATTTGTATGGGCACAAATTTGTTTTGGGCAAACAAATCCTTTTCCATGCCTGTTATGAGCAGCAGACTTCAAGGTTTGCTTCAAATTCAAGCAATCGCTCTGAGTAGCATATTCAAGTGGTCTAATAACAACGTGAAGCCCATTTACAAACCTTACCTTGCCTATGTGTTTTCACCACCGCAGCTGCAACAACTCTACTGCTAAAGTTCTGTACAGGTAGGCGATTTCCAGGGGGAAAAAAAAAAAGGAATTCCTAAGTATTTCTGAACATATACGATGCTTATCAGAAAATAAACAAATGCCAGTACAACTAAAAGCTTGTGGCTCTTCCTAGAATTAGGCTTAGCATCTATAAGGAGTAATGGATCAGGAAACAAGTTTTGTATAGCTCTAAAGTTATGAGACAAACTTCTATGTAGGCTCCCGGCTTTCTGTTGTATCCTTCTTTATGTCAGCTGGTTTAGTACATAGACCAAGTTATATGACCTCGAGTACTGACAGGTATCTCAGCACTGTGACATCTTCTGAGCTTTCCTTCTGCCTTTCTCTAAAGGACAGAGACAGCTTTGTTAATATTGATAAAGCTTCAATAAAAACTTGTTTCAGAAATTATTCAGAGTATCCCACTTTATATTTACAATTAAATGACAAATAGCAGGTGCATCCAGTGAGATTGTACTGGATTTTGTATTGCTTGCCCACTTGGAAAGGCTGCCTCCACCAGGTCCCTGGCCTGTCAACATCCTGTCCTAATTCTGAAGGTACCTTGTTTTCTTTTCCTTTTCCAGCATCCCAAATCCAGCATTCCAGAATCCCAAAGAATTAAAGAAGACGGTGATCCTTCAGACATTTATACTCTTCAGGGCAAATTGCATAGTAAAGCTTCTTGAAAGTTTTTTATTGCTTATATTTCCAAAATAAGATTAATCCATTATATAATCACTCAGAATTTTGCAATCACTTTTGTTACTGACCTTACCTACCTCTAAAGGAATTGAACTTATTAATGAAAGATTGAAATAGGTGCAACTGAATTCAATGCTGAGCTCCTCATTTGTCCCTTCATTCCCTTCCATCACCCTCCTACTTCATTACATAGTCTTGTGTTGCAAATGTGTGTTATCACAACTGTTTCGAGTTCACGTTTCAATAGCCGATATTAGTGTAGTTTCAGGATAGTCAATAAAATGAGGCCATTTTCCCCTGGTTGAGGATATGGTTCAATATCAAGGGATATTTTCTGTTACAAGCAACCGCCGTTTGTATACATAGAAACCCTTGCCATCCATTTGAACAAATATACACCGTTATATTTGCAGAAGAAGTATTGTGATTATCAAAACATAGTATTCGGCGTTCCTATATAAAGTAGATAAATCTAATAAAAAATTAAAATGTGAAAAGAAAAACGTAGTCAAATGATTAGATGACTGGTGACTGGTGTTTAAATTATGTTACATGGCACATCATTAAACATTAAATGTAGCTAATATATCCAAGGTCATTTTTTGGTGAACACAATTGTTAAACCTTTTAAAATAAAAGTATAAATGTCTAACTATTGCACAATACTTGCAAAGTTTTTGTTTTGCTAAAATCTGCTTTCCAGATCAACAACTAAGCATAATATATATTCACAATATTTATGTTTTCATCCTTTTATACAAAAAAACCCTTCACTGTTGTTCATACATGTATTCTGTATAGAATAATCTAGAAAAATAATTCCTTAATATTGATAAAAATGATCTATAATGTCACAGTTCAGTTACTATAAAATGTCATTTTAAGGTAACCCCACCCAGGACTTCTACCGCTAAGGAATAAGACGGTAATAAGTAGTAATAAGGAAGTCATACATACAAGGTAGCGTTAAGAAAAACACAAGGATCAGTTAGCCAACAAACAAAACAATCCTATAAAACAAAGAAATCAGTAGCTTGTTTTTCATTCTACTTGCTTAAAACTTTTCTGAGGCAAGAAGATTTACAGCTCCAGAACACACATAACTCTTTAAATAGTATCCCACCTATAGCCAGGTACACAGTCTCTCCAGAGAGTCTGATATGAAGAGGAATGCAACACTACAGGTTTGCAATTACAGTCTTTGCATCACACGAACTTTCTAGGTGTGGAAACACTAAATCAGCCAAGACACCAAGGAACCTGGAAGGTTGTTTCTAATTTAAGTAGCTAGCAAAATACGACCATGCAAATTGGATTTCTGATTTATACCAAGAGTAGGTACACCCTGACAAATGCTTAAGATTGACAGAACTGTATTATTCATTGTATGTAACACAGATTTAATGGCTTTTAATGACCAGCTTTGTATCATAAAAATATATTTACGTGATGTCTGTGAATAAGTATCCTCATAGCAAAACCTGGTGTTTATTTATACAGGAAAAGTCTCGACCCTACTGCACATGTTCCCTCCAGGAGAAAGAGAGTAAACATGGCTGATATTCATTAGGTAGAGAAACAAAAAAGAGTAAAAAATTCTGAAATAAGCCCCACACTTCTCTTTGGCATTCATTCTTCCTCATTCCTTTGACCACTTCTTGTCTCAGATATAATCAAAGTGATTAATGCACACAGAAAATCTCAGGGCAAATGTGATCAGCTAATAGCAGAGACTTGATGAAGTCAGTGCTATTCAGATTTAAAACTTACATCAAGCTGTGGACTGGCCCTGGACAGATTATCTCCAGAGAGTCTCTGTTGAACAACATCATGCTTTTTTCTGTGCCTGGTGGTTTAGACTACAATTCTTTGAGAACAGAAAAATGCATACCTCAAAATGTGGCTGTTATTTCATCCGGAATGCTTTCTATAACTGTAGCCTCCTTTATCACTGCCAAAGCTTTACATCTCTCCCAAAACCAGGAGACAAACTTTAAAAAAGGTCAGCCTATACTTTAGGATAATTCTCCTTACCTTGATATCCATGAAATATTTACTTTAAAAATATACCTACCTCATGTTATCAGTGCAAAAAGATTTACATTTATTTGCATTACTTATACATACATTAAAGTATACTGATGGCATTAAAAAATAAAGAAAATCATGTAATACCTTTACTTTTACCTATGGATTTGGTGAAATGGTTCCATGAAGAAAGCATTTCCAGACAAAAAGAGAATAAAGAAGAGGAGAGAAACAACAGTAAGAGTCATGAGTATATGTGAATGCAATAGTATCTGAACATGAAGAGACAAAGTATAAGGTAAGTGTCTGGAGACAAATGGAGATGCAATCAGTGTCATATTAGGGATTTAGTTTATTTTTTTCCAATCATGTACATGCAGAGAAACACAGAAATAACCCATGCTTAGATAAGAAAGAGTGACACAAAAGTAACATGGACAATAGATTAGGAGGAAAAAAAAAAATGACTGTTTTCATTAGGTTGTAAAACCATACTCTCAGCATTCCAGAAGCCAGGAGCAGGTGCTTTCTGCACATTTCCAATCAGCCATGCATTAATGTAAATGGACTCTTCAATGTGTACAATGTGACAAGCTGAGTATCTTCTTTCAGGAGCTATCTGAAGAGTGCTCTTGTGCTTCGTTTATCGTTTATAGAATCACCCATAATTGTATTTTCTGATAAATAATGTTAAATTTTCTTAATCACCTTCTTATTTCTCTCACCTCTTTTCAGTTATTGTATTGCAAGAGGGGGAGTTGAGGAGGCAGGAAGGACAAAAGCTTACGGAGCAAACAGAAAAAAAAATAATGAAATAAGAAAAGATGTGACTAAAACCACGTATTTATTTGCAGCCAAAGACAGCTTTCAAGCATTTGCCCATCGTTTGCAGTGATGGATTCAAAGCAGCTACAGAACAAGAAGAAACAATGAAAGCAGAGTGGAAAAGGAACAGAGCCCATACCTTGGTCGCCCATCATCAGGTGCGCCAGACCTTGAAGGGAAACAAGAGCACAGTCAGCAATGAACAAGGGAGCACGGGAAGGTGGTGTTGTCACAGTGACAAAAATGTTTTGTGACAGGCATCTGTTTCCTATGAGATGTCTGTATCACAGAGGGAAATCAAAGAGCATTTTTCAACCACTGGTTGGAATGCTTTGGGCTACGAGTAACAGAACTGCAATTCAAACACTGGGTGCTGTTTTATTGTGTATTTCTTCTGTGCAGTAGTTGGGATGACAGAAAATAATAAAAAGCTTTCAAATCCAACCAGTTCCTTTAATATTCCATCTGTCTTTATCGTGTTTTGATTACATTGCTTTGAACACTTTGCTGGGAGGACGTCCTGTCCTCTACACGTGAAATGATGTTAAAAACCTGGAGAAGTGTAAACCTGAAAAATGGGCTGGGTCTGATCTTTTTCCCCTCATAAAAATGAGCACTTCAGGTAATTAAATAAAATTTCTTCATCACATTGAAATGATAATGCAAGGGATGTCTCCTTATTTGTGTGAAATGTGACAGTAGAATGAATTTGTTCCAGAGGAGGCAAATTATTACACATGTAATATAAAACACATAGCCATAAAGAAAATTTAAGTGACAGCTTCTGCAGCTACTTCATAAATCCATGAGAAATAGATTTTGCTTTATATTTGTATTGTGAGATGAAATCCAATCACAGCAGTATAGGTCTAGTGATATTTCAAAACAGATGTCCATAACGATAATCACTCAACCAGAACCAAACTTCATTACTCTTTAACCAAAAATTTTCAGTTTTTTTAATTCACGACAATAAAATGATACTTATATTCTCACTGAGAATAATGTGATGTAGGGAGAACATTCTTCTAGAATATGAAGGTTTTCCCACATTTTATGTCTAGTTTAAAAAACAGGCTTATTCTTGTTGAGCTTTGCTGTTTTAGGATCCATTTTAGAAGTTACTAATTGCTCATGCATTAAATGGGCTACTCTTCTCCAACAACTATAGAAAGTGATACATTATTTTCTTATTTGCAATTAATTAAAATTAATTCACACAAAGAAGGTGTGCAATAAAATATCCTGCTCTTTATTGGAAAGCAGACTTCCTAGAGAGTTCCTGTGATTTCTAATTCACAAAGAAAATTAAGTGCACAAATGACTCATAGTACTTGGGGGGAGTTCAAAGAAGATACTCCTGACTGCAATCAGTCTTAAAGGCTTCATATCTTATCAGTTCCAAATCTCAACTGATGTTCCAAATAGACTAACAATGGTTTTGCTGAATTAGCGCTTTTATTGTCTGCTTTTCTAGATGCGTAGTTAAACTGAAGGGTCTGACTTGCCCCACCTCTCCTGCAATAGATTCTGTTTCCAAATACAACGCCTTGCAGCTGGTGGGATTACCTGGGGCTTACAGCAATGTAAATGAAAGCTGAGTGTGATCTTGAAGGGATGCCTACATAAGCATTGCTTGGGAAACATCACACAGCTGTGCTGCAGTTCGCAGCTTGTGAAAGAGAGTAGAAATGTTTTCGCTTGTGTTCTTTCCCTGTAAGTGCTGCTGCAAGAGAGGCACGCTGAATACACAAGGCATAAAGATCTACGGTCAAGCTTCATTCTTTTAATGCTGAACGATCTTGCTTGGATCCCTTGCTGTGTGGCGTTATGGAAGCGTGATTATTTAACTTGGCGTTTGGCTTTTAACTTTTTGTGTTGGTAACTATAGTAAGAAATCTCAGGCTTTTGACTTGGCTTTAACAGTATTTGACAGAGGGAAGGTGAAACTAGTCAAATGTTACAACGTCTTTTTCTTTAATGAAATTGTGACTTTTCAGCAGTCATTTTCTGTGAGCCCTTTCAGCTCTTAGAAGGTATGAAGCAAATCGATGTCATGTCTCCTAGGGGAATGCAAAGAAGGTGAATTCTTACTAGCTTGCATTTAAATACAAACATGATAGCTATAAGGACCTAAACAAAAGGCCTAGCTTTGGGAAATTACCACTGCTTGATAGCTACTATTTTTGCTAAAATGATATGTGAGATTGGTCAGTTCTAAATACATGATTCTTATATAATTTGAAAAAACTGTAAATGGCAGAAGTGCCTCTTGAAAACATCATAGAAACCACTTGAATTTTAAGAGTCACTTACAGTGCTGTTCAACTAAAAAAGCAAGTCAAGTGAATGTTAAAAAAATACACTTCTCGAACCAAACATCTATCAATTAAAAAATTTAGTACTAGTCCACAAGACACGATATTTTGTTTGACTCTATGTTACTTTATTTGTGAAGGAGTAAGGTTACTTATACTTACTTGCTAAAAGCGCATAACGATACTTACCTTATTTTATATTTTTGCAATCTATGGATGAAGGCTATGGAAGAGTGAAGAATTACTATGACTGTTCCTGTGCAATCCACAGAGTGGTTTAAAATGATACAGATAAATCTACCATGATAGCAATCCCTGCCAGATTTTCAAAATGACAGTCTGCTTGTAATAGAGAATACCACAATGGATAGTCATGGAAAGCTCTAGACTTAAATAGCCATGTATGGGCGTACCATACACTGAAAATATTAATTTGTGCACCATTACTTCATAAATGGAACGATAAAAGCCTTTTCTTTGTGAATTAGGAATTCAAGATTCAGTAGGAATGCCTAATGTGTGATCCGCTCCACCTTTATACTGAGCTTGGCTCCGAGAGGAGTGAGTTAAGGGGCACAGGATGGGATAGTGGAAGCAGATATGAAGATAGGGTATTTTCATAATTTGGTGTGTGAGTTCCATGCAGAGCAAAGGCCAAAACAAAATTTAAACATGGTAAACCTGCACAATTTTAGTAAAACTAATAAAATGTAGCCATTTCATACCAGCAATATATACAAAATTAACTCTGTGAATACTGAGTCCTTCTGTTTTCTTATGTAGCCTAACTTACAGAGATGCTCAGATATCACAGGAACCAAAGACAAAAAATTATAGCTCAGTTTTCAAATTGTGCTTTGCATAGACCATTCTATGCTTCCATTCTTTACGTATACATCCTTTGTAACTTTAATGTATGCATAAGAATCCAGACCTGTGTTGGAATAAATTTAAGGGCGCAGTTTTAAGAATTAGATTCAGGTAAAGTCTGGATTAACTGCTATCCAGGTTTTATCTTGTACTGCTGTGCATAAATGAATACGTGAAATGAAATTGAACCTCCTTATCTAGTTATACTGATCTTAATTCACATTTGAGACTCATGTTGACATCAGTAAGAGTTTTATACACAGATCAAATACAAGATTAGGTACTTGTTTCTAGACTTTTATGTCTTTCAGTTAAAATTCCTATCCCAGTGTTGTTGAATGCATTTTTATTTCACAATGAAAAGGAAATTGTATTGATATGTATGTGTGTGACAGTGCACACAATTAAAGCATCAGAATTGTTTAAATTTTCTTTCTCCTACTGATAAAGTATATTTTCATAAAATTGCACAGCATCGTGTATGTGCTAAATCTGAGCACCTCTCTTTGCCCTTGAATACAGTAGCACAGAGAAATGCACTACCAATACTTCCAGGCTTTTTTAGAAAATTGCCACTGCACAGGCAGGCAGTGGCCCACGGTGACTCGAATCCTGGATGAACTCAGGCCCCATAGTGGCCCACTACAGGACCCTGGGTCAGAGCTGTGCCAGGATAGTCACTTTGCATATGAGTTAGCTTACGAAGTCCTTGATTTAAAAATAGTTTTACAAGTATTGGAAAAAAATAAAATAAAAGTTATTGCTCAGTTTAGACAGATAAACTAATTTTTCAAATAGCTAATCCAGTATGCAAAGATTCAGCCCAGAGACACTTTTAAAAGCACTTGTACATAAAAAAGAACACCTGTACCTTTTGGCTTATAAGCAAAAAGACAGTATTGATTCACAGCAATAACTGATAGCATATTCTGTACCTTTAAAGTTATGATACATATGCACGCAACATGTTTTACCAGCCAACAGACTTACTTACCAATATTCAGGCTAGATGGCATTGTGCTTTAATTTCCACTGCCCTGTGCCATACTTTCTTTAAAGAGACTTAATTACATACCAGCATTATTATTAAAATCACATGCTGCTGCTTTCACAATGTCCAAAAGGTAGAGCGCATTATGTTGAAAAGTTAGACAGAAAAACTTTTTTCCTAAAACTTCGTGCTGTAAAGGATATTACTGTAACAAGATTTGTAATGTTAAAGAGAAAAGCGCTTTCCATTTTCCTAAGCAATTAAAAGACATGGATTTAACATGCATTACGTTCTTATGAGGAGGATTTATGCTCCACACTATTGAAACAAATTGTTTCTTGCAGTGTTTTTCATACAGAACACATGAAGAAATCAGTGCTTCTGCAAATTTACTGAATGATTTTGAAGGGTGATATAAGTCATATGAATATAAATCCCATTGTTTCAGTAGGGATATTCTGGAATTACACCAATAAGGTCAAGATTAAAATGGAGCTGCTTGTGTTCTGTGTGGAAAAAGAAATCACGCTTGTTTGATAAACTTGTATACCTTTATGGGTAAAAAAATGCAACTTACCGTACTGAATGATATGCGTACTTTTATAACATTAAGCAGAAGGGAAAAAAACCACTAAACAGAAGGGAAAAACAAGAGCTTAGGAAAATAAGGTAGAAAGCACCCACCTTCCACATAGTTGTCTTCTGTAAGCACATAACAGGGAAGGAGAGAAAAGGAAAACATTCATTAAGCAGCATGCAGACTAGAACTTGCCATTGCATGTCTTCATCATGCAAGGCATCAAACACAACATGCAAGTGCTCCATTGCTACAATCCAGAGGGAAAAACAAAAGCACCAGGGAAGCAGTGTTTCCTCTATTTAACAAAATTTACGTGATATGAAATAAAACAATACTGTTTCCAAAGTGCAAAAATTGTACAGGATTTACTGCAGCTCTTTGTAAGTTCAATTATTATTAGTCATTAATCAGAGGATGTCCTTGTAAGACTTTTATAACTATATAAAGCCATCAGTCATTTGTGATAGGGATTCTAAATTCATTGGCTTCTACTTCTCCATTCTGAATTTTCCTTTGTGACCTGTATGAAGTAGATGATTTTAAACAGATTGAACAAGATAACTTAAATTTTAGAATATGCTGTGAAGATGCTACCACACGTAGTGTGGCTGATCCTGCACTCACTCTGGTCATTCGGTCAGATCTCTGAATCCAGTGTGAAAAAACTGTCACTTAAAGCGGGTTTAATAACTCAGAATTGCAGGATCATGTCCCACAGCATTTGTCAGCATCAGAAACATGCACATCTTAAAAAATCAATCAGTTCTCTGCCTGGTACAGCTAGCAAAAGCCACAACAATGTCAGGCATGGGTTCTGCCCCTGGGTTAGATCAAAAGGCATTTTGCCTAAGTAAAGGCTGCTATAAACAAGCAGTAATTTGGCCTTTTATCCCCAACACAACATCAATATGGGACACAGGAAAGAAGGTTCCCCCAAAGTACTAGTGTCCTAGTACTCATGCTAGCCTCTATAGTCCTCAGCTCCTCCACTAAGTAGGTGATTTTGAGGGTGATGTCTCTGTTGCCCAATATGATTTTTACTGAGGAGAGAACAGGACAGAGTACAAAGATATCTCAGGGGAGAGAGAAAAAGGGAAAGGTAAAATAACAAAGGAAAAACAACACGGAAGTCAAGGAGATGGACTGTGTGAAACCAACAAAGAAATGGGGAAGGGTGACAACACAGCAGTCTGACTGCTTGGGAGATGTCTTCCTGCAGTTTGTGCCGTCTCCACCAACATCTCCTGGGGATCGAGCACTCAGAGGCAATTGCAAATTGAAGCCCAGTTCTGTTATTACAGGTTAGTTCTCACAGAGTCTTCTTCTGTGAAAATACCTTTTCATGTGACCATTAAGAAACGTGATCTAAACTAATTTGGATATATTTTAATCCAGGAGTCAATAAACCGAGTTACACAGAACTGTGCTCAATGATATCTCTTAAGCATAGAGATTTCCTGCCAGAATGTGTCACTTTCAGAATGAAAAGCCTTTGTAAATTAATGCCACAAAATACTGAAAAAACTAATCATAACTAGACATTATTCCAATAAATAATTTGAAAAGTTTACCACTTAAAAAATAATAGCTACTATAAACAATGAATACTAAGGACTTAAGTTTCTTAGTTTTTAGTTGTAATACTCATAGGTCACACCAAATAAAGGTATTTGGCTTAAGATATCATAAATCACCTTTTCCATGCACACACTCTAAATTTAGACTTCTAAAATCTCACTGCCTGAAATTTTAGTTTGTTATGAAAGTGCAAAGGGTACATACTGTTTCATGCATTTAGGAAAGTAAGAGGCTGAAAAGAAAAAATAAAATATGAAAAGCAGTATGCCTGTTGTTAGTAAATAGCTGAAGATCAACAAATCCAATAAAGTTCACTGAGAAAATGAAACCCAATTTCACAAGATAAAGATATTATGCTCTATATGCAGTGTAAATTACAGTGATATTTGGGCTATTAGAAATAGTTACTTACAGCTAATCTTTTCTGGAAGAGCCTTCTTCCTTTAATTTCATATAGTAATTTCCTTTCTTTAAGTACAAAAATCTCCAAACTTAATGAAAAATAAATTTGTTATTTCAATTGTAGGATAACTTCCTTCCTCTAGTCCTGGTTACTGCAGTGTTGGTATATTGCAATACCAATACTGCAATGACGTCCTTTTTGGTGGCCATATTTAGCTTAACACGATGACTTAAAACCAACATGTGAACTTGCTAAAAGGTCCGTTCTGTTGCTGATGATGTCAGTCAAAGGGAGAGTTCTGACAATGACATCACGGGCAGCGTCAGATGGTTAAACTCATCTGGTTCACAGGGTTTAACATATTTTGTTTTATAGCATGGGCTCTATTCTTAGTAGTGGCTGGTATGTGTTTTTTGATGACTCTGTCACCAGAAAGACTCACACTAGCTGAGCAGCTTTCCCTAAATGTCTGATTCAGTAAACTTTTAAGTGGTAGTAAATTAAACTGTCAAAACATTTTGAATTAAATAAAATTGGAAGTGTTGAATTCCTGCTCTATGAATAAAACAGTGTATGTAGCCAAACCCCTATGCATGAGTAAACAACAATGAAAATTCATTCCTCCACATGTTTTTGTCATGGTAAGTTAAACCACCTAAAATGGTTTTGCAATCTAAGAAAAAAAATATTTCAGCTTCTCTATGGTAGTTTACAGGGTTTTTACGTTAGATTCGCGTTGAGCACTATTATTTATTTAAGGTGGGTTTTCTTTGTGATGGCTGATATATTTCCAGATCACTAACACTTTGCTTGACTTTCCTGATTCCCATTTTCTTGGCATGGCCTATTCTTCTAAGCAGAGACTAAGAAGCCAGAAGACCCAAATTTTAACTTTGCTTTCTATTCATTTCGCTTACTCCAGTCACTCTTAAAAAAATAAAAAAGGGGAAACTCTTTGAAAACCCTGTATACTATCAACATCTTAATTTTGCAGTTTGGAGGGAACAAAATTTTCCTCATTTAAATCAGGAGTAACTGTATTTGTATCATTTTTTTACATCACTGGTGTAAAATTTATGTACCTGGAGCCGATTACACATTTCTGTCATTGCTGATGATTCAGCCACCCATAGCCTGAATGTACCCACATTTACATCCATCCACCCCGGAGGACCTTATTGTCTACTGAGTAGCTCTGTTGGTATCAGTGGAACCAGGGGCTTTCAAGACCCAAAGTGCCATCTCCTAGCTGCAGAGAACGTCTCAGCCTTTTCTGCAAGAGCTGATCGTACCAATGACTTTCGCCAATGCACAGCCCAGGTATAAGACAAGGGGCTAAAAGGGACTGTCAGTGCCACAGCAGAGGAGCAGAACAGCCTTACAGCCTCCACTGTAGCAACTACTCAACTGGCCAGACAGGTAACTTTCCCTTCAGCACTCTGACTTCTAGCAGATGTGAAAAGTGCTCTGTGTTCACATTGCACCAAGATACTCACTTGAAGAACTACACAGGTCTTCATCCACTGCAAATGCTTATTTCCTAGCCCTTCCCCCACCCCCACCACCAATGATACTAAATTGCGCTGCTAATTTCTGTGTTTACAACCTAATTCCTTTGGCCAAATTCTGCTCTCAGGGCTACTGGTGTAATCTGTTGACTACACATATCCAGCCAAATATTCAGTTGATTTAAATCTGGTGTGACGCAGTTGAAATCAGTAGAACTACACAACTTACACAGGCTGTGAATCTGGCTTATTATCTTCAGATGAATTGTCGCAGGGTATCCCTACTGAGCTGAGAGCAGAATCTGCTCCATATTTTTTGCAGCAAAAGCCCAACCAATTCTATTTTAGCATATTACTATGATTCAGTGAGATAATAATGGGAATCATGTTTTTACAGGATGTTTTTATTAATTCAAGAATCATTTTAATATGATTAATGGAAATTAATCATATTAATACTTCATAGAAACCTTGATTTTTTTAAAAAATAAGTGACTGTTTATATATTTTGTGGTTATTTCTGCTATTACGTTTTTTTCTTCTGCTTGAATATTTACACCTTAGCCACACACAGAGCACAATATTTGTCCTGACAACTATATAAGAACAGTATTTTCATGGTAAACAGATGAAACAGTGCATTAGTATTTTGAAGTTACAGAAATAGCATTCTAGAAATAACGTTAATAAGAAATAGCATATTAGAAGTGGCATTTTAATAGGGTTTTTTTTTCTCATCAAAATTATAGTTCAAAATCACATTTGGCAACAATGAAGGGTATAACATACCACAGACATAGTTTATGAAATTTCATGAGAATTTTATGAAATTTCATAAGATATTTCAGAGGTACGAGTAGTGGGGAAATAGCCTGAAATAAAGCTTATTTTTATCCAGGTGTCTTGCAATAAAAACAATGGCTAGAAATTTAAGATATTTAAAGTTTGGTTTCTCAAAGAATAATGCATAGGTATACTTCTCTGTAAATGTATCTACCTAAAAATACTGTACCGGAAAATGTCATTTCAAGAGGTGGCTGCACCCAGCACCTCTTGGAGACTGTAACTTAGCCTGTCCCATCAGTTTAACTGTTAGAGAAATTGTTTTATTTAACAGGTAGTTCAAAAGAAAATACTTGGAAAGGATATGAAAACATGATGTATCTTATAAGGTATGTTATAAAGCATGAACAGTCATAGGCTCAAAAATGATGAACTAAAGCAATGCATTGAAAATCTGTGGCTATGAGCATTGGTCTTTTCAACTGCTGTGTATTTGACAAATTCCATTAGGACTATCTGCATTTTTTTGAAATGTACTTTTGAAAACCACTGTAAATATTGATTGTAATTATTGACTGTAATTATGAATAATTAGAAATGTATTATAAAGATACCTAGTACAGAACCCTGAGTCTGTTGCAGCCTTCTCAGCTTGAATACTGAGTAAGTAGGGAAGCAGCATTTCCTACTGCTGGGCTTCATGGAACAAAATTTGGGATTCATCCGCAAAATCTGCAGAATCTAGGGAGGAGTGCCCAGGAGTTCCTACATTTCCACATGGCCCCATTAGGTCTGAAGTCAATGCACAGTCTCTCCCAGACTTCATGCAACTTTGGGTGGACCCATTCAGAGACTTCCCAGTGCAGTGGGTTGAAATATAATATAACAGCGGCTCTATTGATTTTTTTGGTGGAAGGGAGAAATTTCAGAATAGGGTGAGTTTGGTTCCATTCTACCTCCATTTTCTATCTACAAGATCGAAAAAAGATCCCTTCTTTTCTGGAATGCCCTGTACAATACTCAGGAGAAAGGTGCGATACTGTCAGGAGCACAGATGACCTGTCTTGACCAAAAATGAGGATGAGGCTTTCTGCCAAATGAGGATCTTAGGGTACAATTAGATCTTTCTGCCAGTTTTGTACAAGACAGGGCCACCAGCCCAAATTCAGTACACGTCTGTAAATTCTACTAACATCCATGAATTTACTCTAGGTAAGGCCACCTTTTCTAGACAGTGCTATGTGTCCCAAGTGCACTGAGAATGAAATGACAAGATCATTTTACTTAAGCTACTGTAGATGAGCTCCTAGCGTGAAGCAGCAAATAAGGAGGGCAGTGCAAGCCTTGAATGCACAAGCAAAAAAAAAACCAAACAGAAATAGAGAATGGCATTACTTTTTGTGGCATAACTAAAACCATTACTATGTTTAGTTCCAGTGCTCATAAATTTAAAAGGAAGTAAAAAATGAAAGAGGTTTGAGGAAAAAAACCGCTTTTCCACAGTCATCCATTGCAATAAAAACCTAAGAAAACTCAGCAATCGTGTCTTACAATGAAAGCTTTAAGATGCTCAATCTATTGAATCAAAGATGAGGTTAAGAGCTGTCTTGAACCCAGTCTGTATCTATCAATGTCGGGAGAAAGATTCTTGATACCTGGAAGTCCTTTCAACCAGACAAATGCTGGTATCGAGAGTCAGAAAAGTTCAAACTGAAAATAAGATGAAAATTTTCAAAAATTACAAAATAATCATTGGGAATACTGGGAAATTCTTCCCTGAAGTCTTAAGACAGAGCCTTTGTCTAACAGAAACTGTATATCAATCATTGCTTTGGGGCTGTATTATAGGAATTACTGGAAGAAATTCTGCCTTTTGCCATTTAGGAGGTCAGGTAAATATTTTCATAGCAATACATTCTGGCCATAATTTGTATGAATCTATGCATTTTCTCCAGCCAAATGAGAACAGAAACCAAGCATAAACAGCAGAAAATACTTTGACACTCTGTTAAACACAAAAATGTTCAAATAAATTGTTTTATCAGAACCAATGTCTGCACCATTTGCACAAGGAGCTCACTGAGAAATGTTTCCCATTACGAATTCAAATATAATGGGTGAAAAAAAAATTCGTTAGACAAATCATTACTATTGTTCCCAATGGGAAAATACCCCAGCCCCAATTTACTTCTACACCCTGTAATATTTTCTAATTCCCTCTCCAGTTGCTGCAGATGACAAACACAATAAAAATCTAGACATAATTAAATCAATACTCTTTCTGTGGCAACAATTTTTTGTGCTGTTTTATTTCTATGCAGCTTTATCACTTTCCTATCATTTATCATCAGAAGTGTATCAAACGTGAGATCATTCAACACTGCCTTAGTTTAATGCTATTAATCTATGATTAGTTTATTGTTACACATTTTTAGATATTGCACATTTGAATAGACTTGTGCTTCTTTGGAGCCACAGTAGTTAACAAATAAACACATCTTTGATACTTGTATCTCCTTTTTCTCAACTACTTCCTAGAACTGACATGATTGGAAATTTACTTGTTCTCTTCTTTTAGTTATTTTTACCATATTTCTAAATAAACTTGGACTGACTCAGGGGAGAGATCATGATGTAAATATAAAAATGACTGCTTTTTAATTATATTACAATCCCTAGAAATTTGACTTTGGCCTTATTTTGCCACATCGTTAAATTTAATTCATTTTCTCCAAAATGGGCCTGGCTGGTCTCAGATGTACTAAACTTCAGTCCTGCTTGCAATATGTCAATTCTTTAAAGAAATTTTTCATCAGTCACTGGGACAAGTGTGCTTGCATCTGTGTCATGGCTGCAGTAACCACAACCAAGAATCAAAGGTGGAATCAAAGGTTTTTTAATAATTGAATTTAGTAATATTAATAATAGAGATAATGAAAGGAGAAATAAGTCATTCGCATAAGTGAAGGTGAGTCAAAGAACCACGGTCCCTCCCCAGTGTTTTAATTTCCATGTATAAACTGAAAAGGAAACACAATGTAAATCTATGTATTTCACTCAGTAACTAGATATAGTCTTTAAGAACTGCTACTCTTTTCCATTTAGCCTCTGGGACTATTTCTCTGGATTGGAAACATTTGATTTCCATTGAAAATCTCTGGGATAGGCACACTCTACTTTGATTTGTCCTTTTAGACATCTTCCTTGTAATCACCAGAGGTCTTATTTCCTATCATGGAGAACGGATAGACTAACTAGAATGAAGGACTGACCGCATATGGTCCGCTTTACAAGGCCTGTACATCCTACCATAATGCCACTTTTCTTCCAAGCACTATTATTATTCCTTTGGATTTTCTCCAATTTAGCCCTGCTGGGTACATGGCATGAAAATATATTTTCAGGATATTCCCATCAAAACCTTTTATACAGAATTAACTATTCTGGCTGGCAGAGAGTAATGGCAAGAACAGATTATGTTCTATAAAAGTGATGCAGGGTGACACAGGTATTTCTATTTTAAGAATATCTGTTTTGTAATTAATTTAAAAAATTCATAAAATAACTTACTTCAACAACTTCTTTAAGGAACAGTTGTGAAATCAAAAATAAAGATTTTTCAGAATTATTTGTGCTTGTTTTGGTGTACATGAGAGTGTAAACTAGCCCAGTAAATCTGATTCCTTGTTGCGCTGCTTTGTGTGGTCAATTATGCCTATACAAGAGGCTGTAAAATCAGGCCCCAGTTACTATTAGAAGAAATCAAATCCGTGTCCAATCATCCTTTCAGCAAAACTGGTCTGTTAGACCCATTAATACAATAGGATTAGCTGAGCTGACAGTGAGTAAAAATGCTGTGCAGTGGTTGAATGGCAGAAGTAATTTTCCAACTGGATGGCAGTTGTACAGAGGTGATGATCCCATGGATAACATGAGCAGGAGACTCAAAGGAGGAGAAGTCACATTTTTTGTCCATGAAAACGATATTGTTTTTAGACAATGCTTCCTAGAACTTTTCTACTGGTTTTGTATTGTATGGTGAATTGGCAGCTATCTACATTTTCACAATCTCTGCTGTGTAAATATATTTGTCCTTTATAATACTTACTAAAGAGTGATGACATATGACTGCATATTCTGCCCATCTGAGATATTCACTCAGGCTCTGACTCTGTAGTTGGATATTTGTGCCTTCCCAGACTAGTACAACACCAAAATTAACAGGACTGCATGCAAAGCTAGCGGTATTTTTGTGTTCTTACTCTGCCTTCATACAAAACTGAGGAATGTATAGTGATGCTATGACTTTAACACAGGTGGCTGAAGACAATTTGGTATGAAGTGTTCTTCAGAGTTAGCAGCTAAAAACGGAGAAGACACTCTGTACACAATTAAAAATAGAGTAACAATATTCAAAATCACTCCGTTGTATAGTTCTTTAGCCAGTCAACGTAAGATTTTCTTGGCTACTACTGAGATTCATTTTGTGGATGTGAACTGAGCTGAACCTGCCTTTGGAAACCTTTAGAATGGTACAAGAAAAAACTTCCTGCTCGTTTAAACAGGAAATTCCGCTGAAGTGAGTGGAGCTGTACCCTAGAAGTCAGCATGCTGTAACCGAGTGTTTAATTTGACATCAAATTAAAATTTAATCACAGCTATCTGTGACTGTGAGTGAACAAAATAGATATCTTTATATTTTTTCAGTGAATTAATTTTCTCCTTTACTAGTCTACAATAATTTCAATGCTAATGTTGAATGTTATTCTGATTAATTAGTAGTTACAGATACTGACAATGAAACTAATTACAAGAAATTTTACAATCAAAAAAACCAGCATTTCTTCACTCAAAAACTGGTCATCCCTAGCTAAAGTAAGAATTGATATATTTTTTTTTATTTCCCCTGTAGATTTTACAGGGACTGAGCAACAGTATTTTCTTTTGTAGCCACATGAATGCCTGGATTGAGCTCCCATGTGTACAGAGTGCTTGCACACTTTGCAATCAGGAAACAGGTACTTAGAACAATTCTTGATTTTCATTAATCACTTTGATATGAATTGTTCAAACAGTTATTTTCTTGACATAAGAATATATATTGCAACTTTTATAAGGCCACTAAGTGAGTTAAAAAACTTGCAGGCATTAGTTTAGAATAGGTGAAAAAGGTGGCTCCTGATAAGGAAATACTGTACCTGATGTGAGTTTGTAAAACCCTGATTGTATGTATATTATGGCTAGCTACATTAATTTTTCATCTATGACTGTTCCTATCCCAGAACTGCACAATTAAAATTTCTAGTAGTAGTAGATGTTTCAAGACAGTCACATTTTGGGGATGTATATAAAATGAACCCAAGCCAAGTTAGAGATAGTTCTTCTCTTCCTAGCAGTTTAATCAGTATCACACACTCACAGAACCGTTGGGGTAGAAAAGACCTGTGGAGGACATCTGCTCCAACCTCCCTGCTCAAGCAGGGCCACCTTCAGCTAATTGCCCAGGACTGTGTCCAGATGGCTTTTGAATATCTCCAACATTGGCGACTCCACAACCTGTCTGGGCAAGCTGTGCCAGTGCTCGGTCACCCTTACAGTAAAAAAGTGTTTCCCGATGTTCAGGCAGCACCACCTGTGTTTCAGTTTGTGCCCATTGCCTCTGGTCTTATGACTGGGCACCAATGAAGAGAGCCTGGTTCTGCCCCCTATGCACCCTCCCCTTGAGGTAATTTATACACATTAACACGACCCACCCTGAGCCTTCTCTTTTCCAGGCTAAACAGTTCCAGCTGTCTCAGCTGGGACTCTCATAGGAGAGTCCCTTCATCATCTTTGTGGCCCTCGGTTGGACTCTCTCCAGCATGTGCATGGTTCTCTTGCACTGAGGAGCCCAGAACTGGACACAGTACTGCAGATGCGGCCTCACCAGTGCCGAGTAGAGGGGAAATATCTATCACCTCCCTCAATCTGCTGGCAATGCAGCCAGGATACCATTAGACTCCTTTTCCCCAATGATATATTGTTGGCTCATGGTCAACCTGGTGTCTCCCAGGACCCTAGGTCCTTTTCTGCAAAGCTGCTTTCCACCTGGGTGTCCTCCAGCATATGTGGGTGCATGGGGTTGTTCCTCCACAGGTGCAGGACTTTGTACTTCTTGTTGAACTTCATAATGTTCCTGTCAGCCCATTTCTCCAGCCTGCTGAGGTCCCTCTGGACAACAGCATGACCTTCTGTGTATCAGCCACTCCTCCTAGTTTGAGGGTTCTCTTCTTTACTGAGGGTACACTCTGCCCCATCATCCAGATCATTAATGAATATGTTAAATAGGATCAGACCCAGTCTTGATCCCTGGGGTACACAGCTAGTCACTGGCCTCCAAGTAGGCTTATCATCACTCTCTGGGTCTGGCCATTCAGACAGTTTTCAAGCTGCCTCACTGTCTGCTCATCCAGCCCATAGATCAGCAGCTTCTTTATGAGGATCTTGAGGGAGACAGTGTGAAAGGCCTTACTGAAGTGCACGTAGACAACATTCCGTGCTCTGCTCTCATCTATCAGGTCAGTTAATCCATCATAGAAGATTATGAAGTTGGTCAAGCATGACTTACCCTTGGTGAAGCCATGCTGACTATAGTTAATGATTTTCTTGTCCTTAATGTGCCTGGAAATTGTTTCCAGGATTAGCTGCTCCATCCTGTTCCCAGGGATCACGGTGAGTCTCGTCAGCCTGTAGTTCCCTGATCCTCATTCTTGCCCTTCTTGAAGATGGGAGTGACATCTGCATTTTTCCAGACTTTGGGTACTTCTTCCAGCTGCCATGATTGATCAATGATTATCAAGAGTGGTCTCGCAATGACATCTGACAGCTCTCTCAGCGTTTGTGGGTGCATCCCAGCAGGCTCCATGGACTGATGTATGCACAGTTTGCTTAAGTATTCCCTGACCTGATCCTCTTCCACCAAGGGTACATTTAGCTTGCTCCAGCCTTTCTACTTTGTCTCTGGGACCTGCGATTCCTGAAGGCTGGTCTTGCTAGTAAAGTCTGAGGCAAAGAAGGCATTCAGTACCTCAGTCTTTTCCATGTCCTGTGTCACCAGATCCCCTGTTGTTGACAATGGGTCCACATTTTCCCTGGTCTATCTTTTGTCAGTTAGGTACTTACAGAGGCCCTTCTTGCTGTCTTTGACATCCCTGGACAGATTAAATTCCATCTGGGCTTTGGCTTTCCTGACTTCATTCCTGGATGTTCAGACAACGTTTCTGTATTCCTCTCAGGCTACCTGTCATTGCTTCCACCCTTTTTACACTTCCTTTTTGTGTTTGGGTTTGGACAGCAGCTCTTTGTTAATCCATACAGGGCTCCTGGCATTTTTGCCTGACTTCATGTTGTTGGGATGGAACTCTCTTGTGCTTGGAGGAAGTGATCCATAAATATTAGCCAGCTTTCTTGGACCCTCTTCTCTCCAGGGCCTTATCCCATGGGACTCTTCTGAGCAGATCTTTGAAGAGGCCAAAGTTAGCTCTCCTGAAGGCAAGTGTTGTGAGCTTCCTTCTCACCCTCCTCCATGCCCTCAGGATTCTGAACTCTACCATGGTCACTGGAGCCAAGGCTGCCCTTGAGCTTCACATCCCCAGTGAACCCCTCCTTGTTGGTATATGAGGTCCAGCAGAGTACCTCTCATTGGCTCTGCTACCATTTGCTACCAAAGCACTCCAGGAGCCTCCTGGATTGCTTATAACCTGCTATGTTATCCCTCCAGCAGACATCTGGGTGGTTGAAGTCCCCCATGAGAACCAAGGCCTGCGAATGTGAAGCTCCTCCCATCTGTCTATAGAAGGCTTCATCCACTTTTGTTCTTCCTGCTCAGATGGACTATAGCAGACACCCACTATAATGTCACTTTTGACAGTTCTTGAAGTCTTCCTTATTACCTTTGTTCCTTTCTGAAAGAAATTACTTGGATATGCATTCTGATGCTAACCTTTACTCATTTTATATTTTTTTCTAAACCTACATTAGGCTCAATATAGGCCATGTGGAGATTATTTTTTGTGTAGTTGCACTGTGATGTAATTCATCTATCATAGTACATCATCACGGTAGCATGTTGCCAATGAAAATGTGGTAAAGCATCTTTTCTATTGTCAGCTCTTCTACAGCTGGCAAATTGGTTAGAATGACAAAGACGTTGGCAACAAGAAAAATCAACATAGGATTCTTTAGTGAAGAATTACTTCTGGGCTAAAACTTTATATCAGAACCAATTATAACAACTCCACACAAAAACTTGTCTCTGTGGTATATTGCTCTGCAGTACACATTAAGGGTACGTTAGGGAATATTGTAATGACCTTTCATGGGAATGAGTGAAACAGAAGTTTAGAAGGAAATTAATGAGAAATTCTAAATGTAGAGCTATAGAAGAAAATATCTAAGGAGACATAAATATTATTAGTTGAGTAATATGAAAAAACATATCCATTAAAAAGTGTTCAGAATATATTTCTTAGATAGAATTCTTTTGAGGTTACATCTTAAGCATGATATAAAATGGTATTTCGTATATTATTAAAACAAAATTTTAATAATAAGTGGACTAAGCAAACTGTCCTACAGGGGAAATCCTTCTCTGTAAGGTAAATCCCAGTGAATAACAGAAATCTTGTTTGATTGTTGGCCCATTATTAAAATGAGCACACAGATCACCCGCTTCCTAGTTTTTATTCATGAAGAGGAGGAATAATTCTGAGTTTCCCAAAGTGGAAAAACTCCCACATCTAAACCATAATTAAAATTTCTCCCCGGCAGAGTATTTATGCCATTAGGCAATTCACAGAATTATAGTCATGAAAGCAAGGATCGTGTATCATATAACCTATGTACTTAATCAAGTTAACAAAACTCCCAAACAAACCACAAACATTTCTTGCACATTTTTCTTTCAATCACATTTTCAGAATAAAGAAATAACCTGAGCAACTCACCGTCTACCAAGAGAGAATCTAATATTTGCACAAGGTGGAACTGTTATTAGTATATACTGAATACATAGGCTACATAAGCATATGCACATTCATTCATGTAATAATAATAATAGCTTATGCAATGTAAAGTGTATAAATGTAATGAATACAGCCAACATAGTGAACAACAAATTATGTGCTATGGTCCAACTATTGATATATACAGAAACTAAACAGAAGCAATCTTCACACATAGGAAAAAAATTTTACTTTACTAACACAAAACTCCTCCAAAACGTCATATCATGCCAAGGGACAGAAATAGATAACACTGAACTTGAGGAAAAGTCTCCTTAAAATTCAACAAAACAAAGACTAATGCATATGAAGATGCTTATGAACTTGAAAAAGCAATATTAATTAATAGGATTTAGAATTTGTTATATGTTCTTTTGTTTAAAGAAAACATTTCAAGGAACTGCTGTTCTGTAATTATAATTTGTTTCAAACAAAATTATAACAGTACAAAAGCCACTAACAACATAACTCAAATTATTTTCATTTGCAAAGTGCTTGATCCATTTTTTCATTCTGCTTTTTACAGCTTATAGCAAATGCCTTCTTGCTTTAAGAAAGGTATATTTATTCCAAAAGTGTGTGATATAAAGAACATCTAATTCTCATAAATCATTTGCTTCTTAGAAAAAGAAAAAAATTCAAAGCACGTTTCCCAAAACATGCTTGTAATGCACGTAGAACAGCCACCTCATTTTACTTCCATTAAAGTAAACCAGCTCTCCCTTCCCAAAAAAAACTTGTCTCCAAAAGTAGTTTAGAATATCAAGGTCTCAAGTGTTTTTCTTTTAACTCTTTGAATGCACCTCTTGACATTCAATATTGACAACTATCACTTTTAATCCAGTTTGCATTATTAGTGTTATCACCGTTTTCTGTAGTGGACCAAATTTTTAAAACACAACACTTTCTGGTTAGGGCACTGGCATAACCTTTAAGCAACTTTGCTGCTATTACTCTCTCACATCAGTGGATCAGTGATATCTACATGTATTTAAAAGACATGTAAAAGAGGGATCCTAACAAATACTACCACCAAATTACATAAAAAGGACATGTTCTTTATGTAATGTCCTGCATTACATACTTTTTCTGTCTTCAGTAACAAGTAGTCTGATGAGAAGCGTAAAATTTAAATAATCAAACCAAGTAAAGTTCTAGTAAAAAATAAGTGGAATAGAAAAACTGGGCACGAATAGTTCTTATGACATACAACGGGATCTTCTTCCTATTCACATGGACAGAAATCTTTTCATTATTTCATACTGCTTGGATAAGACCTGGATTGCTCCTTGATTTTCATGGTTTATCTGCTGTGCTGCTACTTGGCATCTGCAACTCCCATTGAGATCTCGTGGTGAATCATTGGAACACAATGAGTTCATGAGTCCCCTCTTTCTGCCAGGGAAGCATTTCTAATCAATAGCTTTTAGTGTAATGGAAGTTACCACAATGCTTTCAAGATCTGGGTTTATGTTGTAGTTAAAATGAGCTTAGTGCCATCTCTAGTGTATAGTTGTTATTCCACCAAGCTGCATTTTATACATTAAGTCAAGGCTGCTTGTCTAAACCAGTATTTTATAAGACAAAATAAAAGCAACACAGAAAGTGTTGATACCATCACAGGGAAATCATCTCCATATATTTTATTTGTGAATACCTACATATCCACAAATTTAGCTATGATTTGTGATAGTAAAGTTATTAGAATAAGTCAAATAAATTTTTAATCTAAATTGAATTGAGTGAGTATGCAATGGGAAAGTGCAGATTCTGATGGAAGATATGATTACATAAAACTCCACTGAGACAAGAGAGCTACTTCAAATATATGAGGACTGGTGTAAGTCCCTTATAAAGCAAGTTCAAATCTCTGGTTGAAACGCTCATAAACACATTTTAATTGAGATTTCTTCTCTTGGAATTGCATCATTCAATTACATACACTTTGGAACATATAAAGAGGAGAAAGGCATTTAGAAAAAAGATCTCATTCAAGTGTCTGCTATTTTTTTCTCATTTGTCGAAATATTGTAAAAAATAGCTATAGTCACAAACATTAAAGAACATACATAGGTCAAATCCAGTGAAGAGTGGAATACAGATTTAGTTTGGATAGAAACAATCCATGCCTTCTAAGTTCTAGCTTCTCCAGAAACTGAAGAACAGGGTTCACACATGCTGAAAGAACACAGTGGTGGGTACAAAGGAAAACCGAAGTTCACCAGGTAGCACTAACAGCAGCTATGCTTCTCTGAAATGAGATAAAAGTCCCACTGGAAATTTCAGCTCAACTGGAATTTTGCAACTGGATTGCAGGATTGGGCCCTGAAGGATGAAGCTTGCACAGAGAGCTTACTCATCTTTGTGCAACAGTGACACATGTATTGGTATCATTTACATATAAAAGTGATCCCACTTCCTTATATAAATTGGATATTCCCTCCTGGAATGTGGTAGTTTTCTTAGCAAATATAAGGACTATATGCAAATCAAAGAAGAAGAAGAAGAAGAAGAAGAAGAAGAAGAAGAAGAGGAAGAAAAGCTACAACAAGAAGAAAAATAATAGCAGTTTCTTTTGGGAAAACTGAGTGCGTAAGAATTAATGTAACTTACTCAGCACAATGCCACGGGTCGCACTGACCTTGGGAGGTTTTCCAGGAGTCATTACTCCCACAAATATTTTCTGAACAATTATAAAGCATCTGACATACCTCTCCCCCCGCCTCCCCCCC